>VZSF01002557.1:242267-324502 GCA_013398295.1 Chionis minor | reverse complement strand
CCCCGCCCCCCACCCCTCCCCACGCGCGCGCGCTACGTGCGCCCGGTCACAGCGGCCGCCGCCCACACTGCGCATGCGCCGCCCCCGCTGCTCCACGTGGGCGCGCGGCCCTCGGGGGGGACCCGGCCCGTTCCCCCTCCTGCCCCCCCTCCCAGCGCCGAAACACCCCAAAAGCGCCTCGAGGGGGGGGAAAGGGAGACGTTGGGGTTTGGTTTTTTTTGTTGTTTTTTTTTTTTAAATCATCGTGGGGCAATAAAGGGGGTGAAAAGGCAGCAGGACAATCAAAACGGGGGGAAGCGTTAAGCCAAAAGTGGCATTTTTCACCGCTCCCGTCTCGCCGAGCTCCGGCTGGGGCCTCACTGCCTACGGATAATTTGGATCCTACGCCAGCCTGGCACCTCCCGCTCTCCAGCTGGTGTCACCTCCTACGTTCGGCAGCAGCAGGCTTCCCCTGCTGCCGCCCACGCGACCGCCATCCCCCCTCATCTGCTCCTGCAAAGCCCCCGGGGAAGGTGGCTCCTGGTCTCCCGGAGGTCCCGAAGCAGCCTTCCCGCTCCCCTCCTCCGAGCCCTGCTGGTCACCAAGGCATGGTGCCCGGCCGCAGCAAAAGCCACGGTCGCAGAGCCAACCGCCTCTCACCCCGCTCCGGCTTGCAGGAGCTCTCAGCTGTCACGGAAGGACGCAAAGCTGCTTGGATGTGACTTGGCACGACAGATCTACAGCGACTGCTCTTTGTTTTGTAGGAGTTCATTAACAAACTCATTATTTGGTCAGTGTAGCTCCAGCAATTAAAATTAGAATCAGGGACATTCCTAAGAAATTTTTCCCTTCTTTTTAGATGTGTGCTTCAAATAAAGAATCATCTTCTTCCTCACCTGGCCAGCCTGTTGTCTTCCTTCTTTTAGGAGGGACATCTTTGGCCACCCCTAAGCTGGGAAGCTTTCACGGCAACAATTACAGAGCGCTGGCAAAGACACGGGATGGGTCGCAATCCCCTTCTACCACACGTTCTTCAGCAGGGTTACTGTCACCTTGCTTTCTTCTCTCCTGAGACCCCACCTGGAGTCCTGCATCCAGCTCTGGGGCCACCAACATAAGGAGGACATGGACCTGTTGGAGTGTGTCCAGAAGAGGCCACAGAAATGCTCTGAGGGCTGGAGCCCCTCTGCAGTGAGGACAGGCTGGGAGAGTTGGGGGTGTTCAGCCTGGAGAAGAGAAGGCTCCAGGGAGACCTTAGAGCCCCTCCCAGTATCTCAAGGGGCTCCAGGAAAGCTGGAGAGGGACTCTGGATCAGGGAGTGCAGTGATAAGACAAGGGATAACAGTTTTCAGCTGAGAAAGGGGGGATTCAGATTAGATCTGAGGAAGAAACTTTTCCCTGTGAGGGTGGTGAGCCCCTGGCCCAGGCTGCCCAGAGCAGCTGTGGCTGCCCCATCCCTGGAGGGGTTCAAGGCCAGGTTGGACAGGGCTTGGAACAACTTGGTCTAGTGGGAGGTGTCCCTGCCCAGGGCAGGGGGGTGGGACTAGGGGGTCTTTAGGGTCCCTTCCAACCCAAACCATTCTACAATTCTATGACTAAACCCATCTCATTCATCAGAGGTAACTGGAGGGAGCAGCATGATCCATAGCTAAGATTTCTTCCCTGTACCTAAACCATCATCTCAGCTTCCATTCCCTCAGCAATGCCTTTTAAAGAGCAAACGTCACAACATCAGGTGTTATGCCCCGTTTTGGGGAAGACTGAGATAAGACATCTCTCATACGAGAAACAAACAACAACATGAAGTGAATTGAGTCAGTTCACGTCCAGCTGTTGACACAGATGTGTCCACAGAGCCGACGACATCGCCAGTACTGTGAGCGCTGCTGCGCCAGAGCAGGAAGAAGGCCAGCTTTTAGCGGAACTGTCCGTCAAAAAATAAGCCTTCCTCTCCTCTTGTTTTGGTCATCTTCCAACAGAAATACAACTCCTACAACTAGCAGGAAACACTGGAACGATATCCAAGCTTCTAGCTGAGGCATCTAGTTAAAGCCCTGTTATCCAAAAAGCCCATAGTATCCAGCCAGAGATTTAACAGCAGCTTCTAGAGATTTGGCAAAACCTCGCAGGTGGCAGGGGCATTCAGATTCTTCCTAGCAAGACCCACTGCTTTCCCATCACCTTTTGCACTACTCAGGTATTTTTAGAAAGTCAGGCAGACGGCGCAGAACAAGAAGAAGAAGGTGATGAGCATGTTTAGTAGCGGGCTCGCTTGTATGGGCCAGCATGGAGCTGAAGGCAAAGAAATTCCTGCTAAAAGGAGACCAGGATTTTGGCATCTACCGAGCAGCCAAGAGTTGTTTCCAACAGCCACCTTGCTCTACGAATCTGCTTTCTGCCGGTTAGGTAGAGAGCGCTTACGCATTTTCTCCTGCCTTTCTCAACTCCGGCACAGTCACTGACGTTCCAGTTGCATTAAGAGTTTATTTTTTAATTGCTCTGTGCTGGACTTGCGCATTATTGCCCACCCTCAAATGCTGGCAGGGTCGGGCAGCTTCAGGCAGGCCTTAGCAGAGCAATTTGTTATGTGGGCACCTTGTTAAGAAGCACTTACTATCTCTAAAAAACAAGTGCAACAGGAATGCTTCTTGAGAGAGAACCGCAGCAGAACAAGCAGCTTCCAGACTTTCTTTAGGATTTGCAAGCACGGTGTGTTTTCCAGGAGAAACACCGACTCCTTTGTAGCCTAACAACACCCTTCCTCTTCCGAGCAGCCCTGTAGCAGCTCTCCATAGGCCCTAAGCTGAAGGACAGTAAAAGAAAAGGTCCATCTAAAATGAGAACGAGCACCAGAGTCCTCAGCAGAACACAACCGTAGTGGCTCACACCAGAGCTTTCTTTTAGCCCGTGCTGCCTAGAATAACGTCACAGCCTCCAAACATGTTTAACTTGGGGATGTGCTCAGCCTGACGTGGTCCATCTATTCAGTAACCCTCAATGGAGTTCTCCATTAAGTATTTGTCCTCCCTTTAGCTAAAACTGTTTTGCATCCACAACATCCTTTACCTAGCAGTCACGCCATCCCTTATCCAGGCCATGGAAAACCACCTCCGCTTGTTCACTGGGAACATGGGTCTAGCTAGTTAGAGTTCATTCCCCTGCACGGGATGAGACAGCAAACCGTTTGTACCTATCCCTTACACAGGCTAAAGCGTCAGAACCTACCTAGATCCTTGCAGTGGCCGAACTCCAAGTCCGTACTCCAAATCTTTGATTGTGCTTGTTGTCCTCTTTGAACCTTCTCCGCTTCTTCAGTATCCTTTCGGAGACAACAGGCCAGGACCTGCGCACAGTGTTTTAAGACACGGGTGAGTCATTGTAATGTCATACTGAGTTAGCTCACGGTACTGCATAGCTTTTTACAGTGCATTAACGACTTGCCCTTCGTAAAGAGAGGAGGCCTCATCGAGGTTCACACACGTTCCTTAAACGGTGCTTGTGTGTCAATGCCAGTCTGCTCCCAAAATGAAGTCATAACCTGCAGCCAAGAGACTGGATTTTGTATCATCAGGTATTTTGCGCAGCGAATTAATGGCAGAATTTGAGGATCTTGCCTCGCCAACAGCAGCAGGGAGGGGAAAAGACAAAACACACACCTGCTACCCCAACCAGCCGAAATGAGCAAATCCTACTAAAAATGTCCTTCAGGTGTTAAGATGTCTCTTCTACACCTGTGCAAGCATCAAGAGCACAAAGTGTCATCAGCAGTATCAAATTAGACCCTTTCTGTCTTTCAAGGTCCCCACCCCGAGTATGAGAAACTCTAGGAGTCCCTCATATACATAACATACACGACAAATCTAACTTTAGAGTAAGGCCAGATTGGGTTACTTTGCATCTAAAATTTAATGATAGAGGGAAAGGGTACTCGTTAACTTTCTCTTTGAAGAAGTGGTTTGTCCTTCCTTGGTCTCTCCCTAAAAAAGAAACGTTTTTTTTTAACCAAGAAGTTTCTTGTGGCTTGACCATGAGTTTTCAGTGCAACTTTGCTAGTTTTAGGTATTTAAAGCAATTAACAATTGTTTTGCAAGGGCCAGCTGTTAGCAATTCTAATGCGTTTCTGCTTATTGGGGGCAGCTGGAAAGACACAAACCAGACCAGCAAAAAAAAAAACACAACCAAGATTAAGAGTATAACCATTATTAGCCTAAAATTACATTTTCCAGCCACTTATTTGGCTTAGAAAAATCTTTTACCAACTGCTAGTACTAATATGAGTATTTCCCAAATGCGGATTAAATAAAAAATAAAAAAAATCTTAGCAACGCAGGTCAAAGATTTGCCTACTTCGCAATCTTGTCCGTGTAAGAGATCACAAGTATTTGTTCCCGCTGCTTGTGTCCTCCTTGCCTGCTCCTTTTGTTTTCTCTCCTTGCATCAGGAGAGTCTCAGGGATTCTACTTCCTCTGGTGGCCTGCCAAAGTCTCAAATTAGTAAGCCACAGGAAGCTGTCAGAGATGCGTTTGTACGACCAGGCCTCCACTTTGCTCACAGGATTGCTCCTCGCATGGGCTACAGCATCTGCAGGGGACAAAGAACAGATTATAGGTGCAATTCGCACAACTCGGAGCCCGCCTCAAAAATACTCAGAGGGAAGCAACTCAGTGCTAAAGCGACAACTGGTATTTGTGCTCCTTAAATAAAATAACTATGTGAATAAATGACGAGAAAGCCTCTGTTATTTTTCAAAATCATCTCCCCCGCTCATATGCTGCAGAAATATCGGGCAACGTGCAATCCCAAGCAGGTTTATGGACCCCTGGAGAAGGCACAAGGAGTCTCTCATAGACCACATGGCTTCCCACTGGCCAGAGCAGGGACAGAAGTGACTCTAATCTCATTTTCTCTATTTATCTTTGCACAGCACAAGGGCCACATATACACATTTGGAGTAATCCATGATATTTTTTTTTGTCCAGAGGCTACAGCACTGCACCACATTCAGAGGAGTCTTTACGCTGCAGTTTAGCACTCTGGCTTTTAATCCTTCACGTGGATAGGGGTGCGCTCACCAAATGACTGACTGGTTTGGGTTGAAGAAGGTTGAGAGGCTGTCCCAAGATTTGAGGTCCAAAGTATCTTCCCCAGCTGCTTACCCCTAAAGCCAGCTCTTCTTGCAAGATCCATTTCTGGTGGCGGTTAGGGTCAATAAATCTGTTGGTTTGTTTTTAACAGCAGGGTGGATACTTCCCTTAGAGGTTATATTTCAATCCTTTATCTTATTAAGGGAAGATGTGTTTTGTCCATTAATCCAATTAGCCTAGTGGATTAATAAGATCGGGCCTGCTCTGTTTCAGGAAGCACACAAATAGCAGTCAAGCATAATTAAACATAAACTTGTAAGTAACGCTGGTAACAAGAGTGCTATTTCCCTGCATATTCTATTTATTATTTTTACAAGCTATGCTCTCAAGTTACGTGACGTGAATTCTCGCTGAGAATGTCTCAATTCATGACCAAAAAGCAAAAGGCTGCCCTGAAAACATTTACTTGCACATGTTTATAAAATTCTCTTTGTGCTAAATATAGGCAGGTAGGTTCCAGCCCAGAATAATGTTTTCAGTACTTGAGAGGAATCTGTTTGTTCAGTTATAAAGGCATGAAAAATATTTGTCATTATTCTGACATCTGTCTTGGCAAAGCGCGCTTTCTAATCAGAGCTGTTCACTTGCAAATTCAGCCGCGGGTTTGGGTGCTTGAACACTAAACGGCTCCGTCCTTTAGATATAGGCAGCCTCTTGGCATATTTTCCTGTTTGAGGACGTATGATCCTTAACTTTAAACAATGCTTTTATGTTACTGATACAAAAAGCAGAGAAGCTTGCGGGGGGAGAAAAAAAAGAAAAAAAGAGGAACAAACTAAGAGGAACAAACTCCACTGCTAAGAACAGCTCAAATTAACTGCAGTAGCATTGTTCTCATAGTAACTTCTGCTTGGCAAAATGCAGCACGTGGATTTCTGACAGAGTGAAGCAGGTATTGGGGGAAGGAAAAAAAAAAAAAAAAAGAAAATGTTTTACTCTTTTACTCTCAGGCAGCCTCACAGACTCCAGGAGTTAATGAAAATCCAGAGCAGAGAGTCAGCCATCCAGCTTTGCCCAGGGCTTGGGAGCAGCCTGTGCAGAACTACATTTCCCAGCGCTCCCAGTGGGTGAGGAGCAGCTGGGACCCCGTGAGGCAGCTGCCCTGTTGTCTGCGGTGGGAGCCCCACTTCTATCTGACATCAAGGTGGGCCCCTCATCGCTGATCCCTGCTGCTGCCAGAGGCAGCACTCCTCCTGCACGGAGCGCAGTAAGTGGGGAAAAGGCATGGGGAAGGAGAAGCCGAGATCCCTCCCCGGCCAGCTGCGTGGCGCAGCTGAGACCTGCAGGCAAGGCAGGGGGGTTTGGGGCTGGCCTCCCCGCATCAACTCTTTACTGAGTTTTCAGTGATCCTCACCCAAATCTGGCGTTGTGGTTCCTAGGAAGGAAGGGGTTAAACACCTGCTGACATTGCATTTCATTGTACAAGCTCTTCCCCTTGTCCCCAGCCGGTCACATCCTGCCGTTTGTTCCAGAGCAAAGTGCAGAGCCATTTGTAAACTCGATTCGGAGGTTTTTCACGCACCGGGCTGTACGAGACGAGGGGGTGGAGAAACGACGGCCATGTAATCGTCGCACCACAAAATTGTTTCCGACACGGTTTCCGCGACCGTCGCTGTCCTCGCACATGTCTGCCCGACCGAGCCCAAAGGCACCGTGCCAGAGTTTCCGCTGCTGGGGCTGAAGTGACGAGCAGGGACACCGAGGCTCTCCCCCAGCAGGCTCGGTTCCCCGTCTCCCTGGGGATCATCCCGGTGAGGACCACCCTCCGCCAGGACAGTGGGAAAGAGGGATCCAGGGCAGGGATGTCAGGAGCCACAAAGCTGCAGAAACCAGCTCAACGTACACATAAGGAGCCTCTGCTCAGGCACCGCTCCGGCTCCGGTGCCGTCACTGACCTTTATGGAAAGGAAGGACTCACAGACTTGTCTCTGGCACCGCTTATCTGTAAATCAAAGCAAACGTAACTTCCTCCTTAAAGAGCTTTGAGTTCTATGGTTCAAAAGCAAAATACTCAGAATAGCCGTTTAAGGATTATGAATCGTAGCTTAGTTTTGTTTGAGATGAATGCTGGAGATGGTAGCGTTTCTGGCTATTTTCTGACATCCTGAAGCTGAGTTCAAACTGCAGTCTGCAACTGCCTGAGCTGAAAATGTGGTAGGATCCTTTGGCACAAAAAAACCCCCCATTCATAGCTGGAGATGATCCAATTCAGCTGCAACTGCTGTCTCTCGTCTAACTCGGGGAATTCTCTTTGGCAGCTGATATTTTGTCTTTTCATTCTTTTCTGGCATCCGTGCCTTTCCCACAGATCTACTGTGCGCTGCAATAGGATGTTCCGTTGGATCGAGGCCATGACAACTGTGTAGGAAACAAACAAGAGAGCAGCCACCTTCACTGCTCTTTTCCCTAGGGATACAGGAGTTTGGGGCAGGGACGTTTAATTTAGCCTCACAGCAATTTCTCTGAGACCTGTGCACACTCACAGATGAAAACCGACTTTAAATAGCCTTAAAAATTGCCTGACACTGAGTTTGATGTGCCACTAAGACCACAGCGCTAATTTTAGAAAGCAGATGCCAGCACTCTGCGAGAGGGAGATTTCTGGTAGCAGTGGGTTATTGTACCTTTTAAAACTCAAACTTACCTTTGTGGGGCCGCTGCATTATAGTCTACGTTTCTCTTTTTAGGCAGAGACAGCTACCCATAGGTGTTGGTTATGGCTGCGATTTATCAAGCAGCGTACGGAAGAGCTTCCTCTCTCGTCTGCAGGTTACACTCTACCTATGTCAGAAAAATGAGGTAAGTTGTCATCTCATTCTCGTGTACCGTGAGAAGACCAGAGTTTGGCACGCTTG
This sequence comes from Chionis minor, assembly GCA_013398295.1. NCBI lineage: Eukaryota > Metazoa > Chordata > Aves > Charadriiformes > Chionidae > Chionis > Chionis minor. The sequence continues at coordinate 316,524 of VZSF01002557.1, read as the reverse complement.
CGTCTGCTGTCACAAGCGGCCCTACCAAAATGTAACCCGGGGGTTAATCTTTTAACAGCTCAGCAATAATACAGTAATGCTATGGGAGCTCTGTCAATGATAACAGTCAAAAGCCCTTTGCTGCCGATAAGGGCTGCTTCTTTCAGGCTGAAGCTCTGTTAATGAGTGCCCATGCTTGCTGTCCTAGCCCAAGACCTCTCAAAACACAAGGCAGGTTGGAAGCGATGCTGCTTGCCTCATTTTAAATACTACTTCAAACCATCTGAAAGAAGCCCATCCTGACACCCTTCTTTTCCTAACTCGGGCCCTGGCCAGGTGGGCCCCAAGACTTCTGCTTGGTCTTTAGACCTCAGGCCAGTGTGACAGGTAGAAGGTACCCTGCAGTAATCCATGTAGCCTGATGGGAAGGGTATTCAACATCGGAAGTGCTCAGTAGCCTTGGACAACAGGACTTGGAGCCATCCAGGTTGGGGGAGGGATAAAAGGGAAGATCAAGGTTTCCTGCACACAAATGATCGTGTTGATAAAGCCGACCTCTTGGATTAAGAGACTTGGGCTACTGATCTTCTCGGATGTCCAAGACATGAGGCTGCTTGTGCGGTAGTAAGAACTGCAATATTTTCTGCTGCACACCACCTTTGCTAGAGGCTACAGCCCACCAAAGAGCTGAAAACTCTAGAAGCATGTGGAATACATAAAATCTGTACTGTCCATTCAGCCCCCCAGCTCCGTGCAAAATAAACGCGTCCAAATAAGCGAAACACAGGTAATCTCCACATGACCCGGAATTCATCTTCCCAACTCTTTTCTCACTGCAGATACTTAAATGAGCTAAAGGAAGATGACAGCCTTTGCAGACAAGCCCAGACCTCAGGAACTTTCTACCTCTTTCACAACCTCTCCCCCTTCCTGCAGAAAGTTGGGAAGAAGTATTTGGTACCACAGCTCAGTGCAGCAGGTAAGCAGGTGTCCGGAAAGAAACGCCTCCTGGATCAGACAGCTGAAATGATGCAGAGTCATTTGCAATAAGCAACCGTTTACACAAGGGTTGAAAAAAAATCTATCGAGCTATGCAGGAACATCCTGCTGTAAGCAGCGTGCTATTTGTTAACAACCAAAGACTATTTAGAGTTAAAACCTCGGCATGTGGACACAAGCTCATGCTTTTCACACACACGCAGTATCAGCATATACCTGATCTGTTTTGAGATGATCAGTTTTAAACATTTGGGACCATGCCTTTTGAAAGAGAAAGGGGCTGGCAGGAAAGCAAGTGATTTGGCGTAAGGCAGGATGAGTTTTCTCAGAGAGAAAGGTATTGGCTGGTGTAGGACAGAAAGAGACCAGACAGCTGCTCCCCAAGCATAACAACATTTGCATCTTTAGCTTGACATGGTCAAAACTTCCAACAGCTAGGAGGAAAGCCAGATTTTTGGTCTCCATCCGGGTGGGTCCACTTGTCTGGTCCCCTCACTCACATGAGCTTGCTGCCTTGATGATCCAGAGGGCATCATGCTTGTGGGTATTAACTTTCATCACAGCTTTTTCTTCCCCTTTCCCCTGCTGTTTAGAGATGAAAAGGATCCTGGAGAAATTCAAAGAGACTGAACAGTGGATAGAGAAGTCGGTGCTGATCGGTTGTTCAGAGGAGCACGTACCACACTTTGCCCTGGATTTAGGTTGGGATAATTCCTCTTCCATCCGTGTCAGCATCACGTTTGATGCACTGAGGTGAAGATGCTGCCGAGGCAGCATCCCTGGTCCTTGCTGGGTGAATGGTTACTGCCAGAGAAGACTCGGTTGAGTCTCTGTAGGAGCTGTTGTGAGCGTGGCGTGTTGGAGCCACAGAACTGGACTGCTGTTCCCACACGCGTGTTAGTAAAGGTGGGCTGTTGGCAGGTTTAACATTTTGGGAATGTTACCACTGATGTGAAGTCAAATCCACGGGAACTTCCAGAAATTGTATACCGGAACAATGAAGGGGGTAAAGTTGGGATAATAACTGCAATTCTATGAGATCAAGGATTTTTTTTGTTGTTGTTTTTAAAAAAAGGAACCTTGGAGAAATCAGTCATTGAGTCTGAACTCAAGGGATCGTTTACTGACTTACGAAAGGCTCTCTTCGTAGTGGATGGGAAAGATTCTCCTGTGCTGGCTTTGGTATTGTACAGGATTTTTTTACTTTTAAGAAATTGCGATTTCTAACATCAACCCTTCTCCTTGTCTCCCATATTGTTTTATGATTTAATACATACTGTGGAAGTACCTACTGTACTCTTTCAGTGACCTAGGTACAAACACACTGTAAATGACAGCAGTTTTCCCAAATTTGCCATCCCAAAAGCAAGAAGCAGACAAGTGGCTTAAAAACGGCCACAGTAATTAGCTATTTAGTATCAACCTGCTGTATGTCCAGTGTGAAACATACTGATCTTACCAGCAGTCACAGCAAACCCAGATTGTCCTCGGCTTAACAACTATCAGGCACTAGTTTTCTGTAATCTTCTAGGCAAACTCAATTTTGTGAATGGACTTACAGATCTTCTCTCAGAGCTGCTCTTTTAAAACTACTCACTTAGAAGCTGTTACTCTGAAGATGCCCTATGTTTGGAAGCCCTGAGGAAAGACCTGTGTGTGCAAATCAGCTGTTCTGACCCATAAGTAGAAATAGCTCATGTTTCTTTCCTGCTCTATAATGTTTGTGGTGCTTGGGCTATTTTTCAAGAAGGTATTCAGGGTTGGAGACTCTAGAATAGTTCAGTTCCCATTACTACTCCCATTATATCCCGATAAAGAACAGCTCTTCCCCACACCCCCAAACATGCTCATATTTGGACGCTAAAGCAAGAAGCACGGAACATCGAGTGTGGAATCTGCCATTTTTCAAAGCAGTGCCCATACTTCATTTACCTTTCTGAGGCTTCCAAGCGTAATCAGAGTTTATCCACATGACTGCACGCTGAGGAGAAGACAGCAAAGTGTTATTCAGGGAGACTGAATCATCTCTTTGGCCTAGCTATAAATAAGATTTGTGTTTCTCTCTCGGTGTTCGCAGGCTCAGGCCCTTCTCCGGTGGCACGATTCCCACCAGTACTGTAGCAAAACCGGGCAGCCCACTCAGAAAAACCTAGCTGGCAGCAAGCGTGTCTGCCATGCCAGCGGAATAACTTACTATCCGCAGGTGAGCACCTGAACAGCAAGGGTAAGCAACGGAGGGGCTCCGTGCTGATAAGCCAATGCTGCTGGGTTGCACAGAAGGGAACCTGTAAGAGGCAGCCGGAGCGCTTTGCATGTAGCTGGGTGCTTTTTCTGTAATTTTCCATCCAGGGACCCTTAGCTGGCTTGGAAAAGCAACAATTTGCACGTACTCATTTGGTCTGAACCCCTTGCTTTTGCTTTTTGATGCGTTTGCTAGATGTCTCCAGTTGTTATCACCCTGGTGTCTGACGGGAGCCGGTGCCTCCTCGCACGACAGCCCTCGTTTCCCCAGGGAATGTACACCGCTCTCTCAGGCTTCTGCGACGTGGGTAAGGGGGTCTCTGATCCAGCGGGGGCCTCGGACATGCAGGGCGTGGGGGCAGAATGATGGGACACGGAGCAAACGCCTGCTCACAGTGGAGGACGGAAACATAGGTGATAGCAGGGAAAAACATACTGGATCAACAGACCCGTGTTGCCATTCAGACAGAATTCAAAATAGCTGTATGTATCTGAAGAGAACGGGGATTATGGGTGCGTATCAGTTCCTCTAGTCTCTGATGGTAAATACAAGTATGAGACTCTCCAGGTTAGAACTTCGGATACTCTTTTAGTCTATTTTGTGCCTAGTGTGGTCTGCTTTAGAAGAAAAAATACAGACCTCTTGTTACAGGAGGGAAAATGGCTTAAAATGGGAAATGATCAAGAGAGGCAGCATTGTTCTGTCTACCAGCTGTATATAGACAAAGCCAACAATGTCTCTGATGCCTCTGTTTAAGGGAGGTAAGCATTGTGCATGAATTTAATTGAGCATCCTGCTGACAAGTGTTTCCAGGTCAGCACAGTCGGAGCTCCTGTGTGTGCATGAGTGGTCAGGGCTGGAACACCTCAGAAACGAGTGTGCCTACATTTTCTTTGTCACGGTTTGCTGCCCTGAGGCCAGGCTGTCCTTACCTGCCTTCGGTTGCTTTCTAGGTGAAAACGTGGAGGACACGGTTCGGCGAGAGGTGGCAGAAGAGGTGGGCCTGGAGGTGGAGTCACTCTGGTACTCAGCTTCTCAGCACTGGCCCTTTCCCAGCAGCTGCTTGATGATAGCTTGTCACGCCAGGGTGAGAGCGCAGCAGGCTGAGGTGAGCAGACTCGGGGTTCCCCTGAGGCACTGCGCTGCCTGCCTTAGGCAGCGAAGTCACCAGATCTTCTCCAAATGCAGTTTTCCATCATCTTTCTCTGCAAGTGAAGAACAAACTTCAAAATATTTTTATCTTCTGTTGCAACGTGCCAGTTTTTGCACTGGTCACTGTATATATACAAGCGCAGAGCCCAACACCCCTATATTTTTACCTCTGAACTTTGCAGAGGAGGTACTCTCTGGTATTTATACAATATTTGCCATAGAACACAGATTCTGCTATGTTAATTACTGTGCTCAGCCACTAGTACTTTGCAGGCCAGTGCCATGATGGAATAGGGCTACCCTATTTTTGGCTTCCCTAAGGAAACCAAGACAACAAAGCACTGGTGGATAGTAATGTCCTCTCCTGTACTGGCAGCAGCACTTAATTCAGGCATGGATAAAGCACTCTGGGAATTCTAGCGTAGGATCTTTGTGGGTACAAGAACAAGCAAGGCACCACTGCACGCATTTAAATCTCATTTAAGGAATTGGTACTCTCTGAATTTTTTCTAGATCAGTCTGAACAGCCTGGAACTAGAGGACGCCCGTTGGTTTGGCCTGGAGGAAATCATGGAGGGTCTCAAGAGAGAGCCCAGATCTGCAAAGCAAGACAATGGTAGTTTTCTACCCTGGTTCCCTCCCAAACAGGCCATCGCTCACCAGCTGATTTGTGAGTGGGTTAAGCAGCAGACTTCCCAGCCGGCTTAGGTGTGACTTTGTCAAGTCTGCGATTCCACCAGAACTACAAAAGCTGGATACAAAAGTTTCCAAAGTTACTGAAGGCAAAGTCTGTGGTACAGTGAGCCTAGCACCAGACTGATGGCAGTCTTACACTCACATACATAGACCTACAAAGCCATTTCTAAAGTGATCATCCTCAGACGTCACCTTTGAGATCCCATGTCTTGCAGTAAATGTACAATAAAATTCTTCGTTCCAAAGCATCCAACTTACTGTGACCAGCTGCTGCTGTTGCCCAGCAAGCAACGGAACTGTGAGCCCCTGGCACCTATGTCCCATTTTCCTCCATTTTATCCGTCTTGGATGGATATCAAACACACACTTTTCCCAGGAAAAAAAATAAAGGACAGCGGCACCTTTCAGTGTTTACATTTATATGGATCTGGAAGAACTATCAAAAAAACCCAGAAGAAAAGCCACTGCCTGTACGCTCTTCCCTTCTGTTTCCCTTCCCGTTCAGTCTCCCAGTTTCATATAAAACATGGCGGGGGGGGTTTTGCAAATGTTAAATGGGCTCCTACTTTGCTGGTGTATCTGAGCAACTAAAAATATCTCTAGAGGCACCATTTTCTCCACCGGTAAGACAGTGTTACTTCTGCCCCAAGGAAGAGAGAACAGAGCTATCTGGTGGTAGAGAGTGGAAGAGCAAAACCTACACGTAAGCCTATAGTAGAACCCAGATAACGCAAAGGGGAGAGGAGCTGCTGCAAGAAAGGACTGCACTTCCAACAGAGAAAAATCCAGAAAGGCACAACCCCTCTTACCCTGTGCCAAAAGCTTGTGGTTTGCCTGGAGAGCTGGTCTTGTTTTACTGAGGAAATGGTGTCACATCTCTGGAGGGACAGTGACAAGGAGACAGTCTGGGCAAGGAAAGCTTAGTAAAAGAGATGGTGTTCGAGCTGCCACTGATTCCGGCTCACAGTCCTTTCTGCCTCCTTGGTCAGAGTTCAAATGCCAACACTGCAAAGCCACCACTACAGATACTTGAAGGGGGAACAGGAGTGTGTCACTGACTGCCACCGTTAGGATTCCCTGTAGGTGAAAGGCCTTTTGAGCAGTGGGAAAAATCTGGCGTCATGATACCTGAGCAGTAAGTAAAAAACCCCATCTTTCTTACACTGTTGAGACATACTTTGTTTCCTCAGAGTTAATTTTATTTTAGGAGTTTGGGAGGGGATTCTTTCAGGCCACGATGACATGTACAAACACCTTTCCCACCCTCACTAACTCTCAGTCAATAAAACCCACGTGTCAGAGCACGTCTTTCATGTTGGTGAACTTGATCTGTCAGTCGTCCCAGTAAGGATGTACTCTAGGACATACAGCCAAGGGGATCGCTTCCTCCCCTCCAGCGCAGCCACACACACCACGGGAGCGCACACACCACTGAACTTACCTGCAACACTCCTGCATCCAGTTTCCTTTGAAACATGCCTCGCTGCCTCACTTCCTAGTAGTTCCTCCTGCTTTCTCTCTCATTGCACCATTTTAACTCCTCAGCATTTACCTCTTCCTCTCTCCCCTCCGGAATCTGCCATTTGCATTTTCAGTCTTCCTCCTTTCTTCCCCTTCTCTGCAGTAGAAGATACGGAACAGTTAGATACCTGCTAGCAAGATATTCCTAATTCTCCTCAATTCCTTCCCAGCTCAGCCTTACGTAGTGCATTAATGTGGCCTGAGCTTGCTTCCAGTGTGCAACATCCAGCTTGATGTACTTAGTATTTTTTTAATATCCACATATGATCTGTTCTCCCCAGTGGCAGAAAAAGGACCAAGAAATAAAAGCAGTAAAAAGTAGTACATAAGAGCGAAAGGAGGAACGTCTGTGTGACTTCTGCAGGAATCTGAGCTTCGTGTGTTTTGGTTTTGTACTTTCGCAGCACGTATTTGCAGCCTGTGTCCTTGTCAAAGCAGCTACAGCATGATCAGATTCAACAGCAGAGAAACTTCACCTGTATTTGGGAAACATTGGGTTACGCTGCTTATCAAATTATGGTTTTTAACATCAACACGCAGGCTACCAGCGAGCTGTAACTAAAAGAGAGCAAGTACTGAGTGGCAGCGGCTCCTCCGGAACCATCCCTTCTACGTTGCTGACAGAGACCTGCCGTGGTAGGGTGTCCCTTTGGGGTGAGGTGGGCAGCACAGCAGAAGGCAGGCTGGTCACAGGAGGTGAGATCATGACTGCTGTCCCCTTGCTCGGTGCTGGCGGGCCAGACACTGCCCAGGCTGAAGCTGCTCGATAGCCACAGACTTTAGGATGGCTCTTAAGAGCCTAGTCTGCCTAATACTCTGTCTATACCAGGCTTTTTCATATTTCATCATTTACTGCCTGTTTTCTACAAGAAAGCTAGAGGCAAAGCAAAGCTATTTTCTCATTTGTTTGCTTCTGCAACTCACCTTTTAAAAACACAGTTTTAAACGTCTGCATGTTCCTTTTAATTATCAATAACAAGAAATGTCTTTTCAATCTACTGAAATACTTTTTTTTTTTTTGGTAGAGCAAGAACAACTACAAGGCAATATTCTCATCACATCTTTTGAACAGTTATATTTTAAACTGTTTTATAACATCCTTAACCCATACCCTTTTGACTTGGGTATGAAACAGTGAGTGGCCTCCGTTCCTGACGTTAAGAAAGCAGGAATGGTTATAGGCGATTATAGGGAATACACAGCTATGAACAGCACAGAAAAACAAGATGAGAGAGACATTGTTCTCACTTGCATTTAACTCAGACATCTGGCTGAAGCCTAACTAATACTCACTGCAGTCAAGACAGAACATGCTTCATAAAGGCAGGTGACCTGGAAAGAGAAACAGGTGATTTCTGACAGATGCTTCTTCAACAAAACACAGCAAGGCTTTCCCATGTAAAAGACACCAGGCAGGCAAAAGGGACGTAGTAACGTAATTCTCTCAAAAAAAAATCGCACCCATTAAATGAATCCTCTTTGGGGACACTTGGCTTGTATAAAATCACTTTGTGTAAACTCCGCGGCTTTCAGAGACTGCAAGGGCTTGGCACTTACAGCAAGTAAGGCTGAAAAGCAGTCAGCCTGTGGCATTAGGACGCAGCTGTTTACAAGCATTGCCAGTCAGCAGGATACACGGGCAGCTATAAAATAATAACGCTCCTCCGATTAACACGAAATCGCTTTTTGGAGAGCAATGCAGGCAGGTTCAGAGCAGCATTCCACCTACCTACCAAAAGCAGCAGGGCATAAAAATTATGTTTATCTCCTACAGGTGCCATCAGAGGATTAAAGTAACCAAACCACATGACACAACTTGTCCAGCTCTGACTGAGGGAGCTCAGAAAAAGCTTACCTGGAAATGGCGTGGATTGACAATGTTTGCTTCGCTTACCACATGCTCTCCCATCACCTTGGGCTGCTCTGCTGCTGCACAGAAAGTTCACATTTTCCTACCCAGAGGAGTACCCATCCACTGTGAACGGCAGAAAATCTGACTTCAGCATTACAGGTCAAGGAGGATTTCATCAAGAAGTTACTTCACCTAAAAACATGCTCTGAGACATGGTGGACATGTGCCGAGTGGGATGTTTAGCCTGAGAGGACATGACCACTTAATGGAACGCTCTGACAACATGACCGTGTTAAAGTCGTTTTTCAGGCAATCATTCTCAAGTAACCACGAGCAGTTCAAGTCTGGCAGCTGCGAGGGACAGGTTGGCCAAACAACTTGTAAGTACGCAAATACAATTCCCGAGCTTCAGTGTGAAACACTGCTGACATGAATTCAGCAGCCCCATCCTTCAGCTCCCATTTAAAACTTGTTCACTTTTCAACTTAGCAACAGATGGCAAGCAGCTGTGTTAGGGGAAAAAAAAAAAACATTGCCAGATGTCATTCATGCAACAATGCATACACCTGGGAATGACCGAGCACCACCAAACCTACTTCTGTTAAAAAACAAAAAGGCCAAGTTGCCAATCTGGAAAAGGCGTGACTTGAATTTTCTTTAAGAGCCATCAGTGGTATTTGGTAGATGACCAGGTGCACTCACTCAGTGATGTCCAGAATCGATGTTTCATGGCAAAACCAAAGCTGGCATCAGCTGTCGCAACCAGGAGAAAGATCACTGGAGCAGAAACACAAAGCCTCCCCAGCTCCCTCCCAGGGAGAGCAGTATTGGCACAGGAACAGAAAATGCTGACACAACGTCCTTCTCCACCGGTCCCTGTGCTCAGCCATACGTAGCATTGTTTTATACGGCTTTCTCCACGAAACTTCACATCTAAAGAAAGCACAGCTATAGAAAGAAATGGCAGAAGTTAGGAGGCAAGGCAGGGATGAGATTTTTCAGAAAGATTTGAAGTTATTGGTGGGGAAAAAAAGAGTGATACACAGTAAGGTCATTCTAATGGCAAGAAATGCAAAGAAGGCCTTGTTTATGTTAGTGGAAATATTGCAAAGGGACCCAGAAGATTTACTAGTATATTAATAGAATCAGAAAAAGAAGAAAGATGAGGTTTGGGATGGGGACAGAAGCGTATTCCCACATCACTTTTATTAATAAGTCTAAGAATGTCAACAAGACCTCTTAAGGAATGGGAAGCTGAAAATTCGTAAGTGGTAAGGTGGACACTACAGTTGGGGTGCTAAATAAATGTGTGTTGGACTAGGACAAGAGCAGCTCTACAGCTCTACCTGTGAAACACTGTTGACTGATTTGAATGGGAACAGAGCAAAAGCAAATGGATATTACACAAAATTCAGTAACTGTGATCCATCTGAACAACAAAAACCTGAGAAGTTTTTGTAAGTGAAAGAAAATACGTCTACAGTCACAAGCGGTAGGCGGTAATGATCTGAGGAAATACGATAGTTAAATATGGCTGCTGTCAGTATGTGGCATAGAGAATGCCCAGATTAAATATATTCCAGCACTGTAACTGTATGGCCTTATAACTGCAAATAAGGTTAATAACTCTCGGCAATAAAAAAAAAAAAAAAAGTCTGGTCTGAACTAATTTAGATTAGCATCACTGTGGTCATTGGATGTCATTACTCCTCTTCCCCAATCAAATTATAAAGTCCTTACTGGAAATATCTCATTTTCTACCTTCTACCTGCAACAGTCAAGTCACCTATGTATTTTTTTCTGAATAAACTGAGCTTTACCTTCACATTAGCTTTGTTTGTCACTTCCCATCCTTGTACGCTTGTGAAATTGTGAATATCCATCTGGGAGCGCTGACCCACTTAAGTGTATGCTCTATCCCAAACTGCAATCCACACTGCACAGGAATAACACAACGTGATATTCTTCTGCCCTCCACCGCTTATTTCACTTCTCAGCTACAGCTCCACACCAGAAACCTGTAAGTTGTTCATGACACCCTTTTCTATGACACTGTTCCCCACAAGCCAGTTTCCTAGCCTGGAAGCATAGCCAGCACGTATTCCTACATCTGCCTGTTGTTTGTGTCCTGCTTCAACCGGAGAAGTTGTTACCGTCAGAATTCAAACACAAGACAAACTGAATCACGACCACAGCAGCAATCTCAGTTATTTGCCCTGAAAGCACAGTTTTGCTGTTGAATTAATTATTCACTGTAACAGGAGACCTTCTCCATCCTCGTGAGGTGGTAATCAGCTTCCTGAGCTGGTGGCCAAGGAACACACTTGATGCACATCAACTAAAGCGATGTTTTAGGCTTTACACCCCTGAATTTTCATATTCTGGAGCAATTAACTTTTTGCAATAGCTCTGTATTCTGCTGTTTAAGCCGAGAACCCCAACTGCCCTCCATGGTGATATTTTTTCTTAAGAGAATAAACAAAGTTGGAAAAGGAAATAAATTTCCATTTAGACCTGCCAGAACAGATGCTCTTGTGTTCCATTCCAAAAACGTAAATGGCAAGAGGGAGGGCAGCTGTTGCTGCAGCTTTTGCAGCATCCCAAGGGATCCTGAGGTGGTACAAAGGGCCTGCCCTGACTCCCGCTGCTATTAAAAACAAAATCCAGTTTCTCATACAAGTTAGATAAGCAGCTACAGCAGGAGCTGCGTAAACATTCATAAAAAATGCTTTTCCACTACTGCAACTAGCACATGCCCCGGGGATAACTCACTCCCATAAGGCAGTATTAGGAAGGAAAGGCAGGAGGCAAGTGTGGTGCCGGAAAGTGATCTTTCACGGCAACAGAGGCGGCGGCAATCCACTTACGTGGCAAGGATGCTGAAAACAGTTAATTTGCAGGAGATCCACGTAAGCACAGGGACTTCAAATAGCACGTACCGTCACCAAACGGCACTTGAACACAGCTTGCTGTAGTTAAAATACCATTCCTCTGGTGCCACACCTCCCTCCTTGCTGACCAGACAGGAGTTAGACTCACGCTGAAGACGTTGCTGGCCTGCGGGCTGCTGACTTCCAAGATAAACCACACGCTCTCCATGAACGCAGAGCACATAAAGACCCTCTTTCTCAGGTTCCTCACTACTCCGTGAAGCTGCTTGGTGGAAAGAGCAGCAACAGCCAAACTGCCCAGGTGTTTAGAAGAGTTTTAACAGGCTGAAGGTCTCTGCCATCCCCGGGGATTAGTTTCGATCTCATGTATGGAAGATGAAAGATCCGCTGTTTGTTTTCTTGCTTGAAACAATCCTGTCAACAACTACGCCATTCAGAACTGGGGCTACAGGGGTCAAGCCAGAAACAAGAAAACTACATTTCTGGGAAGGGTCAGAAGTTCTAGGATGGATGAGGCTGTACAAAAGGCAGACGCTCAAGGGAGCAAAATGAATAAATTGTGTTGGAATGCAGTTGTAGTTAAACTAATTTAGAATATAATGGAAACTTTGATAGCAATCCGTCGAAAGGGAACCACACTGCACTTGTCTTCCCTAATTAATTCCATCAGGCTTCCTTCACTAAAAATACTCTTTCAAAATTAAAAGCAGAAACGCCTCATATGTTCCTTCAAAGCAGTGGAAGAGGCAGCATGGAAAGGCTTATTCTTCGATGTCAAATCCTCTTGTGAGCCATTCAGGAGTCTTGAAGGTCTCCACTGAGAAGCTGCTAAACAAATGTAAATAGTTGGAATAAGTACAGCCCCACAGAAATAACAGTCCAGTTGATGGAAAAGTAAGATTATACAAGAAACGAGATCAGCTGAAGCGCTTCCAAAAGAGCAGCTTTGTTCTAAACATTAGCTTAAAAGTTTTCTTCACGTACTACATTAGAAGAGTCCTTTGATCCATTTCGACCTTTTGTATAGTACAGGCCACAAGAGAGTTCAAACATGATCGTGTTCTTGAAATTGAGCTGTTTTTTAAAGGAGCTAAACTTGATCTAACTACTCATCAGTGGAGAATTTTATGTAGCTTCAGTGTTAATTACCTTCCCTGCTAAAACAAACCCCCTTTTTAAGGTTCAAGTACACCCGTTTTCCACCACTAACTGCTGGTTACCCTTGTCTGCTAGATTCAAGAACTCCTGTTACCCCCAATTTTTCCAGCGTAGATTTGTCTAACCCGATCCCATTGCACCTCACCTCTCTGCAACCCAAACTCCTTGAACTTCAGCATCCCTTGTTCTTGCTGTGCACCTCTGAGCTCTGTGCTCTCCCTAAGCTGCCGACAAATCAACTTGCACAACACTGATGGAGGACAAACGTGGAGGTAGCATAGCCATCATACCCTTCACCCACATTCATTCCATGCATTCCCATACAGCATCTCCAATATTTATGATATTGTACTGGAGCATTTTACAAAGTATTTCCCACTTGCAAAAACAAGCAAAAACTTGGAAAAAAGCAGCCCACCATGAGCATAGATCAATAGGGAAGTCAGCAAGCAAGCATTCATTGTGCATCGCCAAGGTCTCATGAATTTCAACAAAACGACACCACTGCGTTGACTTTCAAAGAATTTTCTGTGCATTGGTCAAACTCAGTTGGCACAGGCAGTCAGATACCCAAACCCACCATCCAGCAAGTGTCCAAGTCCTACGTGGGAACAACTTCTGCTACATTCTGCTTTGTCAGTTATAATATTGCCAACACTTAATGTGCAAAAAAAATTAAAACAAAGCCTTCAGCTAAATGGACTCTAAACCTTCAGGCTAATAATAACAACATCAACAATAATAATAAAAATTACCATTATTCGGTCCTTTAAAAGCAATTAGGTATGTCCTCAGGATTAGTCAGGCTTTTGTATCATTGAATATTATTTTTCTTAGTACGTTTAAAAAAACACAAACAAACCGCAAAACCTCAACCAATAAGCTTCTCTTCTACCACTTAAGACACTCGATTAATTGTTGTGTGTGTGAAAAAATAAAGATTTATCTTGTTAAAACTATGTCTTCATATCTAGAATAGATTTTTCATTCCACATGAAAGCAACATGCTCAACACCTCTAGCTACATTTTCACTGTAAAACAAAAAAAAAACTGTTTAGACTGGGCTCATACACAGCTACTGCTGGCACGATACCAACATTTAGCAACAATGGAATTCAAAAAATGCCCAATTATGAAAATGCTTTAACTCCAAGAACTTCCGATACTGCACTGAGGTAGTTATGCATACCTTCAAAGAAAAAAAACAACAAGCCAACAAAACATCTCCAGTAACCAAGCTGTATTTCCAATTTTATTTAAATAAATTCAAAAAATACTTATAGCCAATATTTACATATTCAATCCAATTAATCTTCAAATCCTCCTGGTTAATAAAGAACAGATTCTTCACAGTAATTATCAGAAGTTCTTACAATGAAGCATTGTACTTTCGGAAGAGCGATTAAATGTCTGCTGAACATTTAACCAGCATTCCCAAATCCACAAGAGAACACTGTTCCTGCAATATGGTATTCCTCCATCTCCCCCTGAAGGCAGCAGCATTTTCAGAACATGAACTGCTTTTCCAGGTTTCCCAGAAACCACCTAGCAACGGGTAAAAGGATGTTTTAGAAATACGGCAAATTGGATCATTGATTTGAAAAAACGAAGACAGGTTTTATTATAAAAGTTTCATTCAAGTCACAACATCACTTTTCAATTCTCTGGAAACAGGTTAGCACTGGAAAAATCCGATTTCTATCCCAGACAGTATCCAAACAGATGGCTTTTGCAGGTAAATTCACTTTGCATCTTTAAAGTCACACATAACTAATGCATAAAATGCTTGAAATTCAAACCTTTTGTCACTTCTTCTAAATACCGCTAGTCTTTCTGCGCTTCATTGCCTCAATCAGCCACGTCTTCTGAATTAAGACGGTCTTTTATTCTGTTGCTGCCTTATTAGAGCTAATATGATCTGCATTTTCAGGTAAATACACTCCCATGCTCTGCAGAATGTTCGAGGTGGGTCCTGCCAGCCCAGACTGGGCGCTATAGGATTCAAGCAGGTTAGCTACAAGGTTCATATCCATGTCAACTGGTGTCAACTCAGGATCTTCAGCTCCAGAATCAGGGCCAGCGTTTTGAGACGAGGCTGCATTAATAGAACTTGCCTATAGTAAGAATAAAGAGAAAGTTTTATCAAATTGTATAAAGAGGATTAGAAAAAATAAAGGAAAAGACAAAACCACAAGAGAAAAAAAACCCAAGGAAACGGTTCTACAGCCAACAAAGTTCAGTACGTTCCACGCTGTCTTGACAGACAGGAATTTAGTCACCAAATGCTCATGCCAGTTAAAAATCATCACTTTCCATGATACACATTAAGTTCCAAGAGAAGGACAGAGGCCTTCTGAGTCCTGGCTCAGCTTCCTATGGGAGTAATCTGCTACAGAACTCAAGAAGTCAAGCTGCAGCTGCTTGCCTTACTACTTGAACAGGGAAATGAAATTAAGTCTTGGAAATGATGTGCAAATTACAGCTTAGTTAACTTTTGGTTTCATTTTGTTTAAAAAAATGTATCATGGTGCAACTGCAGCATATTTTGCTAGCACATAGGATTTTTTTTTTTTAATAATGAGATAGCACGTGATCAGAAGACAGAAGTTTTTGACCACCTTACTCAGAATGACCAATTTTAGCGTATTTCCTCTTTCCTACTAAAGCTCTCTAAACTATTATGCTACAAACTTGAACTCAAAGCATACTTACCCCTTTCTTTTGGGTGGTGAAACTTTTACCAACGTTGGTATGTGCCAGTTCACGGTCCATCTCATTCATGTATGACTTGAGACTGCCTATAAGCTCATTAGGCGATACCTTCTGGTCTTGCCTTTGATTTGCATCACCTAAGTCTTCATCATCCTCGTCTGAGAAGTCAAACTCCTCCTCTTCATCCAGATCATCAGAATCTAGCTCTTCTGAGTCCGCCCCTATGTATTATTTTGTGTCAGTACAGATAGCCAACAAATCAGCGCAGTGCCCACGGGTAATCAGAAAACCCAGGGAAGCCAAATAACCATGAGATATTCTGTCAAAAGAAATGAAGAAGCAATCTCACCTAAAATTCTGTCTAGGGCTTTTGTAAAAGAATCTACGTCAAAGGTAACATGGGATTCATCAGATGACCTGAAATATAAAAAAGATTTTTAAATAAATAAAACTTTTATGCTTGCATAAGCCTGACAGAGGAATCAACTGTATGGCATGCTGACTTCTCTCAAGCGTATATGGAAGTTGGGACATTTGAACTGATGGTCCTGGAAATGCTTAAAAGTCTCAGGCCTGTATGAATTAAAAATGAGACAGCAAGTGGAAGAACTCCTGGCATGAAGGAGAAAAGAAAACCAACAAGTTTAATTGTTTGTCATGGTCAAACAAAAATTGTATTGAAAGGGAACCAAAATAAGCATTTCTGAATCCTTCTGGAACAACGTGGTAGTGTTATACCTTAGACAGAGATTTAAAAAGCTGAGATCTCTGAGATCTCCTACCTTGAAAAAACAAAGGTTTCACTCTGGTTTATCGTAAGGCTCAGTGGTTTGCTATTTTTATTGTCTTTTTTTAAATAACTGAAAAAAACTTAGGCTGTAATACAGACATTGACACTAGCACTAGTTAAAAAGCACCAAACAGTTAAAAGCATAAATTGAGTAGACCCTTATACACTTGATACAGCTTACACAGCGTTATTTTCTCAATATTAAAGGTACGAAAAAGAACCTGGACAATGTGCTACTACCTGACTCCTTGGTTTTTAAAATTAAAGGCACATCCACACAACATTTACACGCACTTTCTTAACTCCAACAATTAATCTAGTGGCATTTGGCTATTGTCTAAATAGTTGAGTATCTTCAGTTAGCACTTTTCTTCCACTATTGGGAACAATGAGAGGGTTCCGCAGTGATTCTTTCCTCCTCCTTCTAGGTGTACAGTATGTGCTCCAGTAGCGCAAAAACAGGCCCAGCATATTAAAAAAAAAAAATCTACAGGAAATCTAAATACAGCTGTACCACACAAATCAACAGTCTTAATTCACAGAGACAGATTCCCTCAAGTTTCATTTTTATTTCTGCACAGCTTCATCAGAAGCATCATAGCAGTCTGAACAGCCAGTCCTTCATGGTAGAAAAATTGCAGCACAAATGAACTTCTTGAGGTGTGCATTTTAAAGATGGTGCCTTCAACTTAAAAAGGTTTAAAAAAAAAAAATTAAAACCCACAAAACCAAACTAAGCAAGGGTGCTGGAAAACAGCACAACTTCCAGTGTTGTCACCTGTACCAGCGGCAGGGCGGTCACCAAATTTGTTTAAAAGCAACTACATGCTCACTTCTAAGTGAGTAGTAGGGTTTTTTCAGGCCTCTGGTAAGTCGAATACTTTCCAACTTTGATTTTCTGCATTACAGAATCAACCAAAGGGCTGCAGCAGAATGAAAACACATTCCACACCAGACCTCAAAGGTAAAAATACTACTACCATGGCGTTTCTGCTCCTTCATGCGTTGAGACTTTGGATATGAAAGCCTTCATACTTTCAGCAACTGCTTCCAAGTCATACTTCTGCTCTTCCTCATTTGAGGAAGGAGGGGGTTCATTGCTTGCCTCCTTCAGCATCTGATCTAGATCATCCGGTGTAATCTCCAGCCAACTGTCATCTGAAAGAATATAGGACATACTTGTTATTCTGCACCAGTCTGTTAGCCCACAAGGCCCCATCCAGACAGCTGAGAGTACTGCTAGCACTTTGTAGCTTATTTCCACACTGTTAAGTTTTCAAGCTGATACTGGATAACACAGGGTATAAGGCAGCGAGAGGGTGAGAAGAAGAGAGCTCAGATTTCCTTTTACTACTTTAACTCTGCTTTATATGCAGCTTCAAACTAGCAGATATTACTCTAGTCACAGATAATCCTTCTGCTGCTAAATGAAGGAAGAAAAGGCTTAGAGGGAGACGCAATCCAACTTTCAACTATGATCATTAACACTGAAATGCTGGATTTGTGTGCTACTGCATCCTCCAGAAATACAGATGTGACCTGTACTGCACAGCGGCAACAACTACATTTCTGACAAGTGAAAAAACCCCTACTATTTAAAGTTTATGCTGGTCTTATATTGGCCATCAGAGTAGACCAGACAGTAGTCAACTTCGTATTGTCAGTATTGGAATTGGTTTATTACTATAAAATGTTTAAATACTTTCTGTCTGGTAGATAGTCGGCACAAAGTACCTGACCTGACGTAAGCGTGCATGGTATTACTGATCTAGTGGTACCAGCCCAGAAACCGGACAGCATATCTTGCCAATTCACAGCCCCAAGCTTCGTGGCTTAAATAAATGAACCAGTTGCCTCAAACGTAAACGCCGACCCGTGAGTAAAACCTCTAGCAGCCACAGGATAGGAGACAAACTAAGTATATACAGAGACCGGTACAGTGCTGTGAACATTCACCCTCTCCCCCCACAAATAATCTTTTGTGACAGGATGAGTCCACCCCCTCCATCCTGCTCACCATCCTCTGGAGGAAGACAAGCTGCTTCTCTCTCAAATTCCTTCAAATCGATGGTTGTTGTTTGTAGTAATGCCAAGATTTCATCGCCTGGGCTCACTTCAACACTGCTAGAAGAAAAAATTTCAATCTGCTGAAATGGATTTTTACTAGCATTACAGTGTCAATGGCATCTCACACTCTACATGCAGGTTTTCAATCAAATCCCTCATTATTCCTTTTGTACAAATACATAAAAAAAGATAAGTCTATTTTGGGGAAGTACCAGAATAGTACACGGATAGTATTAGCCAAAACAAAACACGGTCAATTACTGTAATTCCTCACTGATGGCTCCAAGGGCCGTTTCTTGTACTTCCTTTGTTCTTTATGTTGCCTTGGTAAACATCAGGATTGCCAGATCCCAAACAGCACAGACTGGAGCTTCAAGCAACTAACAGTCAATATATGAGCTGGCACACCCTCAGATATTTTTGTAACGATTTATATTTTGGATTTGCTCTTTTGGAGAAATCTACAGCCAGCTGCCTGTCATGAGTAAGGGACACAGACTATTCCGTATTTATTATTCGCTGGGATTGCTTTTCACTGAAACTTTTAAACACTTTCTGTAGCCAACCAACAAAATGATGCTTTTCAGTCACCTCTTAACCCACTTGGAATAGCTTAGCATTTTACAAAACCAAGATAAATAGTTACTCAAGCAGTAACTTCTACTAGTGGAGAGTATTCCAGAGGAATGAACACCCATATGTCCTAGCCACAGCACCTCCGTTAAGTGTACAATGGAGAAAAGGGGTGATGATTTTGTAACAAGTGTTAAAAAAGCTTAGTTAAAGTACTTGTAGGTACCATGTATGATTACCCACGAATTTCAAGTAGGTCTTACCTTTCTGGCTTGGTAACAGATTGCTGGAAGTAATCTTCAGCCATATGTAACAGTTCCAAGTACTTAGCAGATGCTTCCATTTCTCCCTATTTAATGCAAGTCACAAACATGAATCTAAACAATTCCCCTTCCTTTTCACAGTCAGGCTTCATAACGATGACTATTTCTCACACAGAAGTTTAGTGCTGAGAAAATCAGAACAAGTATATACGTGCAGTATATACTTGGAACAGAATATAGGCAGTGGGCATAAGGTGCTTTCACAGTCAGGTATGAATTAAAGACTTATGCTGCAATAGCGTAAGGTGCACGCTAAAAACAATCAAAGACAATATTACAATTCCCGCAACAGGGTGGATTTACCGTGGCCAGGTTATGATTGTACAGGAATTGTGAATCAATCTCTCAGCGTTTGGGAATTACCCACAGAAGTGGCATTGCAATACTGTAAGAATATTCCCCTCTGCCTATATTAACCTAGGCATTTCAATGCAGTTGTCCAATTTTATAACCTTCAAATAAGTAGTCAATCTATGTGCAATTTATAAACTTCAAATAAATAGTTAAAGGCGTATTTAAAGAAAACAACAAACCAACCAAAATACAAAACCCACAAAAACTACACAAACAAAAAAATTACACTGAAATGGGCCTAAATGGGTCCATGGGTGTTAAGTACAGATCTTTAAGAATATTTAATGGGTGTTAAGCATAGATCTTTAAGAATATTTAATTCTAGGGGCATGTAAGTGAAATGTAAAACAGTTATACTGACACACAACCATATTGTGGCTTTCTTTATTCAAGTGTGTTTCCCCTTTATTTAGGTGAGTGAATTTATGCCCAAATCCTGCTTTTTCCTTTTTAATTTCCAAAAGAAATTCATTAATTTCAAAGGAGAACAAACGGCACATACCTCCTCTAAATACATCTATTCATTTTTTCCATAGACAGAACCATTAGATTTCTTGCCGTGCTGTAACTACTTACACCAGTTCAACAACTAAAAAACATGATTTCCTGGAATGTTTAGGAGACACACGCACACTACTTCACCTTGAAATAATTTTTTTCCTTCAGGCTGCTGAGGAATCTCTCCCACAGGGGACCGCTTAACGCTTTTCCCTTGGAATCAGGAGATACTTTGCTGCACTTGGAGCACAAAATTTCAAAGCCGTGAGCCTGTATAAGAGATAAGCAACAAGAAGAGGTTCTTCTATGCACCTTCAAACGATTGTGTAAAGAACCCACTATTATCAAACTCCTGATTGAGAAGTAGGTGCCAAACCCAATTATACATCCAGTAGTAGCATCTTGTTTTGGAAGTCGGAATCGGTCTTTCTACAGCAAAAATGAATCATCTTGACTCTGCAAAGGTTGTCTACATGGGCAAGTCACTGCAAAGCAACCTAGAAGGCAGATCTACAGCACACACGCTACTCCTCACATAAGCATGAAGACTTTACCTGTATTTAGAACCAATATGAACGACAAACTCGCCTGGCCTACACATTTTGTGCATGCAAACCATCTGTTCTGAGGCGCAAGTTTCCAGAGAGGAAATTTCAGAAGACAAAACTCAGATTCTACATTTCTACTTGCAGCAAGGACCCAAGGCACACAGTGTCCAGCATCCTTTCAGCCCTTCAAACAGCTAAATCCTCCCTGCACCCCTCCCAGATGTCACCTACAATCAAGGTAACTGCGATGTGTAGGCAGTTTAAATTCTAAATGGCTCTGTGGAGCGAAGATGCATCACAACAAGCTCTACATGCCTGGTGCCAAATTGGATCCCACAAAGGCCATAAACAGCAACTTAGAACATGATAGGATGCGCCACTTCAGACAGGGGCTAAAATAGACCTCATCTATCCTGAGATGGAAACTGTCTTGCATATTCCTTAAGGGAAAATTAACCAGGCTCGATACCAGTTCAGCTATGGTAATACAAACATGTAAATCCTGGCTGGGGTAGTTTCTAAGCATGGAAGTACAAAGAGTGCTCTATTCTGTAAAAGAGAACTCCCATGACACTGCCAGAATAACGGCAAATTTGCTCACATTTTTCTGTACAAGCAGACAACTTATAAGCAAAGCTTAATTTCTCAGACATCTATCAAAAAAAACCATGAAATCAAACTAAACAGCCCAAGTACAAAATGCATAAAAAAATAATTACCAGTTTTATGCCCAGTTCATAGGCTTTGTACTGAGGGTGAGACGGGAGGGGCAGTGTGTACCCGCTGCGTCTGTCCGGCACAAACTTCTGCTGCACCAGTTGGGCATATAAACATTTTGTGAAAGTAACCTGAAAAAGCCAGAGGAAAAGAAACACACTCACTGCAGTGTGACTGTGTTGTGTACGGGCATCCACTTTCCACCAGTCTCCTCTGAATTTTGCTTTAAAGCATCCATATTACAAACAGATGGGTTTGTAATCCCGAGATGGGTTTGGGAAGCCCGAGACTGTATTCAAAATACATCTTAGATGCATTTGCCTAAGATATGTTGCATTTCACATCTTACAGAGTATATTCCAAGTTGACATCTGTCAATAAACATGAACTCAGTCTACATACATAATAAAAATCCCCAGTATTCATGCCAACAAGGTATATTTTTAAAAATGTAGAGGCTCTTTTCAATTAATGAAATCAAAGCTGAGACTTCAAAAACAGTCTAGAAGTCTAGAATTTGACTCCAAAGCTTATTTTCAGGAGTTTAGGGCTGTAACTCTGTAATGCAAACATATCATATCAAATACAACACTGCTTGGACAAAGTTCATAAAACACTTGATGAAACAGCTTTCACAGAACTGTGTAAGCCCAGCTGAGAAGGTGAAAAGTCTGGGAATGAACAGCTAGGGGCAGTTAGGAGCAACTTCTTATTTTGGCTGGCAGTGCTGTCAAACTGCTCTGATCACCAAACGAGATCAATTTACTTCACAAGCATTTCGGCAGAGGAACTACTAGCAGTAACCTCTGAATTCAGAAACGCTTATCTCATCATTAGCCATTTGAAAGTGTAGCCACATCAATCTGAAGGCAGAAAAGCTAGCAACATAATGAACTGGAAATTCATGTCTAGCACCCAAAGGAAAAAATAAATTAGAAATGGTACTATTTCAAAAATTATATCCACATATTTATAATCACTTGACCACAGAACGTCCATCAGTTACAGAACCTGATTACGTGACAAGTTGCATCAGAAGGATCACTTACTACAGTCATCACACGCTTGTCTGGAGGGAAAGTTTGAAAAGGGCGACACGCTCGTAAATCTACAGGATCTCGCAGGTAGAAGGCCTGGACTGCTGCAGCCACCAGCGACGGGCGCTGCCGCAGCACTGCCACAATGCCTGCCGGAAGGTAGCAGTGGGCTCGGTGAAAGGAGGCCTGAATTTTCTCAGGATACCTGCATCATACAAAAGCAACATAAGCCTACTAAGTGTCTTGCAAGCCCAAACCACTTTTTTATTATTCCCATTTTCACGTTAATATTAATCTATATTATGGGCCAAGTGCCAGAACATTATTCTAAACTCAAGTTAAAACTCACCTAACCTAACACCTGGAATGTCCATTTATATATATATATTAAAAAAAAAAATACATAGCTAATAAAAATGCAATCCCCACATTGGTAAGATGAATCACAGTGAACCTGACTAACATATCCAGCTGTACAGTATTTTTCACTGCACTGAGCGCAGAAATCGTCTGCCTTGCGCTGCCAAATCCTTGCAAAAAATTATGCACAGTGCTGAACACACCGGTGACAAGCTGATGCTCTGAAAAGCATGCTGCTTTTACATTTTAGTTTGCCCTCCTGTCCCCCGCAAATGGCTCCCGAAGGTTCACAGAACTTTCAGATTTTTCAGTACAAAGAGAATGTGAAGGAAAAACAACTCTTGTCGTTGTCAGGTGTGGCATCATAGCAGTGAACCACTTTCAGAGCTCCCAGATAACACAGGATATTGGTCCCCCTCTTTAGAACACCACAGAAAAACCTCTAGCTGGTTGTTTCTGAAAAGGAAGCAACTTCATCACATCTAAAAGGGAAATGATTGAAGACAAGAAAGTACCCCAGACAGCCCACAATCAAAACTTACTCTTGCAGAAGACCAAAATAAAATACCCACATACCCACTGATGCGTTTATACACTGCTGTTCTAATGGGTTCTGCAGCCAGAAACTCCTCTGAACGGCTGGATAACAGCGTTAACGCCCGCGAGATTGTTGGACTGGCAGCAGATGGGTCATATTCCTGCTCGTCCGTCTCTGACAGCGGAATGATGTGCAGTTCTCCATTGTAAAAGAACACCTGGCAGATAGCAACATTCTCATCAGACAGGATAAGAACAGTTGCGCACTAAGCAATGGAAAATTTAATTTCATATATGAATGCATTTGTTTAAATACAGAGAATAAGTACAAATAGAGAATTTGTACAAAGTACAAATAGAGAAATAATAAAAGAAACAGCTATTTTTACTTTTTTTTTAAATGGGAGATGAGGGAAGTACAGATGCCAGAGACCCTGTTCTAACCAGTAAGTAAAGAAACCTATTTTAACTGCAACAAGTTTGGTCAAACATATCTTGTTTCTTTAACAACAGTAATACCAAAAGTTTCTCAACCAGAGATTTGCTTCAGGGGAATCATGAGAATCATTAATTCACCTATACCAGACCCAGTCTGTCTCCTTGTAGAGTCAGCAACGTTCCAGTCTTGAGGATTCTCCAGTCTAAGGGCAGCAAACCTTCCTGCCTGAGCACTTGAGAATACAGTAGAAAAAAATCCAAGCGGCTATAGCAGAGCTATAAAGCTCAGGTGGACCCAAGAGTGCTCCTGAGGAAGGCAATGTGGTATGTTTGTACTACACTGCCACAAACATCCCACAGCACCCATATCATCCAAGCTTTCCTTACACACCAGTAACCCAGAAAATGGAAAACTGACCAAACCTACTCATTTTATAGAACAATCAATAGCATGACAGCTTCACTGCCTTCACATTCGCCGCCACGACCAGCAAGTTTTAAAAAGTTCAGTCAGCTCTGCATTCTGGAACAACTCTTAAAGAATGATTTACGTGCAAGAGATGGACATAGCTGAACACCACAGACTCACAGCCCAGCAGGCAGGTCCATTGTCTCCATGTGAGGGTTTTGCCATTAGTATAAGAACATATTAGTCTAAAAACTTACTCTTCCTTCCTTCCATCAACAAACCAATTCTAGAAGAACCACTTGACACCTGCAGCAATTTCCATCCATCCATCCATTCATTCCTCCCTCCCTCCCCACAGTATTTTCCCAGGACACATTCGCTCTGCACAGCATTCTGCAACCGCACGCAGAGCACAATTGAGCATAAGAGGTTTCCAACGGTTAAGTCTCCCAGTCAACATCCACAGCTGGCATAAAGAAGCTCATTAAAGCCAGAATGAAAGCAGACCGTGCTGAAAAAATAGATGTGCTGCTAATTAAAACTAGTCTTGAGCCCTGACCAGAAGTTTCTTCAGCAGTAAGGGACAGACAGCACTCTGGATTTTCAGCGGCAGCCAGGCCACTCGGCTAAGGGAAGAGCGCAAGAGAAAACTGGGAAGGAAAAGGGCACTGCAAGCCACTCGCCAGTCGGTACAAAAGTTTTACTCACCCTGTTCTCACTGTTCTCGGGAGTCAGCCACTTTGGGAGAAAATCAGCTGCTTCTATCAAGAGAAACTCCCCATCATTGTCATCGATCCTGGCCAAGGAGAAAACGGTATATTACCACGGGAAGTGTCACGCAATAAAATAAACTCATGTCTGCATTTTTATTTTTTAAGTATTAAGACACAACATCCTGCCAGCCGCTGCCAGAAAAAGGCGCCGCTGCCCCTCGGTCCCCCCGGCCCCAGCCGTCGGCCGCCTCAGCGCTGCCCACCGCCCCGTTACCTGGCCGCCAGCCCCGGGAACTCCCGGGTGATCTCCCGGACCAGGTAGACGATGAACCACTCGTCCTCCACGTTGTCCCCGAACAGCGTGGTGCCGCCGATGTGCGCCGGCGTCTCGCCTGGAGACGGCAAGAGGAGGAGAAAGCGCCTCAGCCGCACGACGGCCTCCCCTCGACCCTTCCTTCCCCCCTTATCCCCTCACAGGCCCCCGCTTCCCGCCCGGCCCCGGCGCTCACCCCGCGCCGGCCAGCAGCGCAGGCGAAATGGCTGCCGCTGCCAGATGTAGGCGGACAGCAACGGCGCCAACCACACCACGATGGCATCGGCGCAGCGGCGCAGCAGCGCCTCANCGCCGCCTCCTTCCCCCCGGGCTCGCCGTCCAGGTCCCCAGCCAGGCCCTTTCCCCCCCCGGCACCCCCCGCTTCCTCCTCATCCCCAACGACAGGGCCGAGGCGAGGCCCCGGTGGCCGCGGGCCGGGTTGAGGGCGGAGCCGCTGCCGTGAGGGCGGCGCGGTGCGGGGGGGGGGGGCGCGTGTACAGCGGCCATTGGCCTGAAAAGGTGGGGAAATCCCTCTTCTTCCCTATTTTTTTTTGACCTAAGAGGTAACCGATGGTTATTTGTTTGTTTCTTTGTTTGGTTTTTTTTTGTTTGTTTATTTATTTATTTATTTGGGGCGCTGAGAAGTTTAAACAAATAGCTCAGTTTTGGTAGATCGCTGTGTTTAGTTGTGGCAGATCGCTGCGTTTAGTTGCTCCGTTGACACCTCTCTGTCTCCGGCTGCAGTGACTTTTTCTTGTCCCTCTGCCCTGGACATCTNCAGCGGCGCAGCAGCGCCTCATCTCCCTCTCCTTCTCCCTCTCCCGCTGGGAAGAAACGGTAGCGCACGGCGTCCTCCGCCAACGGCGCCCGCCCGATCCCCTCCATGGCGGCGGGCCGGGCCGGGCCGNGTTGCTCCGTTGACACCTCTCTGTCTCCGGCTGCAGTGACTTTTTCTTGTCCCTCTGCCCTGGACATCTAAACTTCAGGGGAAAAAAAAAAACAACCCTCAAAAACTAGCAAAAGCTATTTTTCCTAACTTGCTGCTCTTGTTCTGTTTGATTATAAATCTCGACAACAACATTACATCTTCTTTTAGAGAGCTGTAGCCCAATTCATGATGACGTTTCAAGTTTAAAGGAAGCTGTTGATTTCTAAGCAAAGACCTTTTAACTCTGTGTTCAGCCTAGAGTTGGGCTTGATACCTTAATTCTAAACCTTCGGTAACAGGAATTAGAATTCTAATAATAATAAATGAGCTTTGGTATGCAAGTTAGTGGATTCCTTGAAAAGGAGGGAAAAAAAAACCCCACCTTTAAAGCTTGGGAGCTCTGTGGATGTTTATTTTTATAAATAATGACAAGTTCCACTTCTTGTTTTAGACAAGGACTTCCAAAACATGCCTTGCGGCATCATCCACTGCCGGAACTGGGGGCTGAGGTGTGCCCAGCCGCTCCCACAGCTGGAAGCCATGGAGAGAGCTCAAGGTACCTGTCAAAACACAAAATCGTTCCGTGTCCGGAGGCAATGGGAAAACCAGGCACTTCCGTGTTGAGTTGGTAGGCTTAGGCTTTACCTCGGATCTGTAGCTTGGCAGATTTTTTGGATATAATAAAAAGCACGGAGCTGGGTTCTGTTCCCGGCTCGCAAATAGCCCGGGTCATCTAATTTTATGGTAAAAACAACAGGAGAAAGGATAAAAATAATTCCTGAGTGGTGTGGAACTGGGACTAGAAATAGTCTGCAGCTTAACAAAGACAATTTTTGGTAAATCTATGTTTTTGCTTGACCTCTAGACTTCCTATATCATTGAGATTACTAGGAGTTACAGTTGTTAAAATAACTTGTGTACTGTGGATTCTAAATGCCTGTGAAGTAAATATTTACCTTGTGAAATCTCTATCAGTGCTAAGACTTCTTCTGACATATCTATGTTGGGTTTTTGGTACAGAAAGAAAAGTTTACTTACCGACTTTCTTTGTCATTGTGTATCCTTGGGTTTTTTTTTTTCCCTTCCTGAACGTGTGTATTTCAGGGAGCCTGAAGTCTGGAAGGAATTGGATTGCCCTTCTGTTGCTCCCGCTGATGGTGGGAATTCATGGTCTGCTAGCCAGAGTTACGCCGACACCTCCACCGAAGACAGCTCAGTCTTCTCTTGGGGCTATGACGTGAGTGGAACGTAATCATCCAAGCCAGACATCGCGCAGTGCATAGAAGGTCGTTTGAAATACCATTGCAAATACATGCCAGGATAAGAATCGGGATTGCACCTGTCAATAAATCACGACAGCGGTTACAGAAAGAACATCTTTTTTACCTCTTCCCCATCTTTCCTTTCTGTCAGATCAAAACACATTGGGCTCATGTTATCGAGTTAATATTCTGCATTTCCACCTAAAACTTCAGAAATGCAAATTGTTTAATGCGTGAGTGTGTTTGTACAGCATAATAAATGCTGTTGTTGTGGAATCCCAAATGTGAGCGGATGACTTTCAGACACTTGGTATGAGTTTGTCAAACTTCTGTGTACTTTTATGCTTCTCAAAATACAGTAAATCCCTAAAACACTATTTTCATTTAGAAATATTTGTTTTATTCCCCATCAACCGAAACAAAGTGTGCTATTGCTTTCTCTGAGGTGAGATGGAACTGTTTGGATTTAAATTACCCAAGAACCGACTCCATTTTCTAGCTACACGAGAACATGTAACAAAGGTCCTAAACATCCTTCACTTTCACAGTGTTTCACACCAGTCTGCATTGCTTTTTTTTTTTTTTTGCTGTTTTCGATGGACATTGCAAACAACATATTTTCCACTTCATTAAAATGTCACTGAATTTTGTCCTTTCTGTTCTGATGTCTTCTATGTAAATTACTGTGTCTTTATCTTAATATCATAATGCAGATATTTCCAGATGTTTTAACAGTTTTTCTGTTGTTTCAATGTAAGCTCTTTATGTCGCTACCATCAGTCCTAACAGCAGTCTGCATCATCTCTAGGTGGGAAATGATTTAAATTAACATCTTTGTATGCAAAAGAAATAGAACTGGTTAAATTAGTCCCACTAAGCTTTAAACAAATAGTTGCCTTTTTCAATTACCAAAAAAAACCACCCCAATTAAAAACCCCCTCCGAATACTATTCGCTAGGTATTTATGAGTAACTTTCCCTTCTAGGAATTTGATAAAGCTGCCACACAACAAGTTGAGCAAATGTTCAGACAAATTGATGAGCTTCTCTACGAGCAGAAGGAAAATGTGCATATTGAGGGACTGCGGGAAGAATGCCACCAGTGGACAGCCAACTTTCCTCATCTCAGGTATTTTATTAATAGATTCATGCTAGTGCCATCACAGAATTATAAAAGGGTAGGGATGGAAACAGCTGCTTTTAAAACAACATTAGCAGCAGGGTGCTTTTATGCAATTATATAGTAGATATAAAAAGATCGTTCTTGTAGTTTGCCTGTCATTGTCATTGATAAATGTTCTGCTAGCTCACGTTTGGGTTCCTTGTGAACTGCAACTGACTTAGCTTTAATATACCAAAACTCTCTTAGAAAAGGTGTATGGTAGAGCTAAAAGCCGAGTGTTTAAAATAATTTAAAAATCCTCCAACCCTAGCTCAGCAGTCCTTATGGCTATCTGGAAGCTTAAGTTTTAAATCTGTGTACTGGAATAGTTTTGTCCATATTCAAAAGTCTTACAATTAGCAGAGCATAAAAAACCAAGCAAAATTTTCTTAATGTGTTTACCTGACTTGAAGCAATCTGTACTAGGGAAAACACTTGAAACCACATTAAACTGTCACCAAGAAAACCACATAGCTTCCCTGTAGAACGTTTAGGATTTGCTGCTGTGTGTTCTTATACACTTCAGTAATCTTAGTTTCAAGGTTTTCTGATTTGTTTATCCTTTGCTTTTGCCGTGGCAGGGTTGTGGGGAAGCAGATAGTGATCCCCACAGATGAAGGGTATGGATGGTATTCAAGTTCACCTTCTGGCAGTTTGAGTTCCTCAGATGTCAGTTCGCCACGAGAAGAAGACTCTAATGAGTAAGTACGAGGGGTTAACCCGGGCTGTACCAAGGTGGAAAGGTAATTTTGTTCTCAGTGGACTGCAGTGGCAGCCTTAAAACGTGAAGCCTGACTCCCTTCTGTCAGGCTGAGCTTTGAACGCTTCACACTTTTATCTAAAAGCACACAGCACGCTTTTCTTTTTAACTAAAAGTAGCACATTCAGAATAGCAAGACTACGTAGCTAGTTGTTGCTAACTACAGTAAGCTGGTGAGTAAATAGTAAAATAAGCCCTTGCTGCACCTGACTGCATAAGAATATGTATGTATTGTAGCTGGTTTTATTGTTAATCATCTATTAAATTTGGATAGAATGTCAAAAAATACAAAGCGCTACATTAGTACTAGTTTTATTATTTAATGTTTTAGAATGTTTTTTAATGGTTTTGATTTTTTTTTTCCTCTGAAGTTTCAAGTTCCTTAGCAAGAATTAAGAATACCCAAACCAAAAGTTTTTACTGTAATGCATAATTTGTTGGCCTCCCTACGGCTTGGCCTTAACTACCATGTTGTCTCTCAGTTCACCAAGTGCTGCTATTTGAAGTGGAATAACAACATATTTTCATTTCTGCTTTCTCAAAACTGTCACTGGTTCAGATTTAGTGTTTTTGGCAAGAAGGTACCTCTTTCTGTTACTCCCATTCACAAAAAGGCTGACCCTTCCAAGTCTCCGACCTTGTGTTCTCCAGAGAGCAAAGAAGGTGAAGAGGGAATAATTGTCTCTGAAGGCGTAATGGAGGAATATTTAGCATTTGACCGCAGAGATGTGTAGGTATTGGATATTAAGATAACAACTAGTACCAGTGCCCTGGAATTTCTGCTGGTTTTATCGATCTACCTACCTACCTACCTACCTACCTACCTACCTACCTACCTACCTACCTACCTATCTATCTATCTAGTTTTGATGTTAGTTGATAAAGTATTTGATGAATTAATTTTTTTCGTATCTTTCCTCTGAAGAACTTTCAAAGCCTTGAGGTTGTGACGGCACTGAGAATTCTTCCAACCCATTTCCTAAAACAATTTATTTTGCTAAAATATATTTCTGATTTTTTTTTTTTTTTTGATATTTTTTCATACTAGCCATTTTTGTGCCTGGTTTAAGTAGTTCATTCCATCATAGCAAAGAGCCTGCTATGTATTGGCATAGTTAATAAAACTTGTTTAAGTGCCATTTATTTTTTATACTAAGTCAAATTCATTGTTGTTTGTTATGCACTAGCAGTGTGCTGCTTTGGTTCTGTACTACCATTTTGGGTGGAATTCCACCTTTGTAGATTTTCAGTGGTAAAGAATTAGAGTGGATTTGATGCTGCCAAGAAATAATTACCGCTATTTTTATCTTAAGAAGAAAGGATTAAGGGTGGCATAAAGAGGATTCTTTTTGCCCCTTTGCTTTATTCAACCCAACAATATGAACATATGGCCTGGGTAAGGACTCTGGATGGTCCTGTCAGTTGCTAACTACTTGATTGGTTTTAATAAATAAAGCCACTTAGCTGCACAGACCGTGAGATTCAAATTGATAGGTGGCTTGCTTTGACTAGGCCAGAGAGACATTGCTGCAGCAAACAATACTGTAAAATAACGCTAGAAGTATTACAGCTTTTTCTAGTGCTGTCTTTTTTTTTTTTCCCCCCAAGGTTTGTAGCTTTTCAATGTTAAGGACTGATTCAGTGAGCAGATATGAAAGCGTAATAAATGTGCTCGCATCGGTATTTCCTCCCTTCTAGAAAGTTTCTTTTGGCAGATGAGCCTCAACTTTTTTGAGCAGTTGTCTTCCAGGTTTCGCACTTCAGAATACCTCTTGCATTGTGGAAGAGTCTGCAGCAAAGGCCACTTGCTGCTGTGAATTATGGTTTCTTTCCCCTCTCATTGATTATGGCGAATTGTCTAAAACTGAATTAAGCCCGTGCCCTGAACACCCCCTGGCTGTTAGAGCAGCAGGCTGAGTGTGGCATTAAACAGTCACCGGTTCTCTCTATCGTCTTCAGAATTCCATAGTGACGTTAGATACGGAGCCTAACAATGTGATGAACAAGTATCCCTGGAACTATTAATATTTATTTTTAAATGGAACTTTGATCACCTTTGTAAATTATTTATTATTCATGAAGTATCATTTATAGTCATTCTGTGCGGGGAAACCAAGGTGTGCAGTAATAAGATGATTGTCTTGGTCATTTCTCCTTTAGGTCAGTGGTAGATTTTGGAAGAAAAAAACCCTCAAGTTCCCAAAGTACAGAGGCTTGCTTCTTTCACTATTAGACTGTTATTTGATGTTGCTATTTATTAAACTAGCAGCTCTCAGAAAGTAATATTGTGTGCTAAATACAGAAGTTCTCCTGAAGTAATGTCTTCAAGCTGTTCAGCCAGCTGCCTTGACCTATTTCAGTTTAAGAGAAAATTGAGCAGAAATGCCGCCGTAGCTGACGTTTTAATCCTATTAAATAAATGCAACAAAATATAGCAGACACAGAAAATGTGTTTATGTTACGGGTAATTTTTACATTTTTACAGGGAGGAGGGGTTGCATGAGAGGAAAATGGGACTGTCTTCTGGTAGACGGAAATTGGGGTTTCCTCCTGTCTCTCCATATTCCTGCATGAAGGATTCTGTGCTCACATTTGTGTTTGATGATGTGTGGAGTGAAGTTCTCAGCTGCATGGAAGAACTAATCTGCAGACACTGGGAAGGGTCAGCCTCTGGTAAGGATCACAGTTAAGATTCAAAAGGGGATTTCAGTTACTTGCTTTTGCAAGGATGCAGTGAGAGCCAGGTGTATTTGGGAATAATCTCTTTGCAGGGAAAAAGAAAAGGTTATTTACTTGGCGAACAGTGTGATACAGGGTTTCAAAAGATTTAATGGAGCTTAACATCTAAGAGGATGCTAAGGATGCTTAGGATCTAAGAGGTCTTTTAAAAAGTTGGGTTCATGGTACTGTCCATAACTGGCAGTGCTAATAGTCTGCATTGACAGGAATTCTCTGTTGCTTTGCGTAGATGATGAGAAAAATATCGTAACGGTAGCAACAATCAGAGCAGATGCTGAAAGCCCTTTGCAGTTTGATCCTCTGCCAGTGTTGTTACCTCCTGTGCCACAAACTAAAATGCCCTCGGTGACATCAAATCTGGTAAGTTATTTTTAGCCAGCTGGTTTGTTTCGGGGGGAATCAATACAGCGCTACCTAAGCAAACAGATTCGAGTACATCAGGGGACTGTTTAGATACGTAACTAGTTTAGATTTTGTATGAATGACGACTGTCCTTTCCAACTCTTAAGTTCTGTTACTCCTCAGCTGCAAGTTTTACTTCCTACTTTTCTCCTTAAAACTTAGTATTTTAGGTATGTGTTGGACAGCCGCATGGTGAATGGTCATTAATGATGTAGTTAAACATTTTAATGACGTTTGAACGAAATTGTGAGATCGAGGATTGCGTGCATAAGATCCCGTTCCCACTAGCTTATCTATAGTTAACTCATCAGGCCATAGAGGGCAAATCTCAGTGCAGTTGTAAAACAGGTTTGTTGTTTTTTTTTCCTCAG
This sequence comes from Chionis minor, assembly GCA_013398295.1. NCBI lineage: Eukaryota > Metazoa > Chordata > Aves > Charadriiformes > Chionidae > Chionis > Chionis minor. The sequence goes on along the minus strand of VZSF01002557.1, from coordinate 284,021 downwards.
ACACTGAATTTGACTATATAATCTGCTTTAGATTATCTGCTTCTAGAGTGGAGAGCACTAAAGTGTTATCTGTTTAATCCATTTTGATTCAACTCTTTCCTACTTACTTCTTTTTATTTCTTTCTCCTTTATTTCTACCGCCTGCCTCTTCCTCATGTTTCCTGTACTGTGTGTATAGTGCCCAAAAACCAGAGGTGGCCGCAAAAGCAAAAAGAGGAGAAAAACACCTCAAGTATGTATGCTGGGAAGATTAAAACTCTGGTATTTTCTATTCGCTGTCATTACGGTGGGTGGAATTTGATGGCTTTCCAGATCAGTCTATATTCCAGGAAAGGAGTTTGCAGTTCTGTTCTTGACATAAAATGTCAACGTACACTGCAAATGAGTTTTGTAAAAGTTCTGATTATAGCCATTGGTGGGAGATCCTGCCATGCAAATGAGAAGCTCAGTTGGAAAATATGAAGTATGAAATAGAATGGGAGGCTACCATTCTATTTCTATGGCTAAGCGCTACCATTTGCAAGGAAAATGGAATGCTAAGATGCCTGTCTTAGAGGGGGAAATAATATAACTGAGTGTATATCTGGATGTCATGGAAGAAATTAATTTCTTCCCTCCAAAATTATTTACAAGAACAAAATCCACAAATATCTGTGTACGTCTCAGCCAAACAGTAATTTACTTACTTTTCAAACTTTCAGGTAAATCTCTCTCAAGGGTCAAGTAGCAGCTCTCAACGTAATCTAAATGGCTTGATGGTGATACATGGGATCCAGCTCCAGCAAAGGAATCTGCCTATAGTGGAGAGAACCCTGTAAGAACTATAGATCATCTGTAAAGTAAAGCACTCTCACAGTGAGAGAGATTCAACCCAAAACATTGTGAGATCATTTTCTACACTGGAGAAAGCAATTCTGAATTATTTTCCTGCTTGTTTGCTTACTTATTTGTCCTCTGTGAAACCAGATGCCTCTAGTACAGGTTTTCTGTTTTCTTGCTGCTGGTTTACCACTTGGTGAACACCTGTGGCACTGCTCTTGGCACTAACGGACATCCTGGAAAGAGATGAAGCTCTGAATGGGATAGAGAAACTGATGTGCTCACTTCCAAGAAGTGGATTTGCGTTAGATCTAAACTATGAGTGTGAAAACTGATGTTTACAGTGCGTGTGGAGGGGTTTCAATCTGTTCTGTGATATTTATACTGGAATCTTCAATCAAAAAGTTCATAGTTCAGTAAAAAAAATTACAGGCTTATTTTTTCTTCTCCATCTCCTGTCCTTTTCTAATTTAGCTGTAAATTACTTTATCTAGTTACTTAAAAAAAAAAAAGACTCCTGAAGATGAGTACTTTGGTAACAGGGTAGTTACCAGTCATATCGATCATATCTTTTTTTGGTCTTGTGATTCTTTTGTTAGGGACCTGGATGACAAACAGCCAGGCTCCAGCTCCATCCTCTCTACCAAAGTGTGGCCAAATCGCACTCTAGAGCTCAGCGCATCATCCCTGTCGCATTCCACGAGAAGGAGAAACCCCCCACCGCGTACCCTGCATCCCATCGACACCAGCCACTCTCGTACTGCGACCCCAGGGTCTCTGGACGATGTCTTCCAGGGAACTCGACTGTACGTCTCAAAACCAGCTTCTCACTGCAAGTGCACATATTTAGAGAACCCAGCTTCTGCAAAGAGTGTTCAGTTGAATAGAAAGAACACTAATCACTTGAAGAAATTAATTGCCCATTAAAGCATGATCTCCCTTGCGGAAGTGGAGTTGCTAAAGCTGATGTTTACTGTGCTACAAGGCACATATTTAGGCAGTTTTGAACATGAATAGTAGCTCTCAGCCTGCCCAGTACAAGCAAAGCAAATACCACCATCTCTTTCTTGACATCACCTTCCTTTTTCTGTAGCCTGTTTTCAAAATGAACTTGGAAGTCCACAGTTTTTGGTGATCAGCTGCCTGTAGTTACCCCAGCCCAGACTGGGCTATAAAAAAGGTGCCTGCTTTAGGTAACCTGTTACCAGTCTGACTAAAGATAACCAAAGGGCTCTTGCTGACTTCAGTGAACCTTCCATCACGTCTAGAATATCTTAATTTTGTTTTGCATAATGATGTGATTGAATTTAGTCTTTACAGGGACTACAGAGTGTTAGGAAACAATGCGGGGTTTAAAATACTGTACTCCACGTTTTGTAAATTTGACGTAATTTCCTTTTAGCTTTGCAGTTTACCTGTAAACTCATCCAGCCTGTTAGTTTTGCCACGTGCTGTTTAGGGAGTTGTTCCTTTTCTATTTGCATCTGATGTTTCTACACTCTCCCAGTATTTTATGCTTCTGTTCCCTTTCCTCAGGCTTCAATCAATTTAACAGTTGTTAACACCTCCCCTTTATTATATTAGCATGTATGTTTAAATGTATGTAGACAGCACCAAGAAAGTTGTCTTTAAAATGGCAATTACAGTTTGAAGCTTTTCTAATGTATTCTTACAGAACATCCTTCCTTCAGTCAAATCCAGAATGTGGGTAGAGCTAGGGCCTCTTGCTTTAGCGCTTTTCAAACAGAAAATAATATACAGACACCTTTCACATGAAAAGGCTTTCATATGGAAAGGCTGTATCTAGAAAACAGAATACTTATTCTTTTACATGCCTCCTGTGACCAAGGCTTAATTTGTTTTGTATTTTGTGCGATTAGAGTGGTTTAGCTCCCTTAAGGCAGCTTCTAAAAGCCTCTTGCAGCTGGTTCCTTCAAATACTCAGACAAAATATGGAGAAGGTAGAAGCCTTGTTTTACCCCCAGATGTTTTATTTGACCCTTGTAATAAGCGAAAGAGCTACAACGTGCCTTTGCATTATGTAGCTTTTTGACTTGCTCTGCTTAAAATACAATCGCTGCCGTTTTGTAGGGTCGTCGTTTATCTTCAGTTGCTAGGCTGAAGTTAGCAGTAAGCAGTACTTCATCCTAAAGGACATGGACAAAGAGCAGAAAATAATGCCCTGTCTGGGAATGGGCAGACAAGAGTCTACCATTTTATGGCAACTGCTCACAAAGACACCTTTATGCACACACACATTTACTCTGCAATAAATGCACTGGATGAGAAGTGCATTTTAACCACCAACTAGCTTTTCTATACACCCATTGCCAGGATTTCTGCTGGGGTATTCAGTCTCGGACTTACTTTGCCTATATGCTTAGTATTAAACATTCTGAAAACTCCACCCGCTGCAAAATTCCTCTTTTACACACTGTCTGCAAATAGTCAGCCCTAAGAGCAGGATCTGGTAGCAAAAATCTGCAACCCTTGCTCTTGGTTTTAACGTTCTCTACATAATGCCAAGCAAACTGACAATATTGTATGTTTACACAATGCCGAAGATATAAAGATATAAACTGGTTTTTTTCTGTTCTTACTGGTGCATTTCAGTCTGACTGCACGTGAACAGCTGACCTCACCCTCCCCACTGCCACGAAGCCGAAATAACCTCCTACCACCTATTAGTGCCACCAGTGTGGCAGAACACGCGAGCAGTGCAGGATCCCAGAGGCAAATGGTAACACGCACAATCCTTTAATTTTATTAATTAATGTCTAAAATTGTAACCACTGCTGATCAAGTCGCTAAACCCAAGAATTCCAGCTTTTTTGTTGTCTTGTACGTGACAGCAACTGAAATAAATGCACAAAAAATGTTGTAGCAATTTTGACTAACAGCATCACCCAGAGTTGAATGCTTGAACTCCAGTTAATGCTAGAATTTTTTCCCCCCTGCAGCTAGGTGTAAAGTGACTTGGAAAATTAGCTTTAATTCCTAGGTTAATTATTTCAGATGTACTGCTGCAATAAGAAAAAGTCCTAACTGTGTTAATTCTTCAATGCAGAAATCTCGAGGGAACTCAAGTCGAGCTCAGAGTGTAACAACACAAGAAGATACCCACCAGCAGCTACAGGAGCGGCTTTTCTTACCTGATCATTTCTCCAAGCCAAACAGAACCAGCACGTTCTTGGTAAAGCATGGCAAATTACTCCAAATCATCCTTTGTTAATTGTCAAAGCACCCTAGTCAGTAACTTTTAGGTAAACGTTACTCCAGAACCACATGTCACAGGTGATCAGTGCCAGGGAGTTCATCAAGTTGGCCACTTGATTAGATACTTGGAGGTTAACGGAAATAACATTGCCTGGCACTTCCGAAACAAACATGGCAAGTCGCTTGTCCATGGATAGCTGTGGCACTGTAGTCCACACAGCCAGCTCCTGACTACACTTATATGCAGCTGCAGGTACTAAACTTTTCTCAAAAAACACAAGTTTAAGATGCCTGCGGAAAAAGCAAAGTGTTACCTTAGGTATAGCATTCCGTCAGTTATCTGCACTGGTAATCTAGCATCTTCTGTGAAGGCTTAAGAACAACTGTGGGATAGGAGAGGATGCTTTCGAGTTTTGCGTAGACATTAGGAAGTCATTCCTACAGCTGTGTTTGGAAACACAAGGGTAGGGATAATCTTCATTGCTTTCTTGCACAAGTTGTCTGTACTATTAATGTCCAGTCTGTTTCGGTACCAGATGTTCTTGGTTTAATTTACTGAAACACCTACTCCACTGTGGTTTTATCCAAGCTTTAAAAGCTATAATTTCAACAATAGCTTTTAAATAGCTGCTGGTTTGGTTTCTGTGTTTAATTTCAACATCCTTGACTTGGCAGTTAGGAGCATACAAACTTTCTAAAATCTATTTTGAAACAGAACAATTTCCACAAGCGGTGAGAATACCTTTAACTGGCCCAGTGAGCATTCTAAGTAAGGGTGTTATAAAAGTATATTTTTCCACTCCTAAAGTTGATTTAACCCTCCGTAAACTTGTAAAAGCTCTAGTTAGACCTTTACAACATCTTCTGAATTAGGAAATACGTACGTTTAAGTAGTTTGTAGTTCTGTTTTAATGCTGATATTTAAAATTTTTCATGCAAACATAACTAACTTGAACTGTCTTTTCAGCCAGATCCACAGCACCGCCGTTCTTGCACTGTTATTGATTATAGTAATCGGTCTTGGACAAGCAAAGGATCAACAGGTTCAGGTACGCTTATCAGTCCCAGAATTTAATACGATCAAGCAAGAGGTAAGCTTTTGGGACAGGGATGCATTACCTACATGGGTAATTACATTGAGGAGGTTTTTCAAAGCTCTAATTCATGTTTTCAGTTTTCCATTACATAAGCTTTATACTTGCAGGGAGAGTACATTTGGGTGCGTGGTTGTTTTCTCATTTTATTGCCACCTAATATGTTAAATCATTTAAGGAAGCTTAATGTGATTGGCCCCAGTGACTTTCACATCAAAGTTAAGAGCAGGTCTTGCTAATTTAAACAGAACTAGCAACAACTACTTTCGGTCCAAGGATTTTTCTTCAGCTCAACTATACAACTGAAAGAAATTGCGTGATGTCCAAAAGAAACTTCTCTCTGGAAGAGACTGAACTAGAATTGCGCTAGATCAACTCAAAGTATATTTTAAAGCTAGTAACTGTACCAGTACAATTCATATACATACTCTAAAATCAGAGTATATTTGTACACTTGGATGAACTTTATGGAGTTACTTGGCATTAACCTAAAATGAATCTCACCTAAAATGACTTATTTTTAATTGATCGAAGTATCAAGGCAGCACAAGGGCATTTTTTTGTTGTGAATGTAATGCATATTCCTGCCTTCACTGCAAAGTCACCTCCTTAAATTGTTTCTGGTTAATACACTTTGAAAATAGTCTTCATGTGTGCTTCAGAATAGCTACACAGTCACAGTCAGGGTTGTGGTTCTTTTTTCGTAGTAGGAAGCTACAAGACTAAGCTGCACTCGTGTACACAAGTGTTATGGTGGACCAATGAACCTTACTTATTTCAACTTTACTTTCAGACAAACCTTAGGTTTTTCACCTCATGGCACGCACACAAAGAGCTCGGCTAGTCAGCTGAAAGGGAGTTTGTTCAGAGATTATGGTAGAGCAAAAGTTAAGAGGAGCTTTTCTGAATGCTGTCTTTATAGCTCTTCCCTGAGTTCACCTTGAGCGCTCCCCGTTAATTTTGTATTGATGCTAAGTATGGCCTCCACCTGGAAGGGGTGGCACAGAGCAGGGGATCAGATGCGCTTTCCAAAAGCTAGGTCTGTCAAGGCAAGTTACCATGGATTCCTTTCATCATAGCCTTTTGGGATTCCGTATGGGGTTGTGAGAATTTCCCATGTAAAAACAAACTAACAAGACAGGATTGAAGCGGCAGAAGTTGACGGAAGCTGCAAAGGTTCAAGTACCAAGTACATGGGTGAATGGTAGAGGACAAGGAAGAGTCTTTTAGCTTAACAGCTGAATTACCACTAATATAAGTGGTACAAGATGCAATCTGAGTTTAACAAAGGCACTAAACTGAAGTACCTTGTTTTTAAACAAGAAAGGAGTAGTTCATACTGATATTTGAATAGATCTCCGCTCCCCTCCAAATAAAAAAAAAAACAAAACCAACCAAACAAACAAAAAAAAAACCCCAAAACAAAACCAGAACAACCCAGTATGTTTAAATGCATGATGAGGTTTATGACTGCTGTATTAACAAAAGTAATTGAAATCAGCACAAGTTTGTAGACTTCAATACTTCATGAGATATCAAGGAACACAGTCGTTCCCTACAGTGCAGCAGCTATGAAAGCATAAAGTTTGCCCCTTTTGGAAGGTCAGTCACTTATCTCAAACTTGCACAAGTTATTATCATGCAGTGGATAGCCACTTATTAGACTAAAAAGCAAAAAAAAAAAAAAAAGGCAATTTTAAGCTAAAGGAGATGTATTTGGTACTGAGTTTTAATACCTTCCAGAAGCCTTAAAATTATACGTGCTGTCTGTTTATTAGGTCTTCAGCTGCATGGTTCTGTGAAAGCCCACAGCCGAAGTGCATCAGGCACAAAAAGCAAACAGGGGTTCTGACGTGCCATGAAGGAGCATCCATCCATCTCCAGGGAGTCATGAACCACGTCTCATTCTCAGCAATGTCAACGTTGTTTACAGAGAGTTTTCAAACACCCTTCCTTATGAATAACTATTTTTATATAAATCTAAGAAGCAGCTGCCAAAGATTAGAAGGGGTATACTTAAACATTCCATTTTCTACCAGTAGAAAAAGTTATACTCCAGTGGAAGGGTGAATATGCTCCAGTGGACAGTAAAGCCTAGCTCCTAGAAAATCTAGCAAATGCTCTCAGTCATTGCTATTTTCCCATTACTGGCTTGTGACTGGTTCATGTTGTTATAGGCAGGTACTGCAGAACCTGCTCGTTTTTCCGTTAGCTCTACAAAAGATTAATCAGGCCTTCCATGGCAGTAGTAAATTTTTAAAGCTGTATTTATATGTTTAAAGCAATACTACACTACCAAAAGCGAGCACTCTACATGACACCACTCAACTTAGAGGAGTTATGAATCCTGTAGTAATTGCAGCAGATAGTAACACAGTTGTGTAAAAAATAAGGTAGCAAAGCAGATGGACAGAAGTGACAGCTTTAGGGGCAGCACACCACTGGCTCTTCCTGTGTTATATACTTATACCTCTTCCTCAAGCAACTGAAGAAGGTCTAAGAGGCAAGAAGGGAGTCTCTTACTACAAGTAGTTCCAGACAGTATTCAAGGAAAAGTACATTGTCTTCCTGGGGAGGTATGTTATGGTTAATTGCACAGAATAGGTCACTCTCCCTTTCTAAAAATACCTGCAATTATACAAGATTTCTGCACTCTGCCATGAAGTTCCACAACCCACAGACACAACGTAGCTTTTAGTAGACGTCTCCTGCATGGTGTGACAGATGTACTGGAGGAATTCACTGTAGTTGCCCTTGTGGCTCCAAATAAGATAAACACGTGAAAGACAAGTTTCTCAAAACAAACGATTAGTTGAAGGTCTGACTCCCAAGCAGTAAGCGCTGGACTACGAGTGATAACCACTTAGTGTATTTTAACAAAGTTAGGACACTACATGAAAACAGATGTTCCTTTATAATCCAATTAAAGAGCCCTTTTTTCCATAAATTTCCTTATTAATATTTTCCAAATTACAATTCATAATGGAAAAAACTTGACAGTTTTCGTTATGAAGTGGCTCCCCTATTTCCCCAGTCCAAGTTATGCAATGTATCAAATATTAGTGGTACCTACAGAACAGCTAGTAATTTTTAATCAATATTGAAGTTCTTGAGTCCAGTTGAAGAGTCCAGGGAAAAGAAAGCAAAGAACTGTGCAAATGTAACTGGGTTAACTTTCCTTTGCATTTCTAGAGGGGGGGAAAAAAAACCCTCTGGGCTTAATCTAAACCTCTTAAGTTTGCATAGAGATAAACTGATGCTAAAGAGAGGCCTCTATTCACTAAATTCCTTCAAAATATGGTTTCCCTTAACAGCTAAGACTACTGGAACATTGTACAGTGTGTCGTTTAGTTATCTCTAATTGTAGATAAGCATCCCGTGCCATTCCTCAGGGACCAAGTTATTTTTCTGTAGCTCTACTGCATAAGAGTTACAAAAATACACAAATGAACTTGAACAGACTTCTAGGAACATAACTGTAGTATTTTATAGCCTAGAGGAGTCAGCGTGTTAAAAAAGTGAAAGGAGTCTCACCAGAGGTTAATTTTTTGTTTCTGTACAGATAGTGGACACTGGAGACTTCTCCTGGGCTTTTAGATACCTAATTTTTTTGTAGTAAAAGTAAGGTTCAAATTACGCATTGTGCAAGATAAGGATATGCTGTACTCTCTCTGAGAATCGGGACAATTTTTGAAAGCGGGCAAGTAAATGGGAACAGAGTTACCATCTACCTCTAGCTTCCCCCCGGAAGCTCTGTTAGTCAGGTCCTGAATGGTATCACTGATGCAACGAGGACCTTCAATGCAAAAGTAAGCGTTCGCCCTGTGGCTCGGAAGCCTTTGAAAAATGATCCACAAAATAAAGCCAGCCTCATTCCACTGAGCTACAGAGTAAGTTGAAAACTAGTTGCCCGTCAGATTCCTACCCCTGCACGCTCCAGCCAGTGGTTTAAAACCAGCTGAAGCAAAAACCTTCTAAGTATTTGCACATCTTACAGAAGTAATTCACTTCTGAAATAACACAACTGTTGACAAACACAACAAAGTAGCTCATCGCCACCATCCTACACCAGACTTGACTGATGCTATTGAAATAGCACGCAATACGTTTCTCAACTTTGCAGCTCCTTGTCACAGGACATCACGAACTCTAGGAATACGCAGAACCGACTCTGTTCTGTGAATTTTTAAGTACCTCACCTCAGAGTGTTAGAGAATTTCTGCATAGTCACATACCTGCCGCGGTCTCGTGTTCTTCCTAAGGCATCTGTCACAGGGCAATCAAAGACCAAACCCCAGCTGGCCCTTTCATCTAAGCACTAACCTGTCATCACCAGCACCAACGCCACAGTTCACGATGTAGCCATATTTTCACCTGCTAAAGAAGCGTGTAGTATTTACTTGACTGAAATCTGTCGGGAGAGTCAACATGATCAGTTTGTTTTGAACAGCTACTTAGAAAGCGTAGAGAGGGTGGGGGGGGGGGAAGCAACATAGCACAGAGTTCTGCAAAAACTTCTCATTTATTAAATCTGCAATTTTCCAAAGTATCTTTATAAAACTACTGGAATTTCTGGAAAAAAAAAAAAAAGGTGTCAAGCTGAAGTGCAAAGACCTTTAAAAAGAGCAGAAGGTTTGTTACAAAAGAAGCGCGTGACTAGCAAAAAGATAAGGTTTCCAGCTCAGAAGCCAGCACTGAAGACTCTCGGAGGTGTGGGATGACACTGTTTTTCCCGGTCAGCTTGTACTGATACTTATTAGGCATTAGGAAGGAAGGTGCTTTAACACGAGCTTCGTAAACACCTAGGCATCCCAAACACCACACCACTTCCTCACTGTAACAAAACTTTTAGTCAAGAACCCATTTGATCTTAACTGAAGAGCATCCACAGGATTTGAAACAGTAGCACCAGAATGCTTTGTCTTTCTTGTCCATGATGCGTTCTGTATCGTACCCGTCCTGCCCCGTCACAGCAAGCTGATGCGCACACACTCCAAAACAGTAGTTCAGAAAAAACTCTGAGGTTGTCCCAAATCCACGTGTTCCCAAACAAAATGATACCTGATATTTCAGCCTACAAAGTTCTTTATTTCTTTCCTTTCTTGGCTGCAGTCTTCTTTGCTCCTTTTTTAGCATTATTGCCATATTTTGCTTCCAGTTGGGCCAAAAAGTCATCCATTTCCTTTTTCCGATCTTTATTTCTGCTCTGGAGGAGGGGGAAAAAAAACCCAAATAAACAAAAACCCAAAAAACAGCCAACCTCAAAACTTTTACTAGTTCCCAATACAGATTATTCTGTTGAACTTTGATAGCTATATAAAATTGCAGAATATATTAAGCAGGGAACACAAGCTACAGGAGGTATATAATACTGTCAAGCAAAAACCTACTTGTATACTCTAGGCTCTATATCTAACTTGCAGAAGTATCAAGGCAAAGGTAAAGAGTGACTAAAAAAATACAGGAATCACAACATAAGGCTAGGAAAAGCAAAGCAATTTCTAGTTTAGATGCAAAACTCTGTCAAAATTTAAGGCATCTAGGAAGCCCACTGGACAATAAGAAATAAGAAACAGAAAACACTTCAAAAACCAAAACATAAACGGTATGTTTCTTTCCTCCATCACCAAGATAAAAAAGGAAAATAGTAAGACCTATAAACTTCTACAACCTTGTGGAATCTCTCAGAAAGAAAAAATCACTAACACTCCCTAACTGCCTAAAACTAGAAGTTAAATATTTTGATTATGTATGCAGTAAGGATATTAGAATAACTTTTTTAATTTATAAGAAGATACAGGTAATAAAATCCATACCATACTCTGACTATTAATTGAAATGCATATATAGTTAACATTAAGGTCAGGTTTTAACCTCAGGAACTCAGAAGAATTGCAAGGATCTAAAATACAAAGATGCTCAGGGAAACACGATTATAAGCCAGTAACATAATTCTCTTCAACAAATACAAAAAGCCTTACTTGAATCAGTGCTTTCAAGTCATCTTGTCCACCAAGGCCCAGTTCATCTTTAGCCTTTTCTGCCTCTCTAGCTTCTTTTTCTGCCTAAAATACCAAACTAGGTTTTTTAAAAAGTATTTTACATGTTATTTGACAGCCTTATAGTGGTTACCAATTTTTTTTTTTTTTTTTTTTTTTTTTGGCATCTGTATACAAATAGCTGCAAGGAAATATGAAAGGTTTGCAAGTTTGGCCACAGATAAATCGGTTTGAGAAAGCCCCTCCTGGTTCCACAATTTAGTAAAGCGAGACAGGTTGACAGGTTTTTGCTGTTTCACAATGCTGAATGCGATGTCCATCCCCATCCCTGTTCCCCCCACCACCACTTTTTTGGTCCTAGCAGCTATTACATTTTCTTTAACTTAGAGAAAGGTTACTGTCTGTGCATGTAATGTTTTACAAAGTGTCGAAAAACCTCCCATATTGGAGAACCCATGTTCCATTTAGTCCAGAATGCTATTTCACACTTGTCAAAAGGCAAATGTAATGTATTTCCATCCCACGTACGCTTCTTAACTCCAGCACCTCATACCTTTGTAAATAAATGCAAGGATGTGCTAAACTGTAATAAGCCATTGTGTATAATAATGAAATAAAGGAAAGAAGTAATATGCAACAGCCCATGACAACTCAAAAGCCTTTCACAGCAATTTGGGGGTGGGGGTGGAGAACACAAATGACTAAATGTGAAAGTCAAAGATACTGAGCAAGATCTGTAACCTAGCAATCCTGTGGCAAGCATTCGTCTTAAGGACAGTTTCATTTATTTCTACCAAGAGACATTAAAAACTTATTATAAATAATGTTTCCCTTTGGTCTCTGATTGATTGATATGACCTACCCGCCTTTTTCTTGCGATCATTTTCTGCTTAGACTCCTTTACAAAACCTTTGTAGGACGGCAGTTCTCCGGAGTCGATGGCTTTTTCTAGGATTTTCCGTATTCTTGGTTCATCTGTATAGTCCACACACAACACGGACTCCATGATTCTGTCCATGTCACCCTCAAAATCCATATACGCTGCTTTAATATCGGCTAGCTCTTCTTCTGAATCTTTGTAGCTCTTTTCGAAGTCTTCGATGTCTTTTACGCTGATCTGAAGCAGAGAGGGGATGCCTCTTGAGTTACAGGATTTACTCACCAGAGGGATTTGAGAGATAGTGTTAAGAAAACCCTTCCGTGAGGGAGACAAAGCTACAGCTCTGAAGCAGCAGGCTTCTCCTGGCTAGAGGGCCCGCCGTCCCCCTGAGGTGAGCCCTGCGGCGGTCCCCAGGCCCCAGCCCAGCTCTCACCTTCTTGAAGAGCAGCCGCCAGTACTCCTGCCAGTCCCGCTCGCCCCTCAGCGCCTCGCCCTCCTCGTCCACCCTGCCCTGCTCGTCGTACAGGGCGCGCTGCTCCGCGTCGCTCAGGACGGCGTACGCCTTGCTCAGGATCTGCGGGGACAGAGGGGGGCCAGTCAGTCAGTCTGTCCGTCCAGTCCGTCCATCCAGTCAGTCCGGCTGGACAATTTGGTCAGTCAGATCAGTCAGTCCGTCCATCTGGTCAGTGAGCCCAGTCAGTCAGTCAGTCTGTCCAGCCAGTCAGTCAGCCCACCTGGCCTGTCCAGTCAGTCCGCCAGCCCAGACAGTCAGTCCGTCCATCCATCCAGTCAGTCACTCAGCTCGCCCGACCTGTCCAGTCCGTCCGTCCAGTCAGCCAGCCAGCCCAGTCAATCCGTCTGTCCATCAGTCAGCCAGCCAGCCAGCCAGCCCAGTCAGTCCGTCCAGCCTGCCCAGTCAGCCAGCCCATCCAGTCAGTCTGCCCAGTCAGCCAGCCCGTCCGTCCAGTCAGCCCAGTCAGTCGGGGGCCGCCAGCCGGTCTCCCTCCCTCTCTCTCTCCCGCTCGCGCTCACCTGAAAGCGCCGCGTCGCCTCCTCCTTCTCGCCGGGCTCGGCGCGGTCGGGGTGTACGTGGAGCGAGGCGCGGTAGTAGCCGCGGCGGATCTCCTCGGGCGAGGCCTCCCGGCGGACGCCCAGGACGCGGTAGAGGTCGGGGGAGCCGAAGGCGGCCTCGCACTGCTTCAGCAGCCCCATCCCGCCTCGCCCTGCCCGACCCGGCCCGCCGCCCCGCCAGCGCCAACCGCCGCCTCTCGCGAGAGTTGAGTGCGCGGGCGACGGCACCGCGCACGCGCGGGCGGCGCGGCCAGAGGGGGGGCCGCGCCGCCAGGGAAATTTTGGGGCTCGGCGGGCGAGTTCCGGGGGTTTGGATTCGCACCGCTCCCCCAGGGACCTGCTGGGAACCTTCTGCCTGTGAACTCGGCCTTGTGCTCTCCTGCAAAGGAAAAAACCCAGGAGGAGCACTTGGATACAGTAACCATCAATAAGTTTAAAAAAAAAAAAAAAAAAAAAAACCAACCTAAAAAATGGCAAAGGACTCCTGTTTGACTTGCCACAAGCTGTTCACAGGTCCTCCAGGATGGATGAAACCCCCCCGGCCTTCCAAAAACACAAGGTTCTCCAAAACACCTATGAGACTTTCACTAAGACGCGCAGACCCCAGGGAAACAAACCAAGCAGCTCTTCAAAATACCTGTATTTATTACATCAAAACCTAGAGTTCTAACACTTCACACGTTTCCTTTCCCTTCCGGGCTGTCCCAAAAGTGACAACAGGAAGGCAAAAGTATTTGCATGTATCCAAAGAAAACCAGGGAATAAAAGTCCAGTAAAGATATGTTTATACAAAACTCATACGGTCTTTAATTAAATGCAATGTAAGTGGTATACACAGATTGAAACGTACAAAAAAAGACAAGATGCATAAAATAAAAGTTAGCATTTTACATTTCTTGTGCCTCCTGTTGAAACGCAGCCATTTCTCTTCACAACCGATACCACGGAGGGAATAAAACACAGCAGCATTAATGCAGATTTCAGCTCTTATTTACAGAATTTAGATGGTAACATTGTAGAATATTCCCGCTTTCATAAAAAAATATCTTATAAAAGCTAGCTGTTATCTACCATTATTGGAGAGCTCTGCTGATGTCAGTATCATTATTCACAGCTTGATTAACCGGTTGTTGTTGGGAGAGCCGAGGCCACCCCTGCAGTGATTCCTTCAGGCAGTTCCCACACACGCCGAATTCTCTCTTACCTGATCGCCTTTTTCTACTTCTCCAGCGGGCCCTTTTCAGGGTTTCCAAATTTCAGTGCTAATGCCGACTGCAGCATTAACAACGGCAGGATAAAGACATGACAACCAAAGGGGATTCAATATAAAATACTTAACCATTTTATTCTTCTGATTTTTTCAACTTCGATTTTGCCTTGCTTTCGTGTGAGGAAGCCTTGGCCGTTTCAGTTTCAGCACTATTTGTTTTCGGCTTTTGCCTTCTGGAACGTATCAGGTCTTCGCGTCCCAGTTCAACCATTTTTGCTTCCCATGACTTCATTTCATTCTCGTACCGAACCTTATCGTCTTCGGCAAGCTGCAGGTATGGCTGGAAGAAAATCAGGTAACCACAGTTACGAAAGGGGCTTTGTCAGGGTAAATGCCACGCTGATACAAAGGCGACAAGCGTGCATCCGTCCTGCTTTGTGCGACACAGGACTAATCTCTTTGCTAATGCCTGGGAAAACCGCACTTTTAGAAGGCTCTAGTGTCCGAATTTGTGAAAATATTTACTTTACAGCCAGCTCTGGTGTGTGAGTTTCAAGGTCTCAGTGTTTTTGAGCTCGCCAGGTGCAGGGACAAGGAGGAGCAAAATCTGGGCACTTGACCCCGGCTGGCCAACAGGGCTATTTCATACCATCAACGGCACATTCCATAGAAATTAGAAAGTTTGCTGACAAGTGCTCTCTGTTCTATGATGGCGGTGATCCAGAGGACTTCTTGCCCCAGTGACGGATCCCTGAGCCCTTCCCTTCCTCCCAAAGCCGTAGGGCTCGCAGTGTCCGACATTTGCTGTCCACTGCTGGGAGTGCAAGGCTTCCCACTGATAGAATGGGCTGAGTATAATCCTCATTTATTTTATATTGGTATCAGTATCAATACTGGTTCTTTAGTATTATTAAGGGTAATTATTTAGTCTTATTCTATTATAGCTGTTTATATTTCAACCCTCAGATTTCCTTCTTTTTTTCCCCTGATTCCCCTTCCTGGGTGAGGAGGGGGTTATCGGGTGAGAGAATAATTGTCTAAACAACAATAAATTGTTGTGGGTTCCTCAAAGCGTAACAGGCTCCCCAGTGTTCACTTTCACCTCCAGCAAATTAAAAAGAAAACATGGGAAACTTGCACAAAAATATAAAACCTTAGCATTGAATTACGGTTATGTCAACACAGGGTTGTTCCTGAAGAGGAAGTTTCTTCAATATTACTACAAAGAGCTAAGGCTTTTTGAGTACTAGCTAGAGAGAGCTGGCTTGCCTAAGGAACAGGAATTGGTATTTCTGCACAACTGCTTCCATATTTTTTTTTCCTC
Organism: Chionis minor; assembly: GCA_013398295.1. Classification (NCBI taxonomy): domain Eukaryota; kingdom Metazoa; phylum Chordata; class Aves; order Charadriiformes; family Chionidae; genus Chionis; species Chionis minor. Next base: position 268,408 of record VZSF01002557.1, on the reverse strand, counting down.
TGCAGAAAGAACGTGAACCTAGTGCATGTTCTAAGTACACATTTAAAACAATCTAGGAGGGTGTTCAGGAGGAAGGACAGGAAAGTACAGAACACTTGAAAATTTTGAGGTTTATATTTTATATATTTTTTATATATATATACTGAATAATATATATATATTTCAGTATAAATTTTCATGTACACATCTGCAGATTCATATTCCAACACACCAAGAAAGCTGGCAGAAAACTCCCCGAGGTAGATTTCTGTTGCTTTTAGCTGTCAAAATCCTTTCCACGAGCAGCAAATTACTATGCTGGCATTTAAAAATATTGCATATTATTAGGAAAAAAAATCAGATGGTTACAAATTTATTCTACCTTCCTCCCTAGATGCCACTCCGCATCCCCTTCCAGGTGTATGGAACTGGAATCCTATCCCACGCACTCACATTTCATCAACACTTTAAAAGAAACGGTCACTACCGGAACAAAAGTCACGACAATCTTTTTCAAGATGCAGAGTATTTTCCTCAATATTGTATTCTGAACAACCAAGTTCAGGATTTTGTACGAATTTATTAATCTGGACTCAAGCTGGTCATTTTCTGATTAGATCAGAGCTTCATTAAAACCCATTTACATACCTGCTTCTGAGAACTAGACAGTTTTTGCCACGCATCAAATAATTGCTTCAGCTTTGCCTATGGGATACAGAATAAGCAACACATTAGGATGATCTTTAACAGCAGAGGGTTAGAGATGAATGTTGCACCAGTAAAAGCCCAGTATAAACCAATGCAAAAAAACTGCTGACTAAATGCAGAGGGTAAGGAACGTAAACACACGATAACCACTGCTACAGAAACACGGTAGCAGACCACTACAACCACTTGAAAAACTAATGTATTTCTCCGCCACAACGAGGAAAAGTAGAATTCTCTCCTCACAGAAGGAACAGATGTAAGTCTGTAATGCTCAAGTGCAAAAAATAGCATGAATATTTTAAGTCTGTACAGCCACGTGGCAGTTTATATAGGACATGCCACCAGCAGTACAGCCAGAAGTTCACTACAGCCTAAAAAAAAAAAAATAACCTAAGCAAAGCAAAATGCAGATAAAGAACTGCTGAACAGCTTCTTTGGATGTCACAGACTCCAAATCAGATTTTCTGAATACAATCGATCTATTTTAAAGAACAATCTTTCCTGACTTACCGCAGGTGAAATTCCCTCACTTTCTTGAAAGTTTTCTGACACAAAAATGTTAAAGCCGCTACGAGGTCTTTTAGGCTTTCCAAGCACAGTCATTTCCTTTAAAAACAGGAAGAAAAATTATTCAATCTACCAAGCATGTACTTTTTCAAAACTAAACTTACCATTTGTCTTTATATTTTATAGAAAAATCAGATTAAAATTAATTTTTTTTTGGTTGGTGTTTTATTACGTAAAATGGACCGTATGCCAAGATGCTTCGGTTATTCTTGCCACTTGGCAAGACTAATGCTAAACTATATTAAGGAAAGCTAACAACTCGAATTTTCAGACACAAAAAAAAAAAAAAATTTAAAACTGATTCTTATTTCATCTAAGTCTACCAGTAACCGAAGACTGTTGCTAAATTCCACTCAGTAACAAAGTCATGATGACAGATTTTCTATTATCTTCACAAGGCTTTGGCAGAGAGGAGGGCAGCCACCTAACTGTGGGAGGTGAGAAGGTGGAACAGAACCAGCAGATTTCCAGGGAAACAGAACTCGGTTTCTGCTATCAGAGAGCTTTGCCTCCAGGGATGATGCTGAGAGAGGGAAAGTACAGGAAGCGATGGATGAAATTGCACTTGTTTTCTCCAGCCCTGAGACGTTCCCATATTGCCCATCAGGGCAACGTCACACCAGGAATTTAAGTCACAGAAGGGAACAAGCACTAAGTAATCCCTTCAACCCATTTTGCCAATGGACAAACCATCCTATTGTACCCTTACGGACGGTTCTGCCTCTCAGGATTTATGTACAAACCAGCTAAAAGGGAACAGGGAAGATGATCTGCATGAATAAGTCAATAAAGACACTGAGAGATGTGCCTCTATGCAGGCCTAACTCAATGCGTCAGCAGCCGCACAGGCAGCGAAGTGGCAGAATCCAAAGAAAGGAAGGAAGGAAGGGAAAAAAGCTACTTTCAAGCAGCTGCTGCCTTCTAGGGGCCAGTGAAGTAACAGATAGCAGGCCTTTGCAAAAAGCTATTTCTGGATGTCTCCCTAATCAGAGAAAGCATTGCTGGTTCAAATGTCTTTTATTACCTATCACTCCTCAGGCAGCTTTAGAAATAGGAAGGGAAAAAAAAGCATAGGGAAGCTACCTGTGAGCACAAAGATATGTGCTGGTTCTGGTCTTCAAGCACAGGAAAGCCACTAAAATAACTGCTAACACCAGCAATTATTTTAGTCCATGGGGGGAGGAGGTCTGGGTTTTGTTTTGGGTTTGTTTTGTTGTTTTTGTTTAATATTCTGAGGGTCGCTTTTATATTTCTAAACATGCCTCTGTATACTAGACTTCAGGTTCCTTGAGAGAAAACAAACTTGAACTTCAAAATACTTACTCTTTTTGCCCTGAACGATCTTCTTTTTGCCAGTCGTTTTCTCCTTTCTTCTTTCAAAGCTGCAGTCTGGGCTGGAGTCAGCTGCGCTTTGTATGTGGCCAACTGCTGTGAGTATCTTTGCCAGTCTGTCTTTCGAGCTTCCTCGTAAACCTACCACACAAACAATCACCAACCTTAAACAGATGCTTTCCGTCAGAAGCACTTGACCGTTAAACAAGCTAACACTTCCAGCCTACTAAAAAAAAAAATAAAAATTACAGACTACCCTGGAACATAACATTTTAAAAGCAAAGTAGCAATTCCAGATCTGTTTGATCAGCAGAATGGATTCAGAAGAACTCAGATTCCAAACCTGGGCTCTTGCCATGAGTTCTCTCAGTTAATCTGATAACGTCGGACGAACCTTCAGATGCAGCTCAAAGCAATAACAATCTTCCATGCGAGAAGGAAAAGCTGAAGGTTGGTGGAAACGATTATTCGAAGTGTGTACACCCACTGCAGCACTCCAGTCACCACACACACTCCTGCACCGGCCAACAACAGCTACAGAAGCATCATAAAATTGATGGCCTTGGTACCAGGGCACCAAGCATCCAGGCAGACCCAAAAAATCACCATCCTGCTCTCCGTTCCAGACATACAAACGAAAAAAGCATATTTTATATGAACGTACATAAAGCCTCCAGTCCAGAAGGGATATAAGAGCACTTCTATTGAACAAAGATAGTACTTCAGCTGGTAAACCGCAATTAGTTCCTAACTGAATCTAATTGCTAACTGCTATCAAGGAAGAACAATCGTTACTTTGCCATAAATGGCACTTATATTCAGCAACGATTAGCAATTCATGGAGCTGTTTTACATTATCCCTTGGAACTGCCACTCCATAAGAAACTTCACTACTTACAACAAAAAAACAAGTTAGATGAAATTTAAAGTAAGTTACCTGTAAGTTGGGCCTCTGGTTACTACCTAATCAGCTGAAAAAAAAGTTGGTCCTTTCATCAAAATTAACTGAGGTTTCACCTAACTTACGCATAACAAAGCAAAACAACTTTACAATACTTATGTTATTATACATGCAATGCACACACATACACAATTACCATTTAAAAAGAAATGAGATATTGGTTCCCAGCCCTACAGCCGCACAGATGGAGATCTGTCTCATTTGTTTCTCTGGCAACAAATTAAAAATACTAAAAATCAGGTCACGTGTAGAAGTATCGAAGTATCTTTGCCCAAGGACTTCAAAGCTCTCAGTTCTCTTCAGAACTATTTTTACGCCTGAACTTTTGTGTGCAAGTGCTTTTTTATTGTTGTTTGAAAAACCCCCCAACAACCAAGAACAAAAAAACACAGCGCAAACAAAAAAAACACAGAAGACACCAAACCACGTGAAAAAAACCCCCAAGACTCTATAGAGTTCAAAGTGCACAGGGCAAAGATATAAACGTACCTGCTTCTGTGATGCTGGTAACTCCTTCCAAGCACCTGCTATTTTTTTAACCAGCTCCACATTGCTCATTTCTGCGCGTTGAAATTTGAAAGCAAGAAAATAAAGATCAATATTGTATCTCTAGTAAGCTGCTTCAATTTTTCCCAAGAAAGGCTGTCACTAGTATCTTTTTCCCGTACAAATATATTTTCCTCCTTCCATCGTTTGGCAAAAAGAGCCCATTGGATTCTCCAAAGCAAGTATAACATGACATTATCCACGTGATATAGCAGACACGCTTGATCTTTACTAAAATTAAGTCCTTTATTTACAACACTATTCAACAGAAGTAAGATTAAAAGAAGTAAGGTTAAAAAACAACTAATTTCCTTCTCCTGCAAACAAAATTACAGTGACTTGAATTTCCTTTGTTTTTCTGCTGACTGCCTTTAACTCTGGCCCTTGCACTACGGTCATTTGATGAGGTTTCCAGCCAGACCTGTATTTCTGAAGGGGGAAAAAACCCCACAACCAAACTCCAAATAAAAAAATCCAAGGGTGGTGGAAAGAGGATACAAGCTATTCTTTTCTTGAAAAATCCTCTACAGGCTTTCCCTCTGCTTCACACTAAAAGAACCCTCCTCAAAAGTAAAATCCAGCCATCTCAACAGGGGAAAAGCAGAACTAAGCTCTTATCAGTAACTTGACTTCCAGAATTCTGGAAAAAACAAGACAGATGGGGAGCTTTTAGTCCAAGTATGCCGATCTTAAAACCTTTAAAAATACGACGCTTCACCGATGACAGAAGAAAACAAATAAATTATCAGGTTATTTTTGAACATTACCTTTACTGGAACAAGAAAGCCCCAAATTCTCAATTTGCACAGGAGATACAGTACATCTATTAGCAGATTATTCGAATTTTGGAAACATGTAGAAAACAAGCGGTGTGGCACCGGACTACAACAAGCTCCGCAAATTTGGTTCTTGACCTTTCAGACTGTTGAACTCTTGAAGCACCAAGGCAAACAGTGTATCCAATGTTTTTTTCCCCTACTGAAATTTACCTCATCGTTTGCCTAATATGACCGTGTTCTTTAACCATTTTAACATTCACTTCACAAGTATTTTCAAACTCAGTGCAGCTTCTGACATGGCCCCTGTCTGACAAGAGGAGTGCCAGCACTGCCTATAAATGAAGTTTTTGATAGGAAATTACACATATTCACAGGAAACCGTTTTCCTCTAAATACACTTGCTTTTTCTCACGTATACACCGAGGCAATCCAGTATGCGTGGTTTTTAAATTACTAAGCATCAAAATAAAACCATACACAGCTTGTCGTATCGACAATAGCGTACCTCAAATACACACAAAGTTAAACGTGACTGAAAAACACCAGTCGCCGTTAACAGGGATTGCCCAGGTGAGTTTTTTTTCTTCAAACTTTTTTAAAGTTACACGCAAAAGTGTACTTTTTTGAGTTATTAGGTATAGCAGACTAAGCTAATAGGCGTGCGGGCAGTGAGTCCGGCGATACTGACTTTACCTTTGGCGGGCTAAGGGGTGGTTTGGGTCTCCTCAAACCAGGGCGACGGACTTTATGAGGTTTAATTTTACAAAGCAGCGCTTTGTTCCAGTTTTGCATTTTTACGCCACACGTTCTGGAGGGGGGAAGAAAAAAAAGAAAACCCCGCACGCGTAGCTGAAGCGGCGGCAGCTTTAGAACAAAATCGTTAAGGCGACTTTGTATTTCTAAAAGTAGAGTCGAGCCAACCGCGAGTCCTCTGGTTCCCTTCAGGCCGCGTGCCTGGATTTAATATTCTTTTTTTTTGCCTAAAAGCAAAGGTTTTCTTTCAGGAAGCGGGTTTCCTTTCAGGAGGCGTACCTGGATTTTCTTCCTTGAAAGTAGAGCGGTTTTCCTTCAGGAAGCGGAAATAGGCCGTCAGAGGCCTCTTCGGGCGCTCGTCCGAGCTGATGCCCCTGCAGAGGCACCTCTCCGCCCCGCCGCAGGCCCTGCACACAACGGCACCGCCGGTTACCGCCGCAGCGGGGGCGGGGGGAAGCCGAGCGCCCCGCAGCCCCCCTTTCCCCTCCCGCCCGTACCTGAGGAGCCGCTGAGCGCCGCCGAGGAGGGCCGCGGCCCGGCCCAGCAGCGCCAGCGCCGCCGCCATGGCTNGCCCCGCCGGCGGGAAAGGCCGGGCCAAGGTGACCCCGCGGGCGCCTGTGTGTGGCCTGTGCCCCTCACCGGCACGGCGACACACGCACAGCGGGTTAAACTCCCGCCGCCAGCAGCACCTAGGGAATTCCCCGGGGGAGTTATTCCGCCTTGGTCGCGGGAGGGCGCGCGGCAGGACGCTAATGAAGAAGTTGATGAGCCCCGACCAAAATAAAAACCTCCGGGGAGAGCGGCACCTGCCCCCTCTGAACGGCAAGCGGGGTGACAGGGGACACCGCGCCTCGGGGAGGGGGGGGGGGAAGGATGCGGAGGTAATGCCATTTATTTATTATTTTTCCCAGCACAGTAAACACCGCAGGATGGAGTAAGCTCTCGGCTGTAATTTTTTTTTCGCCCCTCCCTTTAAATGGCATTAATTAAGAAGCATTAACGGAGGGACTCCCAAGGAGCGGCGGTGGAGATGTTTAACTCGGCCCAGGAAACTGGCCCAGACCAGAATTCCAAGGGAGGGTGTTCCGTCCCTGGGGTGGCACTTCAAAAGCAGGAAGGCCCAAAGGAAAAGAGGAGCCCAAGGCCCAAACTTCACACCTCTAACAGAACGTTTTCCTCAGACAACACTGTTTGGGGTGGGTTTTGGTTTGTTTTTTGGGGTTTTTCTTGTTTGGGGTTTGGGGGTTTTTTTGGCTTTGGGGTTTTTTTGGGTGGGTGGTTTCTTTTTTGTTTTGTTTGTTTGTTTGTTTTTTTTTTTTTTTTAACACTTGGTCTTTGTTTTTTCCATGATGCTGGGTGTCTTGCCCCTGGGAGGACCCTTGCATCCTGGCTCAGCAGAAAAATTGTCAGCTGAAGCGCAAGCGTCTTCTAAACCGCCCACCCCTCCCCAACACGACTGACTAAAGCAAAAGAAAGCGAGCGGGGTGCCGAGACACAAGTCAAATGTTCCCATTTCACACCCTTCAATACAGATACTGCAATACAGGTATTTAAATAACTCCTAGTACAAACGATATTTACTACCCATCTGGAAAAAAAATAAAAGCTTAGGGGACACATTCTGATGGTCAGAAGTTTCCTATTGGCATTTCAGAAGTAAAAACCAGGGCCTTGCCTTCCTAGCTGCATTGTCCTAGTTCAAGTATAATGAAGCGCTCATTTCAATAACAAAACCCCCCCATTTATTCAGCTTACAATCTGAAGTGAATAAATCTATTTGAAGATTGATAAGAGCCACTCTCCACTAAGCTTCTGTTTCAAAAAGTCATCGGTACATCACAGGTAGGAAGTGTGGCACAGAAATGACATTTTCCCCCCTACGCACGACCAGCTTATGCCATTAGGGTCTGCGAGTATGAAGATAACAATATTCCATTAGTAGGAATAATAGCTCCTACTGCGCACGCTTCCCGCCCACAACCCAAATTCCAGTCTGGCATTTGTTACAGCAAAATACCCCAAATATTTTTGTAATCTTAAAAATGCCGTCTATGATAACAAATTTCCCAACTGCAAGTCACTTTTCTTTCACGTGCAAGGTACAGAGAAAAACATTAGTCACACAGTTTTATTTTCAGATACCCAAAAAGAAGAGTGTGCTGTAGGAAATCAAAATTCTTCTGCTTTTGATCTACTTTATAGGAGAAGACTGCCCCTTCTCCAGCACTACTGGTTTTCCACATGCATAGTCCGAAGCAACTGAAGTGCCGGTTAATGGAAAAATTACCTTCAAGTGTGCAAAGTTTACATAACATTCTGAGATTGCAAATACACCACCTTAGCAGAAGTGTCTGACGTTCAAACATTTGTGGTGTTTCCTCCATAAATGAATATAGATGCAACGTGTCATTAAGGTAGCTGAAATCCTATATAAAACAACAGGCACATCATGCTAATTAAGTTAGGCTAAAGCTAGCATAAAAATTAATTGCAACACGGTTCTTAGTACACTACGCATGGCTTTAACCTTCCCTTTTGTCTACACGACACATACAAGCTTAATATTTTGATTCTCTAATGTTAGAACAAGCACTTTAAGGATATGCATGGTTTAAAAAAAAAAGCCAAGACAAGTAGTAGAAAATGCGTTTTATTTATATGGAAAAGGCTACATTTAGATTTGTAAAAGGTCTGTGATAGTGTTATGTTGCCCACATGTCAAAAATAATTTGTGAATAGCAACAAAACGGTTATGTATCTTTCTACTTAGCAGTGCAATTAGTTCACATTGCAATAAAATTAAGTCAAGTATGCAACAGAATCAAAAAACAAGTGTTTCTCCATAATCAGCGTACAAAGAATTACAGTGCAAAGATCGTTTTAAGAAATCTGCAGTCAGTCTTTAGAATATCCTAATGGGTGGGATACTCCAATTATTTTCATTACTAGCAGTTGTATCTTGTCAATACTGTGCACAAGCAAGTAAGTCTAAAATGAAATGACTTACGTGGCAAATAAAATACTTAGTCTATACAGTAAAAAAAATACAAATTATAAAAGTGAACTAACAAAATGAAATTTGAACACACTTATGAAACAGAAAACATACTTTAAGGACACATATACAGTATTCATCACATAAAAACAGCTACTTTTTCCAGCAAAAATAATTTGGTTGCTTTACAACTGCATTACAGATCTTGTAGTCTGAAGATGTAGACATCCAACTCTTAAAAACCATAATAAATGTCTTCTGCAAAGCATACAAAGAGGATAAATATTCTTATCACAGTCATAAGTTTATTTTTGGAAGTTTGTTCTCCCTTGCTCCAGAAACACACTTACATGGGTGAAAAAAATTCAAGGGGCATCATGATACATTGAAACAGGTGTTCCATTTCCTTCTAATTTTGAAAAGAAACCCCTAGAATTTACAGTACTCTGTGGTATATGAAAAAGTCTTCACAAGTTTACATTGCATATTTCTGAGTCCATTCTCTTGCATATCTGTTGTATCTGTAATGTGCAGAAAGAAGGCATAACAGTGGAGAGCTGTTAGTGATACATTGACAACGGCCACGTATTTATTTAATAGAGATGTTCTTGAGCTTTTCACCTCTTAGCATTGATTCAAGCAACATTAAAACGGTCTAAAACCCAAGAAACATATACACAGTGTACGTTCAGTTTCAGAGGCTACCTATCAAAGCTAGACTCAGACTTAAAGCCAATCTCAGTGGTTTGTATTAAAATGCATATCATTGTGCATACTTAATTTGCAGTTCACAACTGGTTCCCTTGTTTGCACCTTAACAGGAATTTATTGTCAATTATTCCTAAATATGTACACTATAAACAGTCTGACGAAGCTCGCATGTTTTAGTTGCATAAAATTCAGTGTAATTAACTGGTTTTGGAGAGGGTGGGGATAGAAGGCACAGTGATTTTTTATTGTTATTATTATTATTATTCTCCATTCTGCATTTCAAAACCTGAAAAGAAAACTTCCGGAAAAGCATTTTAAGTCTTGGGTCTTTTCCTTCTAACATGAAGCTGACTAGCACTCCCCAAGCTAAACGTCCTTCGAGAGTCAGTAACTTTCCCTCTGGTCCTCGCATTTATTACTCTTCAGACTAGATTCACTTTCTCCTGGGTCCTCCAGAGAAAACGGTGCCAAGTTTTTTAAATCCCTTTCTTAAGATCAGTATAGCAACTCATGTACTAACTGGTTTTGTTCTTTAGAACAGGATACCGTACCAGTCTTTAGATTTTTACTTACAGTAAAATACCCATAGATAAATGCCCGGGGTAACCAGCCATATCTTTCATTTCTTAAATCCAAGCTGAGATGAAAATAATTTAATAGGTGATAAGCGTAAGAAGATAAAGCTACAGCCAAGACTACACATTCTCTCATTTTCTCCAGTCATGATTAAATTTCAAGTTTTGGAGAGAGAGAAATAGCCCTTGTTCACTTCCTTCAAAAACAGGAGGCACAATAGCCGAAACCACTATTAAGTAAGTAGATGGACAGAAGGTGAGACACAAATGGGCAGAAGCTGAGGCATGACATCCTCAGCTTGAACACTATCTGCTTTGCAGTACAAGCCACAAGAGTTCAAGCACTTCAGAAGTGGGTTATGCTATTTGGTTGTATCGGATACAGAACTGTCATAAAAAGGCCATTTTAGTGATTCTTATTCTAGGGGGAGAAATACTAGACCATAGGCTTCCATGGAAGTCCTACATCACTCCTCCTCTATCCAGTCCTCACGGTAAAAGCAATACTCAAATCTTCATGGACCTGTGACATGTGACGAACCACAGGCCATTAGCATGCACTGCAAGAAGTCTGCAGTGGCTCAGTACTAAAAAAATAAGTACCAAACAATTTCCTCAATCAGTTAACCAGAAAGACAAAAATTCTTCTGGATATCACAAACATTCCACAGAATCTGAAGCAAAGAGACTAACAATTGAAATAGTTAACAGCCAGGTTACCAAAAAGCACCTGAAGTACCAAGGATAAAAAGCCTGCCCCAAACCAAATCCATAACCTTCTCCGCAGCTGAAAGTAGTCAGATAAACAGTGGTGGTTAGGCTGTCTATGAATGTGCTGCACAGCTGAGACTAATTTATTGTCAAGGCCACCAGAAAATTTGTGGCAGATTCATTTTGCAGATGGTTATTCCATTCCTAGCATATTAGGACTGGATGTATTTGGAAAACCTTAGAGGCTCCTACTCCTTGTTACAATCCAAATTGATCTTGTGTTTCAGTCTTTCTTAATCCCCCCCCACACCCCTAGAAAATTCACAGGTGCTAAAACCCACAAAAGACAGCTCTGGCCATACGGACTGACTAGACTACACCCCGGCTTGTGCTCAAAACACCTACAGCAGCAGAGTTCAACAGAACCTCACAGCGGTAAGCAAAGTATTTCCTTCCCTGATCACTAAATCTGTAATCTTTCCAGCACATAAAGTTTTTAAAGTTTGTAAGCCCATGAGAAGCAGGTAGCGGATACACCAGCAGAAAGCAGCAAAGATGGAAAAATCTCATGCAGGTAGTATATCCTCCATGGAATCCTTTGGAAAATCATGCAGTCTAATCTGTATAGGACGCCCAAGCGTTCTATCAGCCACAACTGCAATGAACTCTTAAGAAATCAATGCATCACTGCTTAGATATCCATCAATTCCACTATTCAAAGTTTAAGTGGCAAAAGGACTCACTCTAGAGAGGTACTGCTCCAAAAAAACTCTGCTATGCCAAGCATTGGGCTTGCTAGCGACCTCTAAATCCCGTATTCTGGTATTGAGAGGGTTCAGACAGGTATGCAGTTATAAGACAGTATTTCAAAACCCTCTGTAGCAGCATGTACAACAAGGAGTCAGCAAGCTTTAAAGCTGAACTTTGGGAAATCCAGGTTGCTCCACGCTGTAAGTAAAAGACCCTGGCATAGATGTTTCAGTCAGTATAGTACTTTTAGAGTTTAAACTCATCAAATTAACATCAGGTTTGGTCCAGAAGCATGTAATGCTTCAGCTAAGTGCTGTCCGTGTTACCTACCCAAGATCAGAAGCTTCCAGCAAATTCTACAGCTGTTCCAGAAAGTAAAAGAGGTTCTTTTTCTCTGTAAGACACTGCAAATTGCAGTACATTTGACGGTTTCTAGCACTAAACAGAGCTGAATATTAGCCTATCCTACATTGACAAAATTGTGTCAAAACCCCTTGTTTGTCAATCATACATCTGACTAAAGGCACACGTTTTACAACCAGAGGATCACAGTAGCAACAAATATTTCATATTTGGGAAATGATTTTTCATGCAATGAAGATAAACGCATAACATAAAAGTGTGAAGGTTTTATGCAACTAAATACCAAAACAAAATAGTAAGTATCCAACAGCTGTGCATGTCTACAGTTTCCTGCTTGCCATTCCACTGATTGATATTTCAAGATTTAAACATCTAATCCTGTAGAAATCTATGAAAAGAGTATCTTTAAAAGTTAAGATAGAAGATGCATAGCAGATAACCATCTGCAAGTACCACACACACAAATACGTATAGGTTATACTCACTTTTCCTTGTCTGACTTGTAGATTTGTGCAATATCCGGTACTAATGGGTCATCTGGATTAGGATCACAAAGTAAGGAGCATATGGACAATAAAACTAAATAGAAGAGACACTAGATTAAATAAGTTAGCTTTATTTCTATAATCCCTTAATATATTTCAGTACACTGAAGAAGGGTGGTGGAAGGGAGATTGGAAAGAGAATACATATTAGTATCAAGCTTTCACATAGCAGTTATGCTCAAAAATGTTTATACAGCATCATTTTTCTAGGTCCTAAGTAAACAAGACCTGATACTAGCCTAGAGAACTCGCAACCCATGGACCTTTTATAATGATCTCTCTCCCCTGTTTAAACCTATGAACATTAAACAAACTACAGACTACACAGTTCCCTGTGAATGTTTGATCAAACTAAGCTCTTCCATCTACAATTATTTAAGATAATTAATATTGTTTATATTACACTGCCTGCAATACTGTCATTGTGCATATCCTTCTCCACTTCTGTGCTGAGAGTTAGTATTTCCTTTATATGAATATTTCACTTAATTTGATAGAAGTGTGACTTCCATTTTGGGAAAATACTTCATCAGTATCATATACAGGTATTCATTTATAAGCCCATATTAATTTCCTGGTATTTCATTTTTCTAACGTTTTCCATACATGCTTTGCAGGAAATGTCTATTTTTATACTCAAAACTAACATGAATACAAGAGTACAACCATTCTAAACATGTAGTGAAAGGGAATTTTAATGCTACAATGAGAACCTGCACTAGGACAGAATACTCGTCCTTGCTTTGTCTTGTTAGAAAAGAGCCCAGACTAACACGTATTTTCAGCTGTAGGAAGTTCGACCACCTCATACTCACATATTTCATTTTATTAAGTGCCAAATACACCAGTAATATTAGAAAATCAGGTTAAAATACTGGGTCACACCGATCAGGGGTGCCATCAGTATGTTGTAATCCTTTGATTCAATAAAACCAGAACTGTAAAGGAGAAACTTCCACAAGCCACTGAGCTGATTTCCAGTTTATGAAATATATCACGTGCAAGCACATTAAAAGCACGTCAAATCAGAACATGTAAGACCATCAGACTGCTCCTCTTTATAACTGAACACTCAACAAGTAAAGACACAGAAAAGTGCTGAAGATCTAAAGACTTTTCAGTTGTAAATGCCAACTGTGAAACATAAGTGCCAAATCCCATTTGTTAAATACCTTCTAAGTAAGTAGAAACAAGACAAATTTTTCTCAGCAATAAGTCAACCAATTTCTGTGGAAAGTTAATGCCAACTACACACAACAGTAATTCATGCCTTCAGCAACAACATCAAGAAGCAATATTAAACTTAAATTTTATTTAATTTGTGAGATTACTGCACAGGGTTGTTATGCATGAGCAGAAGTTGCTTTTCCAAGAAGGTAGAGCAATTGCACTCGCATAGAGCGATTTCCATTGGACAAAGACTAACAATTTTCTCCTTGCTTGTACACCAAATGCAATAACACCGCTCTAAAAAAAGACACATGGTTTAGAGAACTCCCCAGCACGTAAACAAGACGTGATACTGTTTAACCTTTTGAGTCACATGAGAACTTTCTGTAATACGACTAAGAGCATGCCTAAGCATTTTGAAGATTGGTGAGAAAAAGCAATGGTAGCACCCACATTTTAAGCTGCTTTTCAGGTGACACAAAATGCATACAACAAAAGAACGGCTTAACTGTAACCTCAACGTTCCAAAAATCTGCAGTGTTCAACTTGAGAACATTTAACTACAGGACTAGAATATTTTAATAAATCTTTTACTGATGACTTTGAAAGCCGCTACATCTTAAAATATTCATCTTACAGAGGAATGCAAACGAGAATAATTTATCTCATTTTAAAATAAAATGTAATTAAGATCTTAGCCCACACAAGGATGTTCAGACAACCCAAAGAGCCATCAATAAGCAATCAGGTAAACCCACACACGTCAGTATCAGCGTTTTCCTTTTACATCCAAATCAATTTGATTTTGAAGCTCTCTTCACCAGTTTCTCCTCAGTTCTGCATGCACAGTCAGCTATAACACAGAAGTTGCATTTCAGGCTAATTGGACATTTATTACCTTACTCATTTTAGAACATTTCTTCACCATGCACACGTTTTCTGTAATGTGACACTCCAAATTAAGTGTGCAAGATCTTGGATCGTAACAAGAATTCCAATGGAATTTGCCACTTCTGTAACATGCAGGATAAATGAGTTCCCACTGCCACTCTTAGTGCAGTAATACACAAAGAAGCACCCTGGCAGCGTATGCAATTTCATAAATCCATTAGCAAATCTGTGAGTTTACCTTTAGATACAGTCAGAGCTGGTGACCATTGCGATCTCAGGATATCAAGACAAATACTCCCATTACTGTTTATGTTTGGGTGGTATATTTTTGTTGTAAAAGCAATCTGGAATTAAAAAAAAATAAAATAAAACCAAGTAACATCAAATTCTGTTTATGACATTTGGAACCCTTAACATCGTCCCTTCAGTTCCAGTCATACTAGATCTGCCAACACAAGCTGTTGTACGGTCTTATCTGTTCATCCACTATGAACACATATCCTATCACTGGCCTTTCTGGTTTTAACTTCCAAAATCACGCCTCAAAGAGCTAAGACACAGAAATAAAGCTTCTACCAAAAAATTGTATAAGCTTTGGGAGAAAGCACTTACCTTTGGTGGTTTGAAAGGGTAGTCTGTTGGAAAGTGTACTGTGAGGAAAAATACTCCCCCTTGATATGCGCTGTCAGGCTGAGGAAAAAAACAAAACAAACAAAATATATTAATAATATATTTCAGGTTTTTTGGAGCTTCCCTTCTGAATGCAGATAACCTCCCAAAGCTGTAAGTTTCTTAGAAAAACCATTTTTACCCCCAGTACACAGCCCATGCTATGGGCCACAGCCCACTATGGGCTGTGTACTGGGAAGGCACAGAGGGAACTGGGCCCTCCCACTGGCCCACAGAGCTACAGTAGAGCCAACCATGGCTACTACTGCAGTAGCGCAACGCGGCTACTGAGCGCTGCCCTTCTTGGGGAGAGAAAGGGAGGGAGCAGTGTTCGACCGGTGGAGCTACGGAACTGCTGATCCATCAGCTCCGCCACACCAAGGGGAATACAAAACCCAGAGCAGGTCTTCCAAATCCTCTCTCCGTGCAACACCACAGCTGCTCTGATCCTCCTCCATCCTTAAGCTACAAATATACTTACCTTAAGAAGTGGTTTCTCTTTGCAGATGCAAAGAGTAGGATTTTCCAACATAATTCAGTTGATCATGATGACATCAGGGAGTTTTAAAACACACAACATCTTTGTGACCTGCACAAATCTGTGAACATGCATTTTGTTAGAGAACATGTGCACAGGTTTACGTCCAGGTTGCACACAGTTAATAGACAGAAATAACTTTGTTGCAGTCATCTGTTGAGGAAATCTTTCATTTTCATGAACTAGAAAAGCAAGGGGAAAAGTCTCAATGCTAAATGAGAGTACTGCTGCCGTTTCTGATTAAAAGAAGGAGAAGAAAACCTTTCTCATTACTTTGTAAGTTTAAAACAGCAACGTAGGAACTCAGTCCCAGCAAAACTGCGGAAGACCAAGTTTTGGGGTTTGCTTATGGAAGCAAAGGCAGACTGTTTTTTAAATAAAACGTTTACTTTGGAAGTGAACAAAAAATACAGTTTTAGAGACAAATACAAGAGGTTGAGTCACAAATGGTCTACTAAGACATGTCGTCTTACTCAAAATGCAGACTGTTGCAATGTAAGGCAGGTTATATATAGTATTGCTAAGAAGTCAGCATTAGGTAACATCAGAAGAGATTGCTGCTGTACTTCCAATTAGGTTTGAAAGGACTGCTTGCATGCATACAAAATGGATTTGTCAAAGTTAAAATAAGCTGAAGATGAGACAAGTTCAGTGTCAGACAGAAGGCAAAGTGAAGTCACAGTATGTTCCATAAGACATGTAAAACAAATTGGCGATGCCATAGAGAGAAAAAGAGGTTACCCTACTTCCACACATAGGAAGTAAATTCTGAAGGTAAGCTTCGGTCCTATGCTTCCCTCAGGCCATCAGGAAGCATACAGGATGTGCGTCCCTATTTCCTTATGTTATCAAGACAAAGGATTAACATGCTGACTGTGTTCTTTTGACAGCTATGGCTGAGAAAGGTTGGCACGAGATGCTCTTTCTCATCTTTAGCTAGAGAAATCTGAAGAACCTGAAGCAAAGAAAAGAGTACTTTCCACTATAGAATATGGAAGGTGAATTGCAAGCTCAAAGAAAATGGAATTTAAGTTGGGATTTATGTGCTAGTATTTCCCTTACTCAGGTCATCAGAGTGATTCAGGACAGAGACAATACTGGTAGCAATCAGCACATAAGCTTTTGTTAACTCTTAACTTCTTTGCTGGTTTGCCAGTCACCTTTAAGCAGGGTAGAAGGGCAAGGGTCAGAATGACTTTGTACGTGAAAGAACTCAGTTGTTACAGAAAAACAGCAAAAGCATTAGTATCCTACAGAAAAATCTGCGACAACCATTTCGGTTGCCACTGGGCCATTGACAAGTTGGACAACAGACTCCAGCATACCACCAGCAAGCCAGTTAGCCACTGATCTTTGACTGCTTCAGAGCAGCTGTGCTGAAAATGCAGTAATAGCCTCAAAGCAGCCACAATTCCACTTTCCTCCACCATGTGATGCTGCATCTTAATGGATTGTCATCTCAAAATTTCAGCTCACACAGTGGTTCAGCTCACCATCTGAACCAGAAACCTTTTCTTTCCAAATCAGTAAGTCCAAACCAAAACCACTAGGAATACAAACTCCTTACCATGATATTAATAAACACCCCTTCCCTCAGGTCATGTTGTTCTTCATCCTTTACGCTGAAACTCTTTTCAGTTTTCCTTTAAAACTTTCTGTTCTTAAGCTTTATTGGCCTTTATGTCATTTCCTTGACAAGAGTCATAAGTGGGGTCTTTGGAGATCTCCCTCATGCCAAGGAAAGCGGGCCTTTCTCATGCAGAAACCAAAAGTACCCACAATTGCTGGGCTACAGTTTACAAAAGCCATCTGTTTTTGCCAGAGCCACATCACAGCCATCAAATAACCTCTATCTAAAAGCCCCCAAACCACCCTGTGCACCAGTATTCTTGTTTACAGTCACCAATTTTAACATTGGATTACACCCACTTTTCCTTCTTTCAGATGGATCAATCTTCCAGAATTAAAATGATCTTTGAAATCTTTGAAAAGCAAGCTTGGCACTTTTCAGCCCACGTCACCAATTCAAACATTGCAGCTAACTGATTAAGCACCCCTAACTTCATGAAGAGGATAGATTTTTGAACAGTTACAGAAAGAAACTAGTACCAGACTACCAAGAACAACAATACCATGCTAAATGTGTAATCTGTACAGAGCACAGCTGAATTTGACTGCCATGTTTACAGAAACTCAAATGAATCCTTCCATAACAAAAAGGGAAACCAAGGTCTACTTTCTAAGGGGCACAAATTATATACTTACAGGTCCCATAATTGTTGCTTGCCAATGAAACACTGAAAGTCAAAAAGATAAAATAATTAGAGATTTTCCAAGCTTTTTCTTAACTTTTTAAGGTCAGCTGTGACAATATGCTACAACGAGCTTACAGTCATCTCCAACAGGTCCAGCAGAACAGTGGGCTGGTGGGTCTCGCTGCAGATCACTTAGTTCCTGTAAGAAACACACAAATATTTGAAAGACACCTATATGGAAATACATACCACTCAGCAGGATCACTTCAAAAGCGAGAACGCAAACAGATCTTATTAAATAGACCTGCGGTATTTTTAAAGAAATCATCACTTGAAATGCCCGTTGATACTGAAAAGGGTTTTTTTTGCCAGATAGGTCTGCAGCTAAAGACGACATTGTGCTATAAATTAACATCTGAAAGTATTTGAGTTATGGCCAAGTTCATAATAAGCTGGATATACTGAAGTAGAAAAAAACCCCAAAAAATAAAGGGTTTCTTAATTTCTCTGTAAACTCACTGTTTAATTTAGATGTTTATGTGCTAATCTGACTGTTCCTTTAGCTTTTGATTCTACAAAAGCTTCTTGTAGTGGCCTAATCTATGTACACTAACTGAGTTAAACTAGCTCATAAAATGCTTGCAGTCTGCCTAGAGATTATATATAAAGATAACATACGGTTCCTAGGTAAACTAGAAAACAAAGGAAAACTACTAGCTCTACACCTTACTTAACATACCTCGATTTAGTTCCCTCCATGTTTGGGTTTTTTTCTCAAAATGACTACTAAAAAACCCCCAAGAGAGTTGAAATTTAAGAGAAGCATTCAGAGAAGCTTCTGCAGGTCAACTGATTTATTTCTCTTACAGAAGTCCACGCAGTCCCAAATAATGTAAAGTTATTATTTAATTACACAAAAACCAGCTCAGCTTTTCATCTGCTTTATCACAGCTGTATCAAAAGCAAAACAAGCCAGGCATTAACGTTGATTCATTTTCCTTATTTAATTTAATATACTACTTTTGATGTCTGAAGTTTTACTGTACTAATAACAAACAACTTTTTTCCAATTCTAAGCTACTAGGAACTGTGCTGCAATAAGTTTAACAATTATGTGTGAATACTTCCATTGAATTAAACTAAAAGATACCTGCTAAGCCACTGTTTGTAAGTCAGTCAAATAATTACTCAAAACACACACATTTAAGTAAACAATAGACACAAGCAGGTCTGCAAATATCTCCTTTACTTTAGTGTAAGGAGTAACAGTGAAAACATTTCTACCCAAAAATCATTAGTCAAGACAACTGCTTCCAAAAAAATCAAGGTTTAAATTGGAACCAAGTTTAACCCAAGTGTAGAATTTGAGTAAGTAGCAGGATCAGACCTTACATACAATTCAAAGGGTTAAAACTCTGCACTTCTCGACTCCTGAGATATATTACCCATTTACAACACCCAGTAACCATTTCAACTCAGAATTCTCTCTTCGAGAGACCCAATTTACCATGGACCAGGCACCTAAATTCAGGCACACATTCAGCTCCACTCTTGGCCCTGGATTCAAAGACTGCAACCTATCTTCAGCCAGGTAATAGAGTAGTAATACTACTTCTTGCTCTGAAGTCACTCCTCACAACCTTCGGAATTTAAAAGAGACAGTTCTTTGATACATACTGAAATATCTCAGGCTGCCAACTAGTGTTACTTGTCTGCCTTCAATGTTATTCCGTTGGTGAAATTGTATGCTGGTCGAGAAACACCACTCCAGGCTAGACTTTGACTAATAAAGGCAATAGCACAACCCTTTAAAAGTGCAGTTCCCTTTTTAATCGGAGGATTCAAATTTCACTAAGGGGGTGACACAGAGAGCCAGTAATCTATGCAAAGCCAAGCCCTTGCCAGTACACGAAGGGAGTCAACAAGTCTCAACTTTCCAGGAGTCACGAGAGTTGTACAAGCATTACCAGCAGCAGAGTGGTTACAGCCACCGTAACTCTAGATCTAGCCCAAGAAGAGATTAAGTCTTGTACACCCACTAAAAAAGAGCCAGGTACTGGTTTGACTGTTAGCTGAAACAGGGAACTCAAAGCCTAGAAATCACGCATTTTACAGCAGTCATGGCTGACTACTAAATTAAAGGCAATGACAGGAAAAATATGTAGCTGAACTCCTCAGAAAGTCTCCAAAATCTATCCAAACATTCCTTTATGCATATGCAAACTTTTAGGCAAGCACTTAATTTTGGAGTCACAAGTCTGTAACGGTACACTTATTTGTTAGATGTTTTCCTTAAGCTCTTTACATACCCCAAAACCACACAAATTTGGTTTCATTCACATGTAGACACGCACTTAAGAATTGGTAGGAAGTGGGGAAGGCTCATTAGGTACATGCATACGATTTGTTCAGGCTAAAGGGACTGAAATTTGTCCAGGATAAAAAACACCACGGTTTTAATCATACTTTGATGAGACCCAAAACTATCAACTCCTGTTTATTAATATTTTCCTAATAATGATGAAAAGGCTTTCTTCAATCAAGTTCACTCAATGAGAGCAATGTTCACAGCCAGATTTAGAGAGCTTCTGCACCTAGAAAAGCCAGATCAAACTTCAAAATCCTGATAGAGCAAATCCAAGTTGTATTTTCAAATCATAAGAAATAATGTATTAAAGCTAATGTGGTTTAAAAATGCAAATGGTAGCATGATCAAACTTTGTAAATCGAGTTTAACAGTGCTAACATTTTGAGACTTTACATAGAGCAGCTTAGATCAAGAAAGAACTATTCAGCTTTATACTGTTAATTATGCTGAATAAGCTTCATATTCAAAGCAAAATTATCTGGAGAGCTGTAAGATTGAGGCTTCAAGCTTTCCTGTATCTTTTGAAATGGTGCAAGGAGACAGTCAGAATGTCGCTTGTGAGTCAGACTGACTCGCCAGCGTCCAGAGCAGAACGCTGCAGAACAGTTGTGATGATTCTCTGGAGTAAGTAGATGTAGAGAAACTGCTTCATGACTTTACATATTCACAAAAGAAACAGGTGTTCAATACAAGAATTTTCTACATGAAGCAGCAAAGATATTCTTCGCGAGAATACCTAAACCTTGCTGTATCAAGAAACAAGGCTGAAGAGTTACAAACCTCATGGAGAAGTGTGAGAGAACTGCATGTAAGGCATTGCACAGTCCACACTAAAGATTTCCCTGTAATTTTAAGTTAATTGTTTCCAGCATTTTGGCCGTGTTTTATGGATTATTACTACGTATTTGCATGATGCGGGTCCGGTTACTTCAAGGCCTCGTCTACACCAATATTTTCAGTTACTGGTATAGAAAATGCTGGTGCAAGACTTGGATGTACAGAGGCTAACAAACAGGATCTATAACTCAAAGCAGTGCAGATTCAGTTTCAAAAGAGAAAGTCAACACTACAAACTACAGTGTACACCAGTGCAAAGTCTTTCATAAGGACATACGAAACCAAAATTTTCCTTGCAAGAGGTGCAAACAGAAGTATCAGTTATTTCAAACACTGGTGAATATCACAGCATAAAAGCATCTCTCAAGAGCCACATTATCCCAACACAGCCAGGATAAACGTGTACAGAGAAAACAGCTAAGCTGAGGACAGTGGTAGGAATAAATCTTCTAATCCTCTCAAACCTAGGAAATATTACAGAATAGAACAGAATACTGTTAATTCTATACCTCTAACTCGTTGCAATGAATGGGTGCTACAGCAAACTATTTTCCTGTTTGGAACTATGGAACAGCATCAGAGCACAAAAGTAAGCAGGATCCGTGACCAGGTGTAGCTAACAAAGGAATATTAGCATAATGCTACAAATGCTAAATGACAATTACTGGAGATGGACCCAGCAAAGCCTCCAAATTATCACCTTTCATCGCACCGCACCCTGTAGAATAAATAGCTCTGTGGGCAGCATGAGGCAAAAATCAAAAAGTCTAGTTTAACAGGTGTAAAACACACGCTAGGGTCAGCTATAAATGCTGAAAACATTTCTGAACGCACAGACTAGTACTCTCTGTCGAAGTATAAGACGGCATATATTTCATAAAAGTATAAAGTTGGTGAGGAAGGCCAATTTAACAGTTACCTGATTCATTAGCAGTTAGATTTCTCTCCTAAAAAGCTACTGGAACAGATTGTGAGGGATACTTTGATAACAGGGCAATAAATATTCTCAGCATAGTACTCATGGACACTCAGTGGCTATAAGCATGAGTAGTAACAAAAACAGCACTAAAAATGTCTCCTTTTTTTCAGTTAAAAAAAAATCAGAAAAAAAGACTGCAGACTATCAGAAGACCAAAATAAACTGCAGGCAGCATCACTAAAAGCTATTTTAATTCTCTAAAAGACATAAACCTACAACCAGAGCTCTTTTCCACACTGTTATTCCAAATACAGGCTTTTATATTTGCCAGTTATGGTCTTCATTTCTTGTACAAAATGCACTGTAGACCACAGACTCGCTTCCTACCAAGTCCATGCATACACTGCTGCTATTATATTAATGTTTGGAACCATATGTCAAATAAACTGCCAGTGATTATACCTAGACTAGTTAAAGGATTCTCTGTTCTTCATAAACTTGGTAAATGCAAAGCAAATATTTATCATAACATTTCTCAATATAAAGTTAAGTCTCAGTAATAAAGTATATATTTTATTTTACACATTGTTTTAATGCCAAAAATATTGCTATGATCTCACAGCTGATGTTTTGAAAGCAAATTAAAAGATTTTGTATTATGGATCCAAAAAAGAAGTTTCCTTAATATGCTTATTACCATCCAAATACAGCATGTGACACAACACTTCAAAGTCAAAACCTAAACCACAAATATTGATAAAATTTTGTTCACTTGAATCAATTTACAGTAACAAAAGTTATTTTCAACATAAATATTCAAGTCTGTATGTCCTGTTAGTCTACCCAGAAACCAAACACATACTGAAACAAACAGACGTATAGTTCATTGATGTACCTAAATGTTTGAATGCTTCTATTCTTTCAGAGTTGTGAGAGAAAAACAATCAAGCACTGTGCACCAACAAGATAAAAACCAACAGCTATTTTTAAAGCAGTCTTCAAATGTGTCAGAAAATAGATTGTCACTGGTTTCAAAATCTCTTCAAAATCCATTTTTTAATGCCTATAACAAAAGTAAATACTGGTTTTGTACTTATTTCAAAATAGTCTGAGCCATTACCAAGAATAACACCAGCCCCTCATTAACACTAGAGGAGCACACAGAAGTATAGGATTTATGATGAAAACAGTCTCCTTGACTTTTATACTGAACTGACAGGCCAGCAAGCTTGCAATTAGATACGTGAACAAAGGATTCGAAACAGGAGTCTCAGAAAAATGGTTCTGCACAGGGCAGATGGGCAGAAGTGACCTTACAGACTAACTTACATAACCTGACAGCCTGAATTACTTTCTACTTCACACAAAAGCCACGGTATCTCAATTTCCAGAGGTGGTAACGATAAAGGCTTCTTTGCAGAATATCGTTTCCCAACTAAAACCTACACTATTTCTTTGGCTTCCATAATTTGCAACACTTGGAATTCAGAGTGCCCACAAAAACGTGGGTTACTCTGACACTGATGCATCGCAGACTACAGCGAAGCAACTCCAGCCACAAGGAACGTTTATTCTACCTCACACACAGAGCGCAGCCTGAAGTTTTTGACAGCACAGAACTACACCACCTCTCTTTCATGTTATGCCAGAGTAAAGCACTGACAAGGTAAACTAATACAGGCTCCTCAGCTTAAGACGAGTAAGAATCCCCCACCTTTCCAAGAACTCCGGGATTAATTTCTCATGGAGGTGGCACAGAGGGCTGTGCTTGCACCAGAGGGCTTTATGCCCTCACTGCTCTTACACCCTCAACACTTTCATGTGCAGTGATCAGCTTGTTCATTCCTTATTCAATTGCTTGTATTTTAAGAAAGCTCCCAAGGACAATACGTCTTTCCATTATTAGTGTAGAATCTTGAAGCCTCCAGGCCATCCTCCTTTGACGAGTCCCTCAAGGCAGATTCAAGGAAAACAGGATGAAACCACACACATCACAGTGACAACAGTATTTAGAAACTGGAGTCCCAACCAGTATGAGACAAAAAACAGTTACTAGTATTTCCACATAATTCAGCTTTTTGTCCTCTGTAGACACTCTCATCCTGAACATAGATATTATCAAAATTATTGTGAACAAACACCCAAACTTGCCATCAAAATCCCTTACCTGTGTTAAAGTACAATTCTGAACCACTCAAGCTTAACTTGAGACAGTGTGTCTAGACTGACAAGCTCCCAAGTAATACCATTGTGTTTTCTGACAGTTTTGTTCTCCAAAGAGCTGCTCTAGGCACTTTGTGAGACTATGAAGTCCTTGCAGCATTTCCTCTACTCCAGATGTAATCCCTTCTGACCCTTGAGATACAACATAACTATCAACCTTCACAGCCAATCTGAAATCATACAAATCACAGAAATACATTTCATTGTTTTCAAGAACGCCATACATACTACAGTGACACCAAGACAGTGTGTCTTTACAAACTTTTCTACTTCATTTTAACTTTCCACTTGAAACAATCCTATTTCCTTGCTACTCTTCCTCTTCTGCTGCCGCAGAGGCAGACTCTTGGCCAAATCCTATTTCCTTGCCACTTTTCTACTGCTGTGGAGGCAGACCCTTGGCCAAATCCCTCTACTAGTGGGTGGGTTTTTTTTTCTTACCCTGGAAAGGCAGTAGATAAGATGAGGGTAGTTAACAAAACAAAGCAAGCCACCAATAGTAATTTCTGCAGTAAGCCAGAAACACGAGGTAACCACTTCTGAATCTAACCCTCAACTCTCCTGGCGGCTCCTTCCTTCTCTTTGTGTTTTAGATAGAAGTTATTAATCAGGAAATCTTTATTGCCTTGAGGTCAGGATCCTGCTAAGTATTTCTTCATTTTCAAAGAGCAGAAACAGAACCTAGTAAGGCTAACAGAAGAAAGCTACTCTTTCATAAATAGTCTACCCACAATTTCACACCTATCAAACACGAAGCTTTTAAACGCCACACTAAAGAAAACTGTGGCCTTCCAATACATACAGAAGTCTCTAAAGCAGAAAGAAAAGTTACCCAGGAAATACAATATGAGTAAAATATGGAGAACAATCCTACTCTAGCAGGAACTCATTTGGAAGCCCATAAACTACCACTCCATCTCAAAAACACTGGAAGACTACCAGACTTCCCACTTACTCTTTGTCTGTTCACCTTAGCAGCATGAAACTGAACAAGAGGAAAGAAAAGGTATTCAGAACAATCCTTTTTTTTTTTTTTAGAAGCACAAGGGTAAGGAGATACTCAAAGAAAAGGTAGGAAATTAAAAAGCCAAGAAGACACAAAGCATTTCCATAAGACGTTGCAGCGTGACAGAACTCACTGCTAGAGAAAAATCACTGTAGTCATTTATTAATATTTGATATAATGTTCAAATGCAACATTCATAACAAATACATAATATTAAGTAACAAAAGTCTCCCCTAATTACCTGTAAAGGCACACTCAGATTTGTAGCACTAGACCTAACTACCAACTTCTAGTAGAAATCCATAAAAATAACTTTGTATGTATTGTGGGGTATCCCAAAGCTGCTCTCTGCAGGGTTAACCGCTCATTGTACAATCCTATTCCTGCAACATCACCGTATTCCAGTAGCAAAAAAAGGGAATTCAGCACAAGAAATTACAGCACAGTCACTAAAGGAGGATAGCAGAAACACTGACTAAACATGGTGCGCCAAAAGCAACAAAACACCACGTATTCTATAACGCGGCCAACGTGCTAACGTTAACTCAACTTCTATGTTTACCACCCATAACGCTTTTTTTGTCTGTGCTGTAAGATGACCGGTGAGGTCTTGCCAAACCAAAAAATCTAGAAATTTACTCCTCACTTAAAGACAAAGCATTTACAGCTGTTAACCAAAACAAAATACCTCTACAAATGGGATACATGCAAAGGTCACCCGGAGTACTGGGCCGACAGCAGTTCCTAATGTGGAAAAAAAAAAAAGAACAAACCAACCCAAACCTAACAACAAAAACACAACTTGGTGAGCACAGAGCAAAGCGGGAGCGCGGCGTTTTGGCAACAGATCTCCTACTTACACCTCTCCTAAAGATAACCCAGTAACACCATTTTTCGCCTTTCCCCCATTCCTGCAGTCACACGGCCCCGGGGAAATGCCTCAGGCGCTTCATTAACGCCAGTTTAAAGCACTGACTGGGGGAGGAGCGG
>VZSF01002557.1:220279-242152 GCA_013398295.1 Chionis minor | reverse complement strand
AGCGGGCGGGTAACGGCATCCGCGCGCGCCGCGGCGGCGGGGGTGGGGCCCGCGCCCGCCGGGCCCCTTTGTTGTGCGCCTGCGCCTGCGCAATGGTGGGGAGGCCGTTCGCGTGGCACGCCGGGAAATGCAGTCGGCGGGGTCCGACCGCCATCTTGCGTGAGGGAGGGCGAGGGGGTGCTGCTGGCGCGGCGCATGCGCGGCGGCGGCACGGAGCAGTGCGTGCCCTCTGCGCGGCGGTGGCGGCCATGGGGCTGGGGCAGAACTCCGCTGTGCGGGGTAGGTGATGCGGGGGTGGTCGCCTGCATCCCGCCTGCTGGGGGTGCGGGGTTGTGTGTTTGTGTGTGTGGGAGGGAGCGCGCGCGGTGGGAGGGGGCGCGGTTGCGCCCCGCTGGATCCCCCCGGGGACAAAATGGCGGCGGGGAAGCGGGTGCCCACCTGAGCCAGGCCCGGGGGCGGCGGGTTGGATACGGTCGTCGGTGATATCCCCCTCCGTAGCCGGCGGGGAGGCCTGAGGGACTTCCCTTCCCTTCCCGAGAGCGTCGAGCTCGGCCCCTCGGAGGCGACCCCGGACACTCGCCCGGGTTTTACCGCCGGCGGGGGGGGGGCAGCCCATTTCAGAGCTGTTTTTGTTAAAACACCGCTGGTTTATATCTGCCTTTCCCCCTGCTGCCCGGTTGTCGGGCTTTGCCACTATTCTGGCCCAAATTGCATGGAAACTTGTAAATTTCTGGGGTTTTAACGTATCCTCAAAGACCGGTGCTGTGCAATAGGCATAACGGTGATACGCTGTGTAGTGGTTGAGCTAAACCGTGCCTGAAGTAACATTTTGTGGTTTAAATGCTGGTGGGCACACGGGCAGGATAGGATGGGATAAGATGGGATGGGATGGAAGGATGGATGGATGGATGGATGGATGGATGGATGAATGACAGAGCGGAGAGCTGAATTATCTCATTTCCTCTAAAAAAATGAGTTTCACCTGCGTGGTTGTGGTTTCCGGTTGCAAAGCTGCTTGTGGCTTATGCCCTTAAGCCAGGGGACTCCATGCAAATAGATTTTTTGGGGGTACGCTTGTGATACAGAGGATGTTGGTGAAGGTATTGCTGTGGTCTAAAATGGGTTATAGTGATGGAAGACCGTGCTTGTTAAAATAATCAAACCAAAGCTCTGGGGATGACTTGGTAATAGCTTGCAGCCAGCTTGCACTCCCAAGGGTAATTTACTGTCATTTATAGACTTGCAAGAATTAGAATGGTTGCTATACGCTAGGAATTAAAAAGAAAACTTAGCTTGTGAGGGAGGGAGAAGAACACGCTTGTTATCAAACTGAAAATATGCTCCTTATTCCAGGAAAGCAGGGGAACAGCTGATCAGAGCGGTCTTGGGGGGGTGCTTTGTTGAGGAGAAGGTGGCATATGGTTAATGTGATTTCTGTCAAGATTAAATGATCGGCACCTGGCGACTGGCAGGTCACAGCTCTGTCTTCAGCTCTGTGTGTGTCTTGGACTGATGAATTAAGTCGTACCGATGCCTTATTCCCTACTGAAAACTAGACACCAGAAACTTCCCATGTTTTTGTGGGATTTAGTTCCTGGTAGTAATTGGTGAGTTAACTGCTGCTGTGCATATGGGTGCGTGTATGTGCCGAAAGGTTACCCTTGGGAAGGCACTGAAGAGCGCAGCTTAGTGCTTTTTGTTGTGAGCAGTGTGGCTGTTTGCAGGTGTGACCTCACACTGACCATAGATCTGATGACGGTGACTTGTCTTTGGCTGCTTATCAGCCAGATCCAACAATCTTCCTCCCTCAGGTGACCTCTGTACCTTACGTTTCAGTCAAATTAAGCCTGTCAGTCATAATCCCATTTCTTGTGGGTGCCGTGAAGTGACAGAAGTGACTTTTATCTGCGTGACTGGTTGGCTTTTACTATTAGGCTTTCTGTGCAGCCAGAAGACAAAAAATATGGATTCTCATGTCTGGAGTTGTTAATCTGTAGCTGACTCTGAAATGTCACATCTTTTTAAGCAGCAGAGGCAACTTGAAAATCACCTCTTAGGGCTCTCTTGGATTAACGTTGTAGGGGTGCAGCTATCCCCCATGTTGTTGTTAGTTCCTGGAAAGTAAATTGATATGTTTTGTAACGAGGATTGTGTACTCCTCCTGGAGCCAAGACCATCTCATTTTCTTCATGCGCTTGTCAGTGCAGATGGTAAACGCGTGTTCTTCCTGCAGATAAAATCTGAGCTCTCTGGTAGATCTTAAAAGTATCTCAGGAGCCTAAAGCTGGAAGGAAACATCCAGAGCAATTTTCTAGCTGTTTAGGGAGAGAAGGGAAGAGGAAACTTTGTGATCCGAATCCTTTGTCCATTAGGATGTGTCCAAAGAATATAGAAGAAAATAAATTCCCACCATTGGCTTATTGGTGTTCTCATCTGCCAGTTATTTGTTTACATCTGTGCACTGCCTGCTCTCTGGGGGTTGCATTCTTTGGGCTTCTGTTTCCTTCTTTCCATCTTTCTTCCCTTCTCTCCTTTGTGTGTTAATTTTTCCAGAGTTTTAGACAAAGCTTTTGCATTGTATAGTGCTTATGACATTGAAATAATTTTTCAGCCATGTTACGCGCCTGTGGTGTCTTGTCCTGTAGTGACTTATAACCTTGTGTTTTGGTATTATACCAGAATTGTGGTTTTTTTAGTAATCACTCAAAAGTTTTAGGGTTTTTATTTTTAAAAGAAGTAAAAAACCTTGACATTCCACATCAATGTCACTCTGTTAACAGACGCCTCTTCAATTAATACATGCATGACCTTAAGAGTTTGGCAGCGAACTGTTGAACTGGCACCGGAGGCCTCTTGAAACAGAGTTTAAATTATTTAAAACCTTTTGGAAAGTATTTTCCTTCTAGGTGTAGTTTTATGGCTAACTTAGTTTGAAAGGGTGAAATGGGCACTCCAGCTCATACAGATCTGTTCGTGAAACACAACAGTTGACAACAAAAGTTTCTACTTCTGAAACCTTGCAGCGTGGTGTCATCATGAAAGAGTCCATTTGTTAAATTCAAGTTGCTTTCATAAATTTACATTATGTTTATGAAGGCAGTGCTGAAATTTAAAGAATAAACTGCTTGAAATGTTTGGATTTCATGTATTATTGGTTGATATAATTTTCTATGCTGATATAGCTTCAGAGAAGTGATGAAAAAAAGCTAAGACAGTAAAAAAGACGCTATGATCTATTATAAGAAGACAATATATAAAGCTGTTTGTATGTGCACAATCTGCCCATGTGTGTAGTAGATGAATGTGGCCCTCTGGAGAAGAAGTAGTGGGTTAGTGAGATATGAGATGACAATTACTTAAAATTAATGATCTCTCCTTGTTAGGCTGGATGTGCTGTGTGTGGTTATGTGGTAGATGGCCTGAGGGATGGTCAGTGGGATTTGGGTTAGCCACAGATGTGCAGAACAGCTCTCCTGAATGTGCTGCAAGGCTGCTGAATTTTAGTACGGATTTTGCTGCTCGTGCTGTGAGCAGTAGAAAGATTTTTATCATTGGAATCTTGTCCTCTGCTGGTTTGTTAAGCTGACCTGGACTTTTGGATAGGTGCAAGAGAAGGTCAGCATCCTTAAGGTGCAACACCTTAAAGGGTGGTTCGGTTGCAGGAGTTGTCCTTGGTCTTCACAGAAGTCACTCTTTCCCCTTGGTTTCCTTAAGGGAGTGGATACAGTCTCATTCATGGTTGTCCCCTCAGCAGTTATTTTAAAACACTGGTTAAGATTCGATCCATTGGCAACGCATTGGCTAGCACCTAGGACAATCCTTGCAACCGCTGCTTTTCTGAAAATCCCCAGTATGGGCTGTCCCTCTGTTTTGCCCGCTGCGGTTGTTAAGCTGTGCTCGACATTCCATCAGAAATAGCTTTAAACTTGTCGGACCCAGCTTGGCCCTGAGCTGGCAGGGTACCTCCTCCCTGCCGCAGCCCTGCGCTGCCTGGGGAAACGTGCTCAAGCAAGAAGGGTAAAGGGTGCTGCAGGCTCTCTGCGGTGGCTTTCCTTAGGAGAACCCGCTGCCTCTGGTTTAAGCTGTGGCTGTTCTTTGGATTAGTTTGGGCTGTTTTGCTAAGTTAAAGCAGATTTTCATAGGATCCCTTCTTTAATTTCACCTGCTCACTTCTTTACCCTATTAAAATGAATGCATTACACTGGCTAGTTTGTTATGGGGAGATAAAGAGGTGAGAAAGCACTGGATGGATATAAACCACTGAATTCACAATATGCTCTCTGGGGCTGATACTGTTTTAAGGAGTTTGGGAGCAGGGAAACATACCCTAAATTCTTTGATGGCGAAGATGGTTTTCTGTGTCTTAATATCACCCTGTTACAGGGAGGGTTTGTCACTCATGCAGGGGAGGTCTCAGTGTATATTGGTCTCTTCTGTTTCGTTTACTAAGAAAACAAACTCTGAAGGATTTCTGCATCTTTTATTCCTTTAGTAAGACTCTAAAGGAGTGCCTGCCTTCCCTGATCCTAGAGGGTTGCTGACATCATACGAATGGTTGTCTAATTCCACATACTGCTTTATCCAGAGCCTTGCGGATCGGCGTGGTGTGTATGAGCTGACACAATGTTTTAGCTGAGGAGAGGCCTTGGTATGGATTTTAGAAAAGGCTGTGGGACAAGGGCAGAAAACCTTCCCGATCCTTTTAGCGCAAGCTCACTGTGGCAATACAGACAGTGTGTTGGCTGTGGGAAGTGGTAAGAACTAACAAAGGCTTTTTGTTTCTTCTTAGCCTTTAATGTAGTAATGTCTCTTGCTCCAGAGATGCCGTCGAGCTTGGCATCTTTCAAATCCGATGCAAACATGGACGGGCAAGATAGAAATTCCCAGCTGGAGATTGTTGTAGTTTTCTTAAGTTGTGTAAATGTGCTAAAACTTAAATTCCTGTTTGATTTATTTGTCTGCAGAGTTAGCCAAACTCTGTACGTACTTGTTACCAGTATGTGTGTGAGTCGAAGCGATGGATAAAAAGCAAAGGAAGAGCAACCACCTGCTGCTCTGAGAGAAACAGCTGGGGCTGTTGCTGCAACCAGAACCTTTGGGCTGAAGTCCAGCATATTTTCACGAGGCAGAGAGAAAACAATAGAGCCACAAAAAAGTAAGAAAACTCCTTGCAGAAAAGGAAATTATACTAAGTGAGTGAGACTGTAAAGATTTTAGAGATAACTAGTAGGAGGAAAATGAGGCTGAGAGGTGGTGGAAAGAGGATTTTTTTAATGGAAGTTGTCTTCCAAAGTCAGGACCTAATCCAGTTAAAATAAACTCATGCTATTATTCTTCAATATAATCTTTTTGGATCTTTGTTCTTTCCTGTAACCATAGTAGGGATTTAATCTAAGCTGGCTTTTGTTACTGGTGGTAGTATATTAAGTAATTTCCCCATTGCCAAACACCTGCTAACTTTTTTTAGTTATGAGATGTGTTATATTAAAAGCTACTCGGTGGTTATACCTTGGGAAAATCCTGCTTGGGTTGCTGATACTGAGCGTTCTTCTTTAGTGACTTTCCTGCAAGTGAAACAAACAGGTTGGCAGTTTTTTTGCTGCTACAGGCATCTTACAGCTGGTTTAATGTGCTGAACTTGGAGATAGCATCAAAAGAAAATACTGTTCTCAATTACCATGTTACTACTACTGAACAAAAAGGTCTGTTGGAAAGTAAAGGTGTTGCCACCAGCACGAAGATATTTACTGCTGAGTAGTAAATAGAATGTTGTGGTCAAAACCTGACAGTCTCTCTTTTTGTTCTTCTCTTCTGTTCTAGTTGAATGGATTGCTGCAGTCTCCTTAGCTGCTGGAGCAGCTGCTGTTGGGTATCTAGCTTACAAAAAATTTCTCTCTAAAGACAAATGCTGCAAAGCAATGGTGAATCCCCATATCCAGAAGGATAACCCCAAGGTAGTCCATGCATTTGATATGGAAGACCTGGGAGACAAGGCTGTGTACTGTCGTTGTTGGAGATCTAAGAAGGTAAGAGAAGAATAAATGGTCAAATTTTGTTCATGTGCATGCATCTTTCAACAAAATTATTTTCAAACTGCTTTATTTAGAGGAAACTAACTTCTTTTCACCTAAACTATTCTGCAGTGAGATGTAGCAGTATTTTAATCCATAAAACTGTGTAGATTTACGCTGTCGTTCACAGTAAAGCTTGCAGATTAGTGCTAATAGTGAACAAAATGTTTCTGTAGCTCTGAAGAAGCAGATCCCTTGAAAGGAGAGGTGCTGTACGGAGCAATCACAGTCACGAATGACAGATACCAATTTGTGTGCCGTCTGTGCTGATATGGAGGCTTATTCAAAACTACTGGCCCGTGCAACAGGAGTTCAGGAACCACAGTCCAAGAGGACCTTAAACACCCTCTGCGTGAGGACCTTAAACACCCTCTGCGTGAGGAAGTTGGAAGCTTACTCTGTCAGTCAGAAAGTACCTTGCTGCTAGTTCACAGTGTTAATAACACAAATCAATTAAGAAGCCTTTTGGTGTACCAGAGCTGGTGCCAAATTGTCATTTGAGATGTCTGAGCCCGTCATTAAATCTTGTAGGCAGAGTGCGTGCAGAATTGTTTGGGGATGAGCCTGACTTGTGCAGATGGTGTTATGGTGGCACTGCTGTTCTGTCCTGAATTTATTGTTGCAGCACTGCTGTGTGCTGTAGATAGCTAACTTGCCAGGTGAGTGAGTACAGTGGTGAATTGTTTCCAGTGGATGTGATGGAGGTAATCTAAAAAGAGGACATTGTAGTTTAAAGCTTTGGAAGAATCTAGACAGATGGATTTAATGCATTTGTGCCTTAGCAACTCAAAATAGTTATATGGGTAATCCTAAAATAAAGCCAGTGAAATCATGATAGCATACTTTAAGCCTCTATTTTTGAGCAATTAAAAGTCTGGCCTGGTCCAACTTGCTTGCATATGAAGTTGGGTTGCCTTGATCGCTTAAAATTAATGGTAAGCATGATACCTACCCTTTCAATAACACTAAGATCAGATTTAAATCCGACGTAGAGATGCTTGACACTTGATGTAGCTGAGATCCGTATAATTTATGTGTAGTGGTAGTTGTGGGATCTGTAATGAGAGAAAGCGGATTGCATGAGTAGTACCCACCATTTACCACTGGTGCACATTTAAAAGCTATTTGAGAAGTCAAGGTGGCAGTGTGTGGAGACTGAAATAATACCTTCAAAGCCAGATAACTGGGGCCAACGGCCTTGAAGTCTAGTTCTCTCTCCATCAGTGAACAGAATACTAGACTTCTCAGGCCTTAGACACTAGTCTAATTGGGCCACACTGCAATTTTCCAGGTGCTGGAACTTCCGGTTCCTGCTGTTGTCAGATCTGACTTCATTACCTTGTGGGTGAAAATAACCCGGGAAATTTACACATTTGTAGCTGTATCTGGTTTAACATTAAAACACTTCTGAAGATTAAACAGCATCATGACTTGATTTTGAGACAGTCCTGTGGAGATGGGCTTGTCGTCTTTGTTCTGTCCAGAATCCGAACTGAAAAATAAAATTCTTCACCCCACCGCTGCCTCAGTGTGCTCTCTGGACTAAATTACTTGTCATGCAATTATACAACAGGGAAGTGTGTACATTTACGTGCAGTGCTGGTGGCTGTACAGCATGGAGGTATCATGCATGTCTGTAGCAGCGTTGCCACTGAGTCTTTGTGGTCTCAACTGACAACCAGAACCCAGCGTTGGAAGCGTCTGTGAGAGCTGGAGCTACAGAAAAGAAAAAGGCGGGGGAGAAAGGCTGCTCTAAGTATCTGCACTTTGTTTTAATACCTGAATTTGGGTTTACCTCAGGTTGAGATAGCGTAGGCACCTCCTTCAGTGCTTCTGCAAAAACCAAATAAATGCAAAAATCCTAACTTGAACTGTGGTGTTTGTACTTTCTGCTTCCTACTTTGTTTTCTAAACAGAGATGGAAGATAGTGTCTGGATTTAGTGGTTGCATTGCAGCTCCCACCAGTATTCTAGCTATTGTTTGATACTATCTTTTTTGTGTGAAATAAAAATCTGAAGTACGTTTTGGCATATATTGAAGGGGTGTTGTCAGTTTAGGAACATACTGTCCTACTGAGCTAGGGCTCTGAAATCACTAAAAGGAAGTAGATGGGGCTACTTTATGATGAGTCTGTTATTAGAACTCTGACCTGAAAGTTCTTATAAAGGCATTACGGAGGTCAGTGGAAAATTTTGAAGGCATTTATTTTCTTCTACTGATGGATAATAATAAGTATTTTAATCAGCAAGTTGTGCTTCAAAGACTGCAGTTTCCAGTTTTGCTGCCTTCCTCTTGCCCTGATCGGTTGACCTTGTATGGTAGATAGTATGATCTTTAAGATGGTGTGTGTGCTTCTTCTCATGTTCAGTTATTGCCAAGCAGTAATAAAATACAGAGACATTTCTTCATCATTCTCACATGCTTGTCATCTTTGGAAGTAGTTAGCTAGCATTATCTGTTTCTCGTAGTTCTCAAGCTAAGATCCTGTTACAATTTGTAAGACGATGTTTATATGATGGCAGAATGGTAGAACATGTGTGCTTCCAATGCAGGGAATTACAATTACTTCAAAAACAGCAAGTACCCACTGTGTCCTTGTTAAGTAAGTGGCTTAGGGGGATCTCTATGCCATATGCAGGTTAGAAGAAATGTCTTCTTGTACAATTGTGTGAGCGCTTCTCATCAGACCTAGCCCCATCTGAGGCATGAGGCTGTTAATGGAACCAGTAGCGTTAACGAACCATAGGATATTTCTGTGTGCACTGATGGCGTGCGGGCACTACAGCTGACTTCACAGAATGTTAAGGGTTGGAAGGGACCTCTAGAGATCGTCTGGTTCAACTCTCCTGCCAGAGCAGGTCCACCTACAGCAGGTTGCACAGGATGGTGTCCAGGCGGCCTTGGAATGTCTCCAGAGTCAGAGACTCCACCACCTCCGTGGGCAGCCTGTGCCAGTGCTCTGCCACACTCAAAGGAAAGAAGTTTCTCCTCATGTTGTGATGGAACTTCCTATATTCGATTTTATACCCATTGCCCCTTGTCCTGTCACTGGGTACTACTGAAAAAAGCCTGGCCCGCTCCTCCTGGCACCCTCCCTTTAAGTATTTGTGAACATTGATGAGATCCCCCTCAGTCTTTTCCAGACTTCAGTCTCCAGACTTCACATGTCTTCCTCCTGTACGGGGAAGAACTAAACAGTTGGACTACATCAGGGTGTTTTGGAGTAACTCAAAATAAAAAAAAGAGCAGAATTATTTTCAGTTGGTTGTTTTTTGTTTGTGGGGTTTTTTTTCTCTGAAATAGTATACTTCAGAGGCTTTTTTTGTTTCTTTGTGCTGGCCAAAATCTTCATGGAGTGCATGTGTTTAAAAAGATACACATGTGATATCTTCAAATAACTTTGTCTTGGGATGTAATTACCTGTTAAAGCCAGGTGGTAGGTAGTTCTTTAAATAGCCCTGTCCTGTTCAGTGTTATGCTCTGCAAGCGCTCATAGCACTGCTTATCAAGTTTTGTGGAAAAACCCAATGTTCAATTTTACCAGTGTAGAGGCAAGAGTTTTGTCTTAAAAACAAACTGTAATTAGTCTTAAGTTAGAACTCTTGTTTTCTTACTTTTCTGCGTTTTTAAGTGTGTGAGCTGAGGGGAAGGTGGTGGGAGGGGAGGGGTGAAATTAATTTGCTTTCTTTTTGCAATGACCTGCAAAGCCTGTGCCTTCCGGAGCAGTATTAGTCCTCAGGCTGTGGGTCAAGGAATGCTGCTGCGGAACATCGGAAGAAATAGTGGTAGAGAATCTAAACCTGTTCGGTGTCAAGGGAAATAGGCTGAGCTGTCCCGATCACTGCACAATTCCCTAAGCATTATCTTAATCAAGGATGAATATGTGGTGTCAGGCCCAGGATCAATCTACTCAGTATGTGGTCTTCAGGGTGACCGAGTGGGTGCTCTGAAAAAGTGATGGTGTGCGTTTTTTGGGGTGTTTTGGTGTTTTTTTGCGTTGGGTTGGGGATTTTTTCTGAGAAGCTCAAGTCTAGGGTCTCAGCCTCTGGGTGCCACTGGTTCCGAGACTAGCTGACCCAGAGGATGGATTAGTATCCGTAATCAGAGCAGAGTTGTTAGCTGTTGAAGATGTCTCTGTGCTATCTGAAGCCGGTGAATCCCAAAGTGAATTTTTGTCACTTGCAAACTTGAAGTGATGATGCTGTAGCTGGACCACGAGCTTGCCTCCTTGGGGCATGTGAGATCTTAATGTCTGATTGAAGCTGGGTCGATGCTTCCGCAAAGACCAGTGGACTGTGGTGTGTTGCATGGAGAAACAACTGACCCAGCAACATCTGGCTGGAAGCTGGTCCCGTGAACACACGTCATTGTTTGCTCAGATTTTTTCCAAGTATCTGTCAGTACTGACTCACTGAGTCACAAATGACTGATGTGATGGTAAAGTTCCTGCATGAATCAGCTTATGTGAGTATTCTCCAAATTCAGGGTTTCTTTATTCAGAACCGTCACCTGCCATTTATAGCATGGGTTTTGACATTTTGTAACTGTGAAAAACAAAAAAAACCTACAACACCTCACCTCTCTTCCTCCCCCTCAACACTACACTGCAGGGCCCATGGCTTTATTTTTAGAGCTCCAGGAATTAATTTATTTTTTGCAAGTGAATTGTCTTCATGATATTGTTTTCTTGCAGTACTTTGAGATCTTTTAGTCTAAGCATGGATGATAGGGTGTTAATTTTTCTTTCAAGGGCTACAACTGAGGCATGAACATTGGGGTCAGTGGAGTGTTGAAGGCTGTTTGATTGTGACTGTACCGCAAGGGGATGTTGCTGTTGCAAAGGCAAAAGCTGAGCAATGCCCAACTTTGATTCCCATTACTTCTAAGCAAACAAAATAGCTACTGAATGCAACATCCTGGGGTGTGATTTCTGTGATCATCTCCAGAGTTTCCGCTGCAGAGGAGGCATAGCCCTGAAAACGCATCCCTGAGAAGCGATGGGATCTAACGTCGCTCTTGGTTCACAGAACGTCCTTTAGCTCTTGCACGATAGAAGAGCTGCCCCGAAGCAGAGGGGTTGTAACTGGTCTGGGACCCGGGCGGTTACAGCTGG
Source organism: Chionis minor (assembly GCA_013398295.1). Classification (NCBI taxonomy): domain Eukaryota; kingdom Metazoa; phylum Chordata; class Aves; order Charadriiformes; family Chionidae; genus Chionis; species Chionis minor. The sequence continues at coordinate 230,967 of VZSF01002557.1, read as the reverse complement.
CTGGAGGAGTTCCTGTGGGTCTTGCCCTGACCAGGCTCTTCTAGGGCAATTTTTATGAAACAAACATTTCTTCAAATTACTTCCTCGGTGCTACTTTTAAGAGCCTTTGATGAATAGCCATGTCAGTTAGAAGTGCAGTTTATTTCCACTAGCAGGTCAAAAGCCTCGTGTCGATGAGATAAGCTAGCTGTGTCAGGACGAAGGAAAAGCGGCTTGCCACTCAGGACTGTGCAAGCAGGACTGTGTCTCTTATTTAAGAGATGAACTAGAGCAACTCTCCTTTTTCTCATCACGTGTTATGGAAAACCAAGAAAAAAATTCAGCTAAGGATCTCCTGCTGTTTCTCTTCCTCACCCCACTTCTGTAACTGCACTCAACTCTGGCTGCTGCCTGGGAAAACGGAGTGTGGAGCAAGGTTGAGAGCAAGATGCTCCAGGTAGGTTACGGTTGAAGGTCAGCTCAGGCTGGGTTTTCCTCATGCTGGCCTGAGGCAGGAACACCAAATAGAGTGGAGCCGAGTTGCTGGTTTTTCACAACAAGCCTCTCGCCCACTCTGCGCTCACATGGACAAAACCAGTGTTCGGCTGAAACTCAGGGCCTGAGATGCCAGCACAAAAGTTGTGGTCTGCAGTCACAGTGGATTTAATGAGAAGACGTTCTAATGAGCTTTCAACTTAGGTTCTTAATTCTGACTCTGGATGTACTTTAGATGTGTTTATTCTTTCTTTTTTCAGTTCCCGCTGTGTGATGGCTCTCACACAAAGCACAACGAGGAAACTGGTGACAACGTTGGGCCTCTGATCATCAAGAGGAAGGAGGCGTAGAGTGGACAGTAGAAGCTACAAAATGAATGTCTGACAAATACTCTGCTCACTTGTAATTGGGGGAAAAACCACAAATTCTTTGTCATGTCACTGAAGACTTTCCAGTGTAGTATATACATCAGGCTTCAGCATGTGTATTTTCTCTGGTGCTTGTCTTGTTTTAATCACTACAATGCATAATTTACTAAATAGTCATGGTTTAAATTTTTTGTCCGGTAAAGCGTGTGTACCCTCTCATTGAGTATGAAACTAAAATGACGCACAGAATGTAATTAATCAGAAAATAGCTATCAAATTATTTTCAAATACGTGTGTACTACTATGAGGCCGCTCAGTAGAACATATGTTTAAAAGGTAGATCCTAAAATCCTGGTGAGGCTCTAAAGTCTAAAGATCTGGATAGGTTTCTATGTAAAAGGCAGCGGGAGGAAAGAAACCACAGTGCCAAAATGCAGCTTAACCTCTGATTATGCTGCATTTTCTGCAGGTGTCACGTTTGGCTTATTACACTACAGTTCCGAGTGGCTTCCTTAGAAGACCAAATGCAAAATCACTAACTAGGAACAGACAGCATAAAAGACATAGAGCAGGATGGGGCTAAAGGGCAACTTTACCTTTGATTTTTACAGCAGTGTTGAAACTTGACCCTACTGCCCTGTGGTATCAAGGACAAACTACTGGAACTGCAGACCTGTATTTAGAGTAGTTTTAGGAAGATGGTCTCTGCAAGAGCTTTTTTAATAGGTAAGTGGAATGACACGAAGTGCTCAAAGGGTGATAGGCAGGGGTTGGCAGGGTTGTCTTTACTGCTAGAAAGCCTTAGTTTCACTTGCAGTCTCTAGCAGTGAAGCTAACTTTCCCCAAGACCACAGGACACTTGGGTGGGGGAGGCCATGCCGATTTATTCCAGGAGCTAAAATAAAAACTGGAACCCCACTTACCATTACTGTCTGCTTCATCATCGCTCTGGCTGGTTCCGGAGGACTCGTCCTGCTGCGGAGGGAGGCGGCGCACCTTTCTTACTAAGTGGCCTTAGGCTCTATGTGTCTTAAATAACTCCTGCCTCCCTGGGCTAACCGTTACTGTGGTTCAGCTAATTTCACCAAAATAACTGACATGGACAAGGAAAGGCTTTGGCAACAGCTCGAAGCAAGGGAAAGGAAGGATGAGAGAAGGAGAGCTCTTGCCCTTCTTTTGTATGGCACTTGTCTGCCTCATCTGACACGGTTGTATTAATGGCTATCATGTTGGATTCCTTAAATTAAATAGCTTTGATTTATGAACATGCAAATGACTACAAAGCAAAACCCAAAGAGTGGGGTGGCAGTTTTGTATTAAACCTGGTCTGTAATTGCAGCCTGTGTAAGATTGAGCTCTCAATGTCCTGAGACAGAGAGACTACCTCAGAGCTAGACGAAAGGCCTTTTTAAGAAGCTGACATTTTAACCTGGACCCTTAAGGATTCTTCCAGATGATCGGGGCAGTAGAGGTTTTTTAAATTTTTTTTTTGAAAGGGCGTGGTTTGTACAACTGGCTAAAATTGAAGACAACGCTTTGCATATTCTTGATGTGAGACTTTCAGAGGCTGAGGTCTTAGCTGAGTGGTCTGAACTTTGGCAGAAGGCACAAAAAGTAGAGAAGGTGGCACAGAGAAAGAGGGTTTGCAGGTGGAGTGCTATTTTCTGTGAGAGACCTCTGCTTGTAAGAAGTTGTGGTCAAATACGTTTAGTTTTTATCTTTTCCTGTCTTGATTGTAAAGGTACTTGATATTTTTTTACTTGGCCAAGTACTGATGCATATGGAAAGTTGTTTTAACCTTAAATTATCAAGTAGATGGCTTTTATCCAAAACAAAGTTATTTCTGTATTATTAGAATATGACACTGGGTATTTCTGTATTTTTGTCAAATACACATTTGAGCTCATCTTAAATCTCGAGGTTGTAATGTCTGTGTTATCTCGTGGGTGTGCTGTTTCTTTCACGGGAGAGTTACGCTGTGAGTAGTGCTGTACACCAATGCTGCTGTCATCATAAACCTCTGTCTGGGTTGGGTTTTCCTTCTGAGACTTCTTTTCCTCTTGGCAGCAAAGGCTGGCTGCTCTTGAAGGAATAAAAGTTCACCGAAAGCTGCTTTAATGTTCTGAGACATGAAGTCCTGGAGTTTCAAATGAGTCTCCCAAGTCATAAAACTATTTCCTGGAGTCTGGGCATCAGAGAAGTGGGCTCCATGAGAAGCAAAGATGCAGAGGCAGAGTCTTTGCTGATTTACATCCTGGTGAGTTTGTTTTGGAGAAGCGTCGCGTTTATAAATGTTGATGCAAAGTGGTTAAATTTTATTTTTGTGTACGTACAATTTTCTGTACCGTACCTAAAAGTTCCTGTCACTCACGGCTGTGAGCTGTTTGAATGTGATAATGAAGAGATACTTGAATTTGAGTAAACAAACTTGCCACCAGTCTTGATGAGCATCACAGAGAGCACTTCATTTCTTTTTTCCTTAGTGCTATAATAGGTTATCATGTTCTGATAGTCTGAGTGCTTGCCTGCTCCAGGGTTTTCTGAAATCTCTGTTGTTTAGCACTTTTCTCAAATAGTCTCTAGAATATGAAGTGAATTGGTTAGATTTTTGCCCGGTTTTAGCCATAAATAAATTCTTCTGCAAATGCACAACCTTCACATTGTAGTGAAACTCCTGCGTGAAAACGTGGTACAAATCCTTCATATCAAAGCAGTGAAGGATTCCTGTCCCAGAGTAAAACTGTATTTCTGCTATGTATGTTATTTTTCAACATGTAAGCATTCATTAGGAAGGTGAACAAATTAAAGTGCTGATTCTTCAGTAATTGAGTGTGTGACTTGAAAACAGTCTGAATGTCAGATATTCAAGTGCGTCTAGAATCGGCATTCTTGAAGAGGAAACGCCTTGTAAGGTACAGGTATTTTCTGCACGTTTAATTCAAACACCGTTAATCTAATGAGTCATTTCAATTTGGTGGAGGCCAGCGTTGCAATCACACGCTGGTCCACTAGGAGGAAACAAACGCTGTGCAATGGGTACTCCTCGATTTGGGCAAGGCTGGTTTTAAGGGCTTTTTTTGTACATGCATGTATTTATGTTTGTTTGTTTGTTTTTTCCTGCAACATTGCTCCCTGCTTTGAGCATTGAGCCCAGGCATCTAGAAGTGCTGCATAAACATGTTTGGGACTAAGCAGCTTTTTATGCAGGGCGGGGAGTGGGAGGCTCGTGTGCTTTGAATCTAGGAGTCATATTGCCAGTTCCCTGGCAGCCAGCAGCAGCACTGACTGCAGGCCCTATGAAAATTTTCATCATATTGCTGCAGTTTGGACCTTGTTATGGGGTCTGTAAAACTTACTTTGCGCAGCTGTGCAGCAGTGGTATTGGGATCTTCCTTTTAAGTGTAATACAGCTAGATAAAAAGACATGGAAATGTGAGTCACTGCTGTATCACAGTCGCTCAATCCAGTAACGGAAGAACATTTTATAATACCAGGAAGGGTAAGAATGTAGGCGTGAAACTAAACATTGGTATTGCAAAGAAACCTTCTCGTCAGCTGCCTTCTCTCTAGCCAGCCTGAGCATGGAAATCTCTGACTAAATTTGGCTTTTGTTTCAAACTCCTGAAGCTTCAAGGTTGGCAAAACCCACCCGCGGCGCTGGCTGGGTTATGTGGAAGAGCGCGACCTCCCCCTTGCAGCGTGGGCAGAGAGGGGATGCCCCGACACGGCTGCCAGTGGGCTGAGTTTATCAGTGCTCAGCGCGCTGAGAGTGCTTCCCCTGGCCCTGCTGAGGAGTCCAAATCCCTTTTCCATCGTCACTGGTCCATGTTAAGCCCAGCAGTGTCGAATACCTATTCCCCCAAGCACTTTGTGCACCCTGGTTTGTTCTGCACCCTGGTTTTTCCCGCGTCGGTAAGCAGCTTCTCTGCGCTGGCAGGAGAAGGATCGTTTTCCTGGAGCCATCACTAATTTAGGACGGGTACCGGGTGCTGTTGCTTCAAGCTTGTTTCTGTAGCAGTGTTGTAGCTGTGCTGCCAGCGGTGCGTTGCGCATTTCTCGGGCAGGGTAATTTCCAGGCTGGCTGATGCAGAGAAGAGCAGAATAAAAAACTAAGTAACAGGAAAATAAATAAATCAAATGTGCAGAGAGAAACGGAAAGGGAAAAAGAAGAAATAAAGTGGCAGATGGGAGGAGCGCCTAAGCTGGAAGAGATTTAACGCTGTGTAACTTGGCTAGGTGGTGGCAAAAGAGATAAAGTGCAGAAAACGATGTGTTGCATTTCATTATACTTCTTAATAGAGCGAAGCATAAGATATACGAAGTGGCTGTTGATTAGCTTCTGGGACTAAGTGGTTCTGTCAGCCCAAAACATACCCCTTAGAGCCAAAGGGGTTATGTGCCTCGAGCAGACATCTGTTACTGGTTTTTCTCCTCCTGAACTGGTTGTGAAATCCCGCAGTACTGGACAAAAAGTAACGTACGCTCATGCCGCGCGTCCCCCGGCGGCAGTCTAATGCTCCTCCACGCCCACCTTTGTGAAGTGTTTAATTAGGGGTGCAGTTATAATAAACAGAAGGAGCATTTACCGCTACGCTCCGTGAAGCCAGGAAAATCGCAGTGGGGTTACGTGATTGTAGCAAAGCAGAATTCAGTCCGCCTTTCTCATGTGCCATTTGGACTGCTAAGAAAGGATTTGTCGGCGTTCCCAAGCAACTTCTGTTTTCTTCGATATGGAGAAGTTGCATCCGTCTCACGTAAGCACAGAGAGATCCTTTCTGGTGGTGTTTTTTTTTTCTCCTAGCTGAAGACTGAACGGTCCCTCCTCTCTGATTTGACACTGCACTTGCCCTTAATCTGCTCTGCTCTGCATCCTTTTTGTAATGCAGGCTGCAGTTTTCTCTTGGTGTTTTTGAATGCATGGCGCATTTATAAAAAAAAAAAAAAAAAGTGCCTCCTGCTCTCCGGGAGAAGCCTATGCAGAAAAGAGGAGCTTCCTGAGCGTGCCAGAAATTCTAGCTTTGATGTGCGAAGCATTCAAAATTCAGCATAGTCCAAGGATCTGCTCAGTAGCTGGAATGTTTGTGCCGTTCAGTCAAGTCAACTGGCAAGAGAAGTGGAGCAAAATGAATGATAAGGTCACCGAGTGCGTAACTTTTCTCAAATACTTTTCTGCAGCTGGCAAATATCACCATACATGGCTAAGACGTCGTCAAGACGTGCTGGCTGTTCACTGCCGGGACTCTTGCTCAAAACTCGGATACCAAAACAACAGCCAGGACAGACTTTCACTTCAGCAATTATTACATTTGTTGCTCTTTTCAAACAGTGTGATCTTGCTCTTTCAGTCTCATTCTTGGCTCTGACATCTGTGTGGGTTAAATTACTTTTTAAGGGTTGAAATTCTGTTGCTTTACAGACAAAGCCAGGGAGTGGAATACTGTTTAATAGAAGAGACTTTTTAAAATGCCAGTTGGCAGTGGGTTTAGTCAATAAATAGGTATTTGATTTTACTGCAGGTGGAGGCAATGTAAGTAGCCTCTAGGGAAAGGCAAAGAGGCATTTTAAATAAACCTCTTGGCATGTTAATCATCTTAAATCAAGTACCAGGGTTATCCTGAAGCATTAGGATGTGACTGGTAAAATGCCATCATGCATTTGTAAACCCTGAGGAACCCCCTGATAGAGATACAACACCCTACTCGGAAAATCTTTGTTTAGAAGGACAAAGGGAATAATCTAACCTGCAAGCCAGGAGATCAGGAGAAGGTACTGAAGACTTGGCTCTAATGTCTCTGTTTACGAAAGAAGCACAACTTCTTGCCCAGGGATGTCAAAGCACACACATCTCTCATTGCCCTTTTCTAGGGCTGGGGGCAGCTAAAACATGTTTCAGCTATTCAGACTCTCCACAAATCACTGTTTAATTCCATCTTCTGCACTGATTAGTTGACGGTATGTTCCTATTCTCCATGAGAGACCAGGCGTGGAAGCCGGACTCGATACGTGGCACGCTGAAGCTACACGTAGCAGCATTTTGTCTTCTCAATGCTCTTCCTGATGTTGCCCAACATTTTGTTGGCTCCCTTTGGCTGCAGACACGCACCGGACCGATAATCTCAGACAACTGTCAACAGCACCTTCAGGATCTCTTTCCTGGGCTGTGACAGCTGGTTCCAGGATCAGCATCAAGGAGTTTTGGTTTGGATTATTTTCCTCTACGTGCATTACCTTAATATTTATCTACACTGAAGCTCCTGTGCCATTGCTGTGCCTTTCATTGAGTTTTGTGAGATTCTGCAGGGCTTCTTTGCCATTGGCATGGCATTTGAGCACCCTACGGAGGTCAGGAGCTTCCACAGACCCGGAGACTTCATGCACGTTCCCTTCTGTGGGTCGTGAATGAAGATGTTGAATAAAACCAGTCTCGGCGCCCACCTACTGCTGCCTCCTCTCCACCCTGAAAGGCCTCCCATTTGCTTCCCACCCCTTAACCTCCTCTCAGTCCAAAAATGAACTTTTCCTCCAAATTCTTTTCTTAAGTTCCTTTAATGATAAAATAGTCCAAGGACTGTGAGGAGAAAACTACTGAAATGTGCTTCTCACCTTTATAGTCCTTGTAGCTTTCTAATACAAAAGACTTGTCCAAATTTACAGCCGTGGTTGTATTTGTAGAAAAGGCGATCCAGAAAACACACAACCGCCGTGAATTAACCTCGCAGTCACTTTGGAAATGTACTGTATTATCTCTGGAGGCCGTAGGTCGGCTTTTGACACTGTCCCTTTGTTTTCATCCTGGAAAACCCCAGATGTACCGGCTTGCCAGGGAGGAGAGTAGTGTCAAAGAGTTTGCATCAGTCAGAGCCAAGTAAAATATTAATCATCGTGGGGCCTGATGGCTAAGTGACAAGGCAAAACCTAGGAAAGGAAGTGGGATAGCAGCTCACTTGAGTTTTACAACTACAACAGAGAAGGCTAGTTCCGATTTTCCTTTACTTAACAAGAACCAAAAAGACAGCACAGAACTGTAAGTTTATCAAAAGATAAAAAGCCCTGCGTTATTTTAGGAGGCCGTGACACAGCAACCCTTCTGCTGTGAAATGGCAAGGAAAAAAAGAACTGCAACTCCAGCTACAGCTTCCACGCTGCTGGGACGACGTCTACCGGACGCCAAATGAGCTGGGCAGGCCCTCCTGCCCCCAGGAGCTCCCTCTCTCACCCGTCCGGCAAATTAGTGGTTTCACACATCCACGTTTCTTATCAGGAGCGCACGCATGGTCCAGGTCGGCTGCGTTGCAACCTGTGCGTCCAGCAGAAGCGACGCAAGTGCAGCCGCCTGCTGCAGGAAGTGGCTCTGTGGGCAGCAGGATCCCCGGCGCTCCTACAGACCTCAGCGCAGAAGACACGGCTGCGGCAGGGGAGCGGTATTTTTGGCGAGATGGGGACAGACACAGCTGTGAACCATCCAAAGGGACAGAAATCAGAAATCCAGCGGTGTGCCTGCTGTCAGCGTAACTCTAGGCCGCCAATATTTTGGCCAAGTCCCAGCCCCACTAATCTGTTTACCTAATGTCCCCTCCACTTCCACCGAAGTATGAGCTTATTTCCTGTACTGAACTACTGCGCGTCTTGTGGTTAGTTATTAACTAGTTGTTGTGTTTGAAAAAGGGTTTTATTTCAGCAGAAAGTGATACTTTTGTAATCCTCGCTCAGTTTGGGGGAGCTTTGAAATCTGCCTCTTCCAGCACAAAGCAGTTTGTGCAAAATAAATGAGTATGTAATATTTTTATTATAATTATATTGTTAGTGTTTACATTTTCGGCAGACCAAGTGAGGCAAGGTTGTTTTCCAGCATGAAGAAGTAATCCAGAATTAAGCATAATTTTGCCAAATGCATTTTGGGGGGGGGGAATTCCCAACCAGCTGCCCCTTCTTTAGGAGGTGTTCGCAACCTCTTTCACTTCCCGAGTGCAATTGCACAGCCCAGAGACAAGAAGTTTCCTTGGGAATCCCACTAGTAGGTTCAGCTTTCAGTGCAGACTCTTACAGCATTGCACTCTGCAGAGAAATTCTTTATTTGTCATTTCTGGTATTCCGTGGGTTTCTCTTGGGTTTTTTTTCAGGGAGAAGTTCCCAGATCAGATTAGTGAGCTCTGTGTGTTGAAGCGTGAGGGTGAAATGAGAGAGCAAAAATAGAGTCTCGCGTCACTCGATTTCTATATACGTGACTGAATAAAGCAAATAGCAGGGAAAAGGAAATAGTATTTAGTTATTCCAATTACTCATGCTTTCATCTTTCTTTTAATCCCCTTCTGGATCACTTCTGTTAGCTCTAAGGATATCCAGAAGCTATTAGTTCAGGACTAGGTACTTGAATAGCCTTTAAATTCCAATATTTTGCCTTTTAATTACTTTTTTTTTTCCCCCCATTAAGATTTCAAGCTCAGGTAGATCGCTGTGTTAGATGGGCACTCATGCAAGTCTGAAATGGCATCTATGTTTTTCTCTGCATTTAGACCCGGATCAGACAAAGCGTCTCACATCACTGCAGGGCGAAATATCTTTCCGCAAGGCTCAGGTTGGCATCTGGACTTTGCTGCAGCTGCTGCTGCCGAGACCAGGAACCTTCTCTCTGCCAGACACATAGCACTTGTTCTTTTTTTTTTCCACTGCACTCCTCAGTAATTTTTTTTTGGTGCAAGAGTTGACCAATCTGTGGTTTTCCCTCCTGCGTCAGCACCCCCTTGGGAAAAATTCAGCATTGGGGAACTGAAGATAGGAGCTTACGCTTGCAACCATCTGACTCCTCATCTTTAGGGCTGGGCAGTAATTGATGATGAGAAGAGGATATTCGGGAGGGAGAAACATAACTTTTCTGACCAGCCTTGTTACTTCAAAAAGGATCTTGCTGAGTTGTTACCACCATCTTTGCCATCTTACCCAATTAAGAGAGTGAAACTATTTGTTCCACGAACAATGAACTAAGGAAACTCGGTTTGGATAGATTTATATGCTATGCTCCTTCCTCTCACTCTTCAATACCCTCATTTTCCCTGTGACCATCCTGTTCCTTTGATACTTTAATTTCCCCAGTAAATCCCCCAGGTTGCCATCCAGCCCTCCCAACCACCTGCCATGTCTCCCAACTACGGGATGGGGCACCCAATAGCTGAGCTCACCGCACTGCTGTTCCTCTAACATCAACGCCGATTCCTGGTACACATCAGCCGGTTTTTACAAAACCTGTGGGAACGTCACATATCCGCTAAAATTCATTTCCCTCTCTCCATTACTTGTTCCCCCATTCCTGCATCCCACCAACGCTAAACGCGACTTGGCAGCGGCGGATCCTGCAGCGAAAGCGCCTGTCTAACACTCGGAAGAGAGTTCGGCTGGTTTTACAAAGCAGAGAAAGTGGCAAAAAGAAAAGGCGGTAATTACAGGCTGACAAATATGCCCTAGAGGGAAGAAACGTTAATAAAGTCTCCTACCCGGGCGGTGGGCTCTGGGGCCCCGGGCTGAACGCGGGGTTCGGGCGCACCTTCCTCTGCCTGTGGGGGGGTGGAGTGGTTAAAATTCGGGTTAGCGATGAACGGAGGGCTTGGACGTGGCGTCAGGCCAGGTGCCCCCACCTCAAACCCCACAGGGGCGCCCGCAGAGCTCGCTGAGGCCCTGTCTGAGCCCACTTGGAAGGTCCTTATCCACCCTAAAGGTCCGATACACTATTTTATGTGCTCCCACTTTCCGTCCCTCCAATCCACTGGAAAGACACAAACCTCGGCATGTCGGATATAAAACCGAAGCGGATTTGGGGCGTAGTTTCTGGTCACCGAGGACGGGCGGAGGGGG
>VZSF01002557.1:162147-219475 GCA_013398295.1 Chionis minor | reverse complement strand
GTTTTCCCCCGGGGGGGGGGGTCTGTTCCTCACTGGAGGGGCTGGCGGAGGGGTGTGTGGGGGTGTGTCTGTGTCACCGTGAGGTGTCGCCGCTATTTTGAGGGGTTTCGGTAAAGGGCGAGAGGGCGTCGGTGGGACGGGGCCATTGACGGCCGCCTTTGAGTGTTTCGGCTTCGTTTTAATGGGCAGCCCTTAAAAAAAAAATTTAAAAAAAGAAAAAAAGTGGGGGTTTAGGTAATGGCCTCCGCCAGTAGTACCCTCAGAACGTCTGCTGAAACCGTGCTTTATTGAAAGGACACCCCACCCCACACCCCCAAACCTCTGGCCACCAAAAAACATCAGGAAAATACTAGTCAAGTGATTTACCAGCCTGGGTTAACTTCCGAGTTGCTTGTTTGTTTGATGGTAAAGGTAACAACCCAGTGGCGAGCAATGGTCTAATAATACGGATAGCGCAAGGATACGGCATTTTTTTGAAGTGTGCCCCCGCTAGCTTCAGACTTCTTGTTTGAATTCTGGGCTGAGGAGTGAGGTGTCAGCCCTTCGGATGAAGGCTCCTTTTCACATAGGTAGTGGCTAGCGGGGGTGCAAGCGGCCAAGTTAAGGTATTTAAACGGCATTTTTCACCCTTCCGGGCCGTCGCGTTTGGTGTAACTCCTGCCCCTGAGCCAAATGTAAGGGGTACATCCATTCCGCTCCTGGCGTGCTCTTTGGGAGTAGCTGTAATTGGTACCTGCTGCCATATTTAATGCCTTTGAACCCTGTTGGCAGGAGCTGCCTCTGCCCAACGGGCCAAGGGCTGAACTTCATAACCCCTTGAGCTGTCTGTGAGCAGAATTGCAGCACTAATGGCACCCTGAGTTTGTCTTATCTACAGCCTGCGTCTGTGGCGTGTCTTGCTGCTGATAATCTCCGCAGCAAGGTAATTCTTGTCCCTTGCTCCTGCAGCCACGGGTGCAATAAAGCATGGAGGGAGGGACATTGGATCCTTGGAGCTGTTACGTCTGCCTTGTTGTTCGTATAACATAATACGGGGTGGGATCAGGCAAGAAGGGCTCACTTCAGGGAGGGCCTCACCTTTGGCATGTCAGTTTTATCGCAGGTGGATCAAGACACCACAGGTGATAAACCATCCGTATTGTGGGTGCAGCTCAAATGGATTAGCTCTCATGAGCGAGAGCAAGTTTCTCCTGCAGAGTTAGCACCGTGGTTGATGATCTCATCTTAGAAACTGGGGTTTGCGTTTAAGCAAAGACCAAAGCTGCTCTGGCACTTGGAGCTCTCACTTTTGCGAACTGAATCTTCCTGTTTTATTTCTTTACAGATGTTGTATGTAGGAGGGTGGGCAGTCCAGATGCTAAAGATAGAGGGTCATGTATAATTCTGCAGTGCTGCTCCCCGTGGTGTCTTTGTTGTGAAGGTGGTGGCCAGGTGTTTGGATATATGTAGTTGCTAAAAGCACTGGTAAGGAATATCACAGAAGATCTGTATGCCAGAATCTGTAAGAACTTCAAGCACGTGTGAGGTGGCCGGTGTGTCTTCTGCCTTCTCCGTTGCCTTTTCTGCCTTTTCCTACAGTAGTCGCCCTTTCTGCTGTTTCCTGTTCTGCCCTTTTCTGCCCCATTGAACCTTTAACAGCCTTTTAAAAGCCTAAATCTATAAAACCAGTGTGCCTTTATGTTGGGATACCTCTGTTGCTATGCATACGGCATGGCAAGCGTACCTTGAAGGTTGTACCCAGCTGGTGTTAGTGTCTGAGCTGTTCACTGATTCGAGCTCGGAGCCTTCCTTGTTCTGCCCAGCTTCCTCCTGCCTGTCACCGCTGTCCCCTGTGCTCAGCTTCCCTTCTGTCCCCACAGAAACAAGCACGCAGAGGACGTGAAGGTATCCAAAGTATTTTTTAACTGTTTAATTTTTTTTGTTAAAGTACACCTTAAAATTTCTTTGCCATAGGGTTCCCTCCCTCCTGAGAAACCTTTCCGTTTTCCCTGTGCTCCCTTGCAAAGAAAGGGGTCTAGCAGTCCCCCTGCGTGCCCACATGGAGCCTCGGCTTCTGAGCATTACGACAGACCTTTTGCCGAATGCTGTGTTCAGTAGTGCTTTCCCAAGAACAGCATAAATCGTGTAGTAAGTGAGGTCACCACCTCGGTTTGTGGCAGATGGGGAGAGGCAGGAGCTGATGGGATACGCCACCTTATAGAGCTTCCCGCACCTGGCTGTGGTTTGGTGCCCGTACCCACGAAGTGCTGAAGGTCCCCGAGCCATTGGTGGGATCTCGTAGCTAAAGGAGCCGTTCTCTTTCAGTGTGACGCACTCAATCGTGCAAATCACAAAACTTCTAACTCTGGTTGCTGTTTTCCCCATGCAAAGGTTAAGGTGGCACATACGTACCCATCAGTCCTTATTAGATCCCCTCAGAGGACAGAGGGTCTCTTCTAAAGTAAGTGTTTGGCGTGTTTGTGCAGAACAGGTTTTGTCTATAGTTCCGTGAAGCATGTGGATTGGATGTGGTGATTTTTGTTTGGAAGAGCACGTACATCTGTATTGGTTATTTTTGCAGCAGGTTTGAGTTTCAGAATGCTAACAAGCTTTGCATGCATACCCAGAGAGAAATGTTTGTGAGGCCTTTCGGAATTTTAATTTTGGTGTAGTCCTGCTGCTGCTTCAGGAATGTTAAATGCCTTATTCGTATATTAAAACAATACTACTCCCTATCTGTGCTGAAAAACCCTGGAAATGCTGGAACAAAGCCATGACCCATGTCCACATGTTAGTATGATCTGCAGGAGATGGTAGCTCTGGTGGTTGTTGTAGATCCGAGGGAAGGTTATGGAGTTTTCGTCTTCGTGGTGAGCGTTGAAACCCGGGTCTTTGGTTACCAGGCCTGCCTCAGTCACAGTTACGGAGTGGGTGCTCTAGTCTGTCAAGAAATCCAGGGAATGAGGGAAGTTTTGACCATGTCAGGTTATATTAAACTCTTCAAGTAATATGTAGCCAACCATCCAATAGTGTATGAGTTCTACTTCCTGGAATATTTGCTTGGGTTTTCTAGCTTGTAGATTGTCTTCTTGTCTTATCAATCAAAGACCACATGCAGATTTTGAGGAGTATGTGTTACAAAACCCCTTTTCTTTTTTTTAATGTTGTGATTGTTAGCAATACACATTCAAAACACCTGCCCTTCAGGTACTTTGTGCTCTTTGCGAAGTTGTTCCCAGCGCATGTAAAGGATACGGGAGGTCGGGAGGTGGCAAGAAGCTGTTGTGTCTTGTGGATGTTGTGGTGGTCCACACCTTGCTGGGTGGCAATATTTTTCTAGTTCTGGAAAGTATACAAAGTCCAGCTTTTAGCAAGCAACTTGAGAGCTGTTCGACGCAAATTTTTAAACCCCCTCTTTGTCTGTTGGCACAGCCAACTAACAAAACAACTTTTCGAAGTCTGGTGGTTGTTTTAAAGTAAATATCTTAGGCTCTAAAGATTTTGTTTAGTTTCCAAGACTGCACAACAGAGCCCCTTCAGAGATAATGCTTTCTAAAAGGTGAAAACACAGTTGCTGTTACATCTGCAAAGCCCTTTTGGGACACAAAGCTCCTGGCTTGTTTTACCGTGTTTCCTCAAGTGGTAGTCTGAAGATGGAAGCTGTTTTGGATACAGTTGACACTTTTGCTTCTAACAAAATAAATTACTATCTGAAAAGCTATGAATAAATCCTAGGAATCCTAGGGGGTTTTTCTTTTTCCCTTGCAACTGATGAAACTTAGAGTGCATTTTACAGGGATGCAGTTCAGTTACTTTTCTCCATTCTTGCCCATATCCACCTCAGATAATCAGTTGCGTTTCTCAGCTACTCAGCAATCTTTCTGACTGGAGAGTCATTAAAGCTGTTTGGGAGGATATTTTGGGGTTTTTTGGTGCCGGCGGAATGAAGGTGGTTGCCTGGCTGAGGTGAAGTTCTGTATTGCATTACAGTTATGGGTGATACAAATAGTAGTGCCTGATTAGCATGGAGTGCTATAAGGATACTACCTCTAGTAGTATAGAAGTGCTCTTTCTATGCCACTACTATAGAAGTAAGTTCACAGGACACATATTTCTATTTTAGTTAGTGAGTTAGTGAGAAAGGTCTTAAACTTGGTATTAACTGCTTTAACTTCTTGGCATTGTTGGAAAAACAACTTATCAGTTATTTAAAAAGGGAGTGCCTATGTAATCTTCCATAGTTGAATGGATTATTTTTTTTTTGGGTGGAACTTTTAATGACAAATCCCAGTACTGTGTTGGCCTTGAGCAGAATTAGACCCAGCAAATCATCCGATGGCTGGAAAAAGAGGAACGCAAGCAAACTTCTGCTAAGGGGTTTGTGTCGGAGCTACTGATTTCGACTCTGCTGTGCATGTGCTGAAAGCAGTGCAGCTGAGCCAATAGGCTCTCCCTGAGGTGTATTTGCTATTCCTGGAAAAAAATAAAGACTGTGTCTCTTAAAACTAAGCCCTGAAGGAAATGCTTCTCTTCTAGGTATACTGCAGCATCCAGACGGGACTGTCTTGAAGCAGTTGCAGCCACCACCTCGCGGTCCCAGGGAGCAGGAGTTCTACAACAAGGTGAGGGCTGGGCGGCGTGGAGGGAGCTGCCTTGCTGCAGGAGAAATCGTGTGTGTGTGTGATTTATGTGGAAGTACATCCTCGTTGGTGCGGTTGGGAAAGCGCAGCCTGAATGGAAGGTCACTGGCAGTCCTATCGTGGCATCTGCGTGCTGTCTAGAACCTTCTCCTCTTTGAATGTCTGTCTCCTTGCCAGACCTACTTCACTCGCAGGATTTAAGCGTGCTTGTTTGCTCATGGGACAGGGGGATTTCACAGCATCTGAGATTTTATTGAAAAGCCTTGTGTTTTCGCCATCTATGATTAAAGGGTGGTGTGTTTGATCCCATCTTTCTCATGTTGCTAAGTGTCTCAGAATTGGTTGCATCTAAATTTAGCAGGTCTTACAGTCTGTCTAGTCTGGTTTATCGCTAGAAGTATCGCTCTGTTCACTATATAAAAACTCAGCTCCTTTAAAAAGTCAATTAAAAAAAATTAAACTCTCCAGTTGTTCTAACTTTAGTTTGTTGTGTTTTTCCTATTGTTCATCTTCAGTTTGCTTTCTTAGTAACTTTAATGCTGTTGCTTGTTGTCTTAGGAGGGTAAACCTTTTATAGAGCCAACCCGTCTTGTGATAGTCCGTCATGTGTTTTTTTTCTCTATTGGCTTGATCTGTCGTCCCTTTCCGTGGCTTATTAGGTATGAAGAACTGTAGAAATCCTCATGCAGGATGAGAAAGGAGTCTTGAGACCCTCTCTTTGTTGTGTTTGGTTTGTTTTTCCTCCCCCACAGGGTATTAACTTAAGTTACCAAAAGAAGTTCTGTATTTTGTGGAAATGGCTCACATTAAGACAGACCAAGCGGCATGCTCTAAGAGAACAATGTGTTTGCATACTAGCATTACTCGATAATTCTCATGATGGGACTGCTAGACAAAACAGCAGCTCTTGAGTTAGTAGGAGCTCAGCAGGAGCCAGTTAAATCTTACTGTAAATATTTTTCTGAGGTTTCTCAGTGACTGTCTTTTAGATGAGCTTAGGGAAGATGCAATCCAGCCTGACGGGTAACTCTTCAGTAGAAGGAGAAAGCCTGAAGACTCCTTTGAGTGCCGGGCTGATTATTTTTCTGTAAAATCCTGAGGTACGTCAGTAACGTGTTATCACTGTCTAAAGCCAGGGGGTAAGAAGGGTAAGCTTAGACATTAACCATTCACAGCACAGGGTTTATCGCTTTTCCTGTTCCTTAGGTTCACGTGACAAGCCCCGAGCAAGACCCTGGGCAAAATCTTTGAGAAGAGAGGACCGTATCAGTGCCGTTGTTACTGTGCTCTGTCATAGTGGAAGAAGTCAGGTCTCAATGCCAATAACTTGTGAAGTTAGCTCCAATTATGTCTTCCGGGGCCTTAGCTGGTCGCTTCTGACACTGAATTATTTTTTTTTTTTTGGTTATAAGCCATTTGGGAAAGGGGTTGGGCAGTTCTTGAAAAATAACGGAGAAAGGGAAAGGCGCATACACAATTAATTGTGCGTGGACTAGAATGGCTTTTGGTGGGAGAAGGGAATGAAAGGAAGTGCATGTACGTTGTGTAGGTGAAAGTACAGGAGAAAGGTCTTGGGGATTTGTCGCTTCTCAGTGATTAACTACTATCATGTTTGCTCTCGGGGAAGAAACCACGTGATGCGGGATATAGACACCCAAGTGCTACATATGGTTGTTACAAGATGAGGATTACCGCAGATTGTAAGGGTCAGCGTAAGGTACGGTTGTGCGTCCAGCTTGAGCTGATACAACAGC
Source organism: Chionis minor (assembly GCA_013398295.1). Taxonomy (NCBI): domain Eukaryota; kingdom Metazoa; phylum Chordata; class Aves; order Charadriiformes; family Chionidae; genus Chionis; species Chionis minor. Next base: position 213,102 of record VZSF01002557.1, on the reverse strand, counting down.
TCGTTGCTGCCAAGAGAGAGGGCCTTTCTTCCCATTCTTGCCATTTGCCTTCTGCTGTGCCAGTACTTTTTGGACATCGACGAACTGCTTTGACTTATTTAAAAGAAGGCAGAACTTCTTGTCAGTTTTTCCAGACTTCTGTTGGTTTTAGCGATTAAACTTACAAGCAGTGGGAACAACAGCAAGACTGCCCTGTTTCTGGCGACTAAGCTCAATGCATCTTGTGGTCTATAATCAAAGAAACCTTACCACCTTGAAGTAAGCTAATGAGACTCCAGAGAATGGGGGAAGGAGAATTTTACCACTCTGTGAGACAAGGGGTTGTTTACAAGGCAGTCGGGTACAGGAGATGGTGAAAAACAGTGCAGAAAGGAAACAAGACTGATGAATCCCAGGCTGTCACTTTGTCAGGACTAGACATCAAGTCCATTTATAAAATCAAACCAGAAGGTTACCCGTTAGTATATGTGGATTAATCATAACCTTTTTTTTTTTCTTTTCTTCCTATTTCTGCACCTATTTTTTCATACGTGCTTATGTTGTCTGTAGTGATAGATCAGTTAGTGCTTCCTTTGCATTTTACCTTACCCTATCCTGAATTAAGATTAGTACCCCAGTACCTGGGCCAGAAACAAGTGTGGGGTTTGGTTGGTTTGGTTTTTTTTTTTACTTATGGGTAAAGCAAACCTCAGCTGAAGTAATTGAGAACCCCTGTAGTTTATGGTAGCAAAAAGATGAGCGTGTCTCAGTTTCAGCTGCAGAGCAGCTATCGTGGATCTGAGGCAGAAGGGTCTTCCAATAACCAGCAGTGACCAGAAAGTGATATTTCAGTGTGCAGTGTGAGTGCTCGTGAGCTGAAGGTCGCGGGGAATGTGTCCTGATAGCAGATAATGAGGCATTAACAGACAAGTTTGACTATAACGCTGATATATTTAACCTGATACCAGGGTGGTATCGGGTAGATACTACCCTCTCTGCAAAAGAGAGTCTTCTCTTCTGAAACTGCTGGATTTGCCTTGGGCGGGATGTGTGAACATGATAGAGGGCCACAGTCTGCATCACTAAATCACCAGAAGTCTTTTTTCCCCTGGTTATTGATGGGTTATTTTCTATCAAGCATGAAGCTGAGTGCTGGCTGGTAGAACCCAAACAAAATGGGCTTCCATTTGGGAACGCAAACTTGAGCAAGATTCTGTAGCCCGAAATACTAATGGTGATTTGAAACCTGGTCAGAAGTGGGTGGCAACTGGGGAGTTTTGAAGAATTTCATAGGTCTCTGTCAAAGTGGAAAACTGGAAAATCTCTCAAGTAATTCCTACTCGGACTGCCATTAGGGTACCTTTCTGTTTTCCCGACAGTATATTTTCAGTTTAGCAGTTTAAAAAAANNAAAAAAAAAAAGGGGGGGGGGGCAACCACAACGCACTGTCTAAATACAGGTCTTCTTTCTTAAGAGATTATTTCACCAAGTAAACCAAACTTTTATCTCTACTACAGCAATGTGTCATTCTGTACCGATGGGGAAATGGCTTGCCATGATTCTGTGTTATGAGGGAGGGGAAAAATAGAGTATGGCAAGATTATCGTGAATACCTTCTGTGATAAAATGTAGAACAATGAGCTGTTTGTAGTCATTGTTAATAACTTACTATGTATTGCCTAACTTGTCATCGGAGTGTGACTTTCCAGTGCTAATGTCCACTTTCTATTGAGTTCTGTAAATTTGAGTAATTATTAAATCAAAATAATAGCATTTTAATGTTGTTCCTGCAAACTCCCTTCCTGTACCTGAGGGCATGAACTTCTTGCAAACACTGGCTGCGTAACCATGGAGTGTTTTACCAGGGCTTCTGGTACCCTTATCTGGGTAAAAAAAAATGGAGTTTCCAATAGCTATAAAATACTTCATTTTCAACAGGTATGAGCAGCAAGAGAATTAAAAATATTGAAGTAGAAGGTTTGTGGGTTTTTTTAAGGACTATCTACGTTGATGATCAGTTGTTTCCATCTAATGGAAATACTCAGTGAGAACACGTAGGCGGAGGCACTCTAAAGGACTGCTTTTAAGGGAGTTTCAGGAGGGAGCAGTATACAGAGATGTGGAAACAGGAAAACAGTGTTGTTTGAAAATGCAGTATAATATATTATGTAGTAGTGACCCATTTCAACCGAAGAAAATAAATTGGTAAAAGGCATATGTATTTACGGTAGGCTGCCTACATATGCATGCGAAGAAATCCACAAAAGCAGGCTGTTACTTAGGGCATTTTAGTGTTTGGCTTCGGCCTGCTTTATGCCAGAGTGCATTTATACATGCTGAAACACTCTGATTTAGTTCAGCAGTGTTGGGAGAGGGAAGGGAGGAAGCCTATCAGCCCTCCTATGGTGATCTCTTCTGGCAGGTGGGTTGGGAACTGTGAGAAAAGCATCCTTTGGAAAGGTTAGTGCAGTCGCTGCATGAGGTAAAACCTCCCTGCTTAGCTGGGTACAGCACTCTTGTCTTGAACATGCCAGGCTGCACCCAGGAGCACTGTGTGCTAGCATAAAACTCTCTTCCTATTTAAGACCTATCCTCTTCGGCACAGGGGTTTTCATAATTTGTCAGTTCAAGGATGTAGCGCTGCAGAAACGACTGTCCTGTTGGTGCCCCGAAGAGAGGGAAGAAGCTGGAATGTCAGGCTTTAAATAGGGCAGCCGCTTTTGTGGGCACAAAAAGATAGAGCTTGGGCTGCAAATATTTCAAACTGAGGCGAGGAGAATTTACAGTTGTTGAGGTTACCTTCATGAGTACAGTTTCCTACAAGCTGTATTTTTTAGCAGTAAGAGGTGGAGTGTTTCTTACGTTCAACAGAACAAGAGAAGGTCACTGGACTATTTTGAAATGGCAGCTCTTTCACTTCTGACTTCTGGCATTTGCTCGGTGGGGCTGTAAACCTCTGTTACCGTCTGTACCTGTTTTCAGCATGGCGTACTGAAGTTTTAAAGGTTGCTAATGCAGTAGCTAATAAACTGGGATTTTATGCTTAACAGATCAATAAATGTTCCTGTAAAATTTTATTTGAATTGCCCTTCTGCTCTTCTATGGTGATTGCATGATGCTTGGGATATGAGTACTACAGCTTCCCCCCTCATTCTGCCTGCCAAAAATGGTCCTGAGAAAGCTCTTGCAGCATGGAGAACTTCCAGCCCTTGCTTTTTTCTCCCCCCCCCCCCTCCTATTTGCTAGGGGCTGCACGTCAGAATTGTCATAGCTGGTTCTCGTGATGTTGCCAAGTCATGGCTCCAGATAATATACCTGCGACACTGTAAGGTTTCCAAGCTGTTGCAACACAAGTCTTACCCCAGTTCTTGGATACCCTTGTCTCAGAGGGCAAGGGTTAATTCTGGGGAGTTGGAACGGCGGTCGAGGTTGTCCCAGTCGCAGCTCAGCTCTGGCCACCTTCTACCTCTACCTCACTGCTTGGGAACCGAGGGAGCTGATTCACCCCACGTAGCATTGGGAAAAGATAATCGGGCTAGTCATCTGGGCTTTCTGGATAACAGATCTGCCACCCGTTGCCAATTAATGACATCTCCATTAACTGCTGTAGCAGTAGTCTGAAAGTTCAGGGTTCAAGCCCTGCCGACATGTAATATGAATGCAAGGAAGCTGTTACCACTGCAGATAATAGAAATTGTTTTTCGCTCGTTACATGTCCTGAAAACAAAGCCAGGATGTAAGAGACACAAATAGCTCCGGCATGTAAAAGAGATTTACATTGGTTAGGTGAGAGTCAGGCACTTGAAAGCTAGGAAGTAATGGTTTCATGGTTGCCCGAGCAATTGTTGTTCTGAACTTTTGCTGGATGCATTATAGTACAGCTTTCAACAGGGCAATGACCTGTCTTTCTGCTTTGTTTCCCCTAAAGAACTTGCTAACTCATTTTACAACCTGACATAAGGCAGAATTAATATTGTTTGTGCAACTTCTGTTGTCTCTGTTGTTAACAGTTAGTCTTTGAGTTTGTGACCAGAGGGTAGCGTGTTAGTGAAAACCCAATTGCATTCATATTCCTGAAGCCATAGTTCCTTGTGCTTCTGTGGTTACAGAGGAGAATCGTGCAGGAAATATGCTCGTTTGGGCCATTATCAATAATCTCCTGTTTTATTTATTTCATTCTCAATAACCTGATGCTGCTCCTGTGCCGTGGCTTTTCATTGCCTCTTGCTGCTTGCTTCTTTTTTTGCATTGTCTAATTTTAATTAGCATTCAAGCAGCTTCAGGCAGCGCAAACGACTTCTGATGACTTCCCTCCCCCTCTGTGGCATGAAATCAAGCCAGCAGCCTGAAAGATGTGTTTTGGCCTGGAAGCTCTTGCATAGAGTTGCAAGTACTGACTCATAAGGGCTCAGCCCCCTTTCAGCCTATATAGCACAAATCACGATAAAGCAGCCTGTGTTCTGTAAACTGTTCTCTGCCAGTGACGGAAAAGGAAGGGGATCAGGGAGGCAAAGCATGTCTTGCTTCAGGATGAATTATCCTATTTTGTAAACTCAGTTAACTGGTTTTATAGTCTTGGTTTAGATGGTTATCCTTGACTGGAAAAGGAGTTATGATGGCCATCATGCCGCTATTGTGTACTAAAATATCCTTATCCCGTGATCAAGTGCCCAGCTTAAGGTTCTGATTTTCAGTCTTGTATGGACAAAGCTTGGAGAAGTAGGAAGCGGCCTTCTCTTAACGTCTTGTTTTGGGGATGCAGTGCCTTGCCCAGACCTTTCATTACTACCGCATTCACAGCTGTAGCTCAATATCCTGACAAGTTGTCCTCGGCCGTGTCTTTTTCTGGTACATCCAGACCACCTGCATCTCCAGAAGAGGTAGCGGCATTGAAGTATACAAATTACCTGTTTGCAAACATAGCAAGCACATTCTGATACAGTCTATTTCTGCCCTTGGCATCGTTCCTCCTGATGAGAAACTGTCCGGGAGGGATGCTGTTTTGCTGGGGAAATAAGCAAATTTAAGTTCCCAAACCAGTGTGTGAAATCACCTCACACTTTGTGCTTTAAACCACGAGACTGGACAGAAGCATTGTAATAAAAGGAAGGACATGCAGTACTGTACTCCCATGCGTGTACAGTACTACTGTACTAATGAGAAGAAAATGGCTTTTTGGCCAAATTGTGAAATACTGGCAGCTTGTAGTCAGCTCTTTTTCACATTAGGAGTCATCTAAGAGAGATGAAGGTCTAAGAATCTGCTGTCCCATAAACGCTCATGTTTTTTGGTACTTCAGATCACTATTAAATGACTGAAAACATACTGTACCAGGATGGTAAGAGTTAAAAGTATGGCAAATTTTTGTGATTCTTGCACTCTGCAGCAAGAATAGCTTTGACCAAGGGACGTACCGTGCAGTAGAAGGTTAACCTTAGAACTAGGGGCTGGTGAGCATCTCTTCCCCGTCGTCCTTGCATATTGTGTGCCACAGAATAAACCTAAACCTGATCTAATAAATCTAAGAAAACCTCGTAAAAGGAGACAGTTTACTGGCCATTATTGCAATTTGATGCTATCGGGGAACTACTGGGTGGAGTTGGTAATAGCTGAGTAGTCTATAGTCCACGCTACGTAGGCAAGCAGTAAAAAAAACCCCATCTGGTTCTCTTATCAACCTGATTTTGAGGAATGTTCCTTCCCAAGAGTAGATCTGGCTGAAAATAAAGCAAAATTGAATAGTTTTACTGTGCAGATCCATAATATGTTGAATTGGATTAAGTTACAGTACAGTGCTCTTGCTGTGTTAGAGGGTCATGCAAGTGCTAACTTTTTCAGACTGGACCAAATGTTGTTTAAACTTAATTCAATTATGAATGTTTCAGAATACTGTTAATCTTACTGAAGGTATGTTGATGTTATACAGAAAATACTGCACTTTGTGCATTGTAAGTGTGTTTAAAAATAAGATATGGTTGGTGGGTTGACAGTATGGGACTGAGGAAAGTGTAGGTTGTCTCTTTGAAAGAAAAGGAAAATAAATTCAGTCTCTGAAAATAAGAATTCCAGTTTGCAGATTTAAAAAAAAAAAAAAAGGTTTGTAATGTGAGAATATTGCGTAAAGCCAGGACTGCGTAGGTGTAATGTAGTGTTTTGTTGTGTTCTTGGTCATCCAGGTACCGAATTAACCGTAAGTAAATTAAAAAGTCCATTAAGTATTATGTTGAATGTCCCGCTGTGTATATAACATGCTTGTTAAAATTCCTGTAATATCCAATACTTAAGGAGCAATTTGGTAGCAATTATTTTTCAGTCTTTGAGTATTTATTTTTCTGAGTGTGTGCATGTGTTATATATATACACGGATATTTTATTTTTATATATATAAATCTTACTGAAGACAAAGCAAAACAAATGACTTGGCTCACCATGCCTGTGTATAACAGAATCCACTTACCTAGATTTAATTTTATTTTTTTTTCTTTCTGTCTTACTGGAACAGACGATGATCAAAGGCTTCCTAAAGGTTCTTAGTGGTGTTACTACCGTTGTTCTTTTTTCGTTTCCCCCCACTCTGTTCTAGGACAAGTTAGCACCACTTCTTTCCTTTCTTGCCAATGGTGAGCTCAAAGGGGTTGCTCACAGGTTTGGGAAGCGACAGCCACTGTGTTTGTCCAGCGGACTGGTGAGTGAAAGGAAGATGCAGGCTCGTAACCGGTTCTGTAAATTCCAGTTTTTATAGGCTATCTGTAGGTTGGACTCCAAAGAGTTACTTACTCAAAGCAAACCGAAAAATACTGCTAGTTATTACAAAACAGCGCTTTTCAGGTTAGTGTATCTTCTCTGACTACTGATAACCCTTCTGCTTGGGTAGAAAACATCAGAATAGCTTTTGGGCTGTTATTTTTAGTCCTTGTGGAAGGAGCCATTGCATACTTTCCCAGAATCATAAACTATCAACTAAAATTCGTGTTAGTAGGTGCCACTCTTCTCTGTCTGTTAAAAAAACCCCAATAAAATAAAATTATTATTACTAGCGGCCTCTGTCTTGGCCAGTGTTCTCATCACAAAGTAGAGCCTGTTGCTTGCAGCGGAGCTTTTGATGTAGAAATAGAGACTATAAATCTGACGTAACACTTGTGGGCTAGCCCTTGAAATGATCAGTTTTGACACCTGACTGCAGGTGGGAGTTGAGTATTCTGGAATAAGGGGTAGGGTATACTGGGAGATGGTAAAAGACCTAGTTGCTGGTAAAATGCAAGTTAGATGGCTAAAATGGTCGAAATTAAGGGCGACACAAAGCAGGTGTTTTTAAAGGAGGGTGAAGGCATAATCTTAAGCATTGCAGAGGTGTTGATGGTAGATGTTAGACAGCAGTTTAAACGGAGTGCCTTGGTGGGCGCTCAGGGAGTGAACCAGCTCAAGGTGCTCTGCGGGCTGTAGGACCAGCTGGATGCTGACGTGGCTGCAGGGGATGGGATGAAAACATGTGTGGGACTGTGGTAGCCCTGCCTCACACCGACCTAGAACTACTATGAAACCGTGCCTTCAGGGTGATGTTGCAGTAAATTCCTTGTGAGGGCCGCCTCTTGCAGTATTAGGGAAAAAAAACCAACCCAACTTCTGTCTGTCAGGACTTGTCTCCCCTTTGAAATGTAAAATTAAATTTTGCCTGTTTCAGTGTAACTGCTTCAGGGTTCCTCCCACCCCTTGTCTCTCTCACTCCTTAGCTTGAATCTTCAGCGGTGATCAGATAGCTTACTAGTAACAAAGGGCAATGCTTATTAATGTTCTCCAAAAGTGGGACAGCGATACTGGCTTATTTTCCCTTTTCTCCTATTGGTCTACCATTTTACGTTTCTTTCAGTAATACCAGTGATAATTTAAGCTTGAACTCTTAAACAGTTGGAGTTGCTTTAAAAAAAAAAAAAATCTTGGAGCAGAAAGTTTGTATGAAAACACTTTAGCTGCTGTCTTTGTTCACCTTGCTTTTGCATCTGTGAGGATTTGGATGTGTCAAGGTCGTGGTTTCTGACCAGGTGTGTGTCTTCCCTTAAATGAGCATTTTATTAAGCAGTATTCATGTCGCACTACCGCTGCTTGCATTGCAGTAACAGAGCTGTCTTTTTTTGGCACAAGAGCTGTACAGATAGATGAGAAAACTGGCTGTACCGTACTTCTTGGAGGGAGGTGGGAACTGGCAAAGCAGTTTGACTTTTTTGCCTTGAAATGTGCTGGATCTCTCTGGCCGCTGGTAGCTTGAGCCTTTGTGGTGGGTAACTTCAGAACAGTGTCACTACAGCTCTAGTGGGTGAATGGTAAGTGGTGTCCAACTAAGAAGGAGGAGTAAGGGTAAGTAAGAATGGGGGAAGAAGTATTCGGTGTGTTAAAATTGAATCTTCCTTATCAGATGACCAACAGCAGTATGTCTCAAGAACTGTTTTTAGGCTATGTTCTCTTTATTTTGGTCTGTAGTGGAGAGTGCCTAATGTGAGCTCTGCTCCAGTGCAAATAGATATAACCGAACCAAAGGAACGTAGATTCCGGGGTAGAGACCTTGACATGCCATTTGCCATGTATTTTTGGACTACAGTCACCTAAGAGTCTCATAACCTACTTAGGAGGCTGCTTGAGAGGTGCGTTTGCACTGCTAATTTAAATATAATCACCTACTCGTTCCTGGGTATCATCTTTAAGAGCTTGTTGGGTTTTTTTAAAAGAAAAAAGAAAAAGGTGGATGGGATTGTGGTGCCCGAGGGATCAGGCTTTGTTGCACACCCTGATAGAATTATCTTTGCCATCAAAGAGCTCTCAAGTTAATTGAAGGCTCCAGCTGTTAAGGAGTTAAAGCTGAATGGTAACATCCAATTGTGCTAGCAAGTTGTGAACCTAGGAGAGACTGAAGGGCAAGAGGAAGCTCAGTTCTGTGGCAAGAGAGATGTGATGAAATGTGGCCTCTAATTTTGCAATTTTGGCCAAGGCAGCCCTGACGCCCACTACCCTGCTCCATGCTCAGTTGGGTGGTTTGCAGCAATTGTAGAGGGGGGGGGTATGGGTAAAGTAAATAATTTAAACTTGCTTCGTTGTTAATCTTTAGTTGCCCAGGAATCTTGTGGGATGAAAGGTGAGACGGGAGTTTGCTGTCTTGTGAAGAGGGAAACGACCCTTTTCTCCTTGTGATGGGGTAGGGTGGGCTTACGTCTTCCAAAATAATGCCTTGCCTCTGTAGTAGCTTATTGAAGAGAAAGAGGGACTGGATCATCTGTCTCTACCCAACTTACCTCTGAGTGTTTTGGAGCGTCTCGCTGCGTCTGGTGTCTGCGACTCCACTTGCGGCTCCACTGTGGTATTTGTTTGGCATTGCTGCTGGTGGCCGTGCCTAACTGCTGCCTTTTGGGTTCTTCTTCTGTCTGCTGAAGTTTGGAAGCTCTGCCGCATCCTCAGAAACGGGTCAGGGTTTGCTTTGCCTCTTTGTAAAGATGATTCCGTGCCTGGGGCTGCAAATCTTGCTAGGGTCAGCCTAAATTTGACGATATAAAACATGTGGAAGTGGATAAAATAAGAGCTACTGTTTTTCTGGCTTTGTTAGAGAATGACTGGTTTGATAAACATCACCAAATAAGTATGTCTTTGGGAGATTTTTTTGAAGCTTATTTTCACAGCCTTTGTTTTTATGGAAGGCAAGATGGCTNCCCCCCCCCCCCCCCCCCGACTCTTGGAAGAAGGCTGTGATTGTCACAAGTGTGTGGCATTCTTGCTTGAAAATCCATTTATGTGATCGGATTGTGGGAATATATCCTGATTTTGTTTTAAGCTTTTTTTGGGTCTTTCTGTAGTTATCTTCTGTAAGAATAATGATGACAATCTCATGTATAGTACAGCTGTATATTGGATAGTAAAATAGGCAATTCAGTATAATAACATTTAGCATAACAGCATTGGCAAATATTTAACTTTTGGAATTCTTCTGTCAGATATTTTGAATTTAAGCAGGGCTGGCTCAATTCCAGCCATATTTGTGGAAAAAAATACTGCAGACACCTGTAAGTCAAACCAGGATGGTACTATGAAAAAGAAGCGAGGCCTGTCTGAGCTGAGAATTGCTAAATTCACAGCTGCTGTTTCAACCTCAATTTTTTTGGCCCTTGTACTTGCCTGGTGTAACTGGGCGATGTAGGAGTCCGGAGGGAAATGCAGTGTGTGCTCAGGTAATTAAAGTCTGTAATATAATGCGTACACGTTAGGAGACAGAATTAAGGTTGCACTATCATCTGTAAATCTTGCATTTGCTAATTTGAGCGCGTGACTTACTAACTGCTCCCCACTCCTCAAGAACCCTCTCAAAACCCATTTTGGGAACTGAGCTCTGCCTGATGTTGGCAGCTGGTTGTGTATCCTGAGGCTCTGCAAGCCATAGTGCTGCTGTCCCTTTAGGGATGCTTCAGACTGACATGCCTGCTCTGGCATTTAAAGTTTCCTACTCAAATAGCTTTAAAATAAATGCAAATTTAAAATAGATATTCTTCTCAATCAACTCTTTTATGTACTTTAGAAGGTTCTCTTCAGAACTACATTTCTAAGCGGTGTTTTTTCATCAGGACAATTGAAGATGGGTCTGTACTGCCAGAACTAGTTTCCTGTTGAAGTTTAAACATTTGTTTTGCCCTCCCTCTGTCGTTTATGTGATTAGTTAGTCTTAAGAAAACAAAAAAACCCTTGAATGTCATGCTGCTTTAAGTAAGGAAAAGAACATTCCCATTTTCCCAAGCAGCCCCTGTTTGCTTGCATTAAAAAACAGATGAATCTTTTTGGATCAGACTTAGCAAAACAAACAGTGTGCGCTTTGGATTAAAAACTAAGGGATGGTAAATTTGCCTCAGAATTAAAAAGTCCTGCGTAACTGGAAATTATGACTTAATGGTGTCTATTAGACTATCTGAGCTGCCACAGGACATATCTGGGGCATATTCTTCCTATGAGTTAGTTGCTGTAATCTGTAATGGTCCTGTTGTGAGCCCTCCAAATGTCAGCATCCTGTTTACTTGCTTTTAAGCCCGACAGTTATTACATTTTATGTCTCCAGTTTGTGCTATTGGAAGAATGTAGCCTGTGATGCGTAGAAAGGATACCTCCCCTGGCTGAGCTGACACTGAATTGTTTTGCACTTCTTGATTTGTTGGATGAAAATGTTATGTACAGTTACCGATAAAGCAGAAGTAACTCACACTTGTCAGTGTGTGCTGGAGAAATGGACCTGTTGTTGCATTAAAAAAAAACGGGTGCAGCTGTTTGAAATAAAATTGGAATACTGCTGATATAAGTAAAAGTACAGTGGTTTATTTCTGAAGGTTGTTCTGGGTTAAGTGATAACCTGTCTCTTCCACGAGCTTTCCAGCTGTGCCTTTTGGGGCGTGATGTGCATGGTTTATTTCCTGTGTAATTTTAGGGGTGTTTTTTTATAGACTCATAGAATGGTTTGGGTTGGAAGGGACCTTAAAGACCACCTAGTCCCACCCCCCTGCCCCGGGTAGGGACACTTCCCACTAGACCAGGTTGCTCCAAGCCCCGTCCAACCTGGCCTTGAACCCCTCCAGGGATGGGGCAGCCACAGCTTCTCCGGGCAACCCCGGTCAGGGGCTCACCACCGTCATGGTGAAAATGTCATGTATACATTTATATTTGGCATTCCGAATGACACCTAAATGTGTAGCTTCCTACCAGGTTGTACGAGATGAGAAGAAATGCCCGTGGCATCAGTGCTGTTCACAAGGCCCCCTCTCTGAGGAGCGTAATTCCTGAAATGTCTGGCTTTGTTGCTTTGCCCGAACTGATCTTTATTAACTGAGTGCTTGTTCTTGTTTGACATGCAAATACATTACAGGCTGAGATTAGAAGGTCAAATAAAGTGCTTTGTATACGTTCCGTCAAACTTATGAGGGGAGTTTATTACTGTTTCTGCGAGCAAGATAACTCTTGAGAGACAGAAATAATGCACTTAGTTCTGTTATGCTGAAGTAATGATACTGAACAATGCGTTACTGTGAGTTTTGTCTCCATTTAAAATGTCTTCTATCAATGTATTAAAGGGTAGACTACTTGGAAGATACGGCTCCTGGAGCTCTTTTCCCCATTTGGCCTGGACTTTGGGCTATTACACCCTATTATAAATTAGCTGAATATCTTTATTGTATCCTACTATTTGAAATACACAGGAGCATACTCATAGTTACTTGCTAAGTGTTTAATACTGGACCCTAATGTTGATGATTAAGAAGTAAGTTAACACAAGAGTACTGTCTCTTTTTTAAAAAATGGAAGTGGTTTCCTGACATGTCACTTTCTCAAAGTCCTTTTTTTTTTTCCCCTGCCCCTGAATAAATTAAGCAAACAAGTTCTTATATGTTTGCCTGTTTTTTCAGTTGCATTCAGTGTTTCTCTTCCTTGTCTGCTGCACTTTTTGCTTCCATCTCACTCCTTTTTGCCCTGTCCTAAATATACATATACTTGCTCCCATGTAAAGGCTGCGATACTGCATGATGGTCGCTGCCTCTCGGAACTGCTTAAATTCACCTGGGAAACGAGTATTTGTGCTGGGTGCAATGCAGTCGATTCCCTGTCTTGGCTATGAGGTGCTATGATAATAAGCTACCGCAGTAAACAAAAATTGGGTTTGTACCGCTTGTCTGCAAATACCCACAGCCTAAAGCAGTTGCAGCAGTCTTGGAGTCCTGGCCCAGAAGCAGCCGGGGAACAGGGATCTCTCTTCTAAGAGGCAGCAGTGGATGAGGCTGTGCCTCAGCATCTGCGTGGTGCTAATTTTTCACTCTCTCGTCTCTTCCACCCTTAATTTTGTTAAATTTTTTTTAAATTTTTTTCTTCCTTAAGCTTGTAAGATCAAACTATAGCACAGTCTTCTGAGGAAAGCAGTGTTTTCTGCTGGCAGCATCTGAGGCTCAGCAAAGAAATGTTGCCTAAATAAAAGCACACAGCAGCCGCTGATCCCAGGGACAGGCAAGGTTTTCCCGACTTAGAGCACTAGAATATCAGCCTACCAGCTTGTGTTAACGTGGAGGAAAACCAGGCCTACGTGTGTATCTACCTGTATTCCGCAGAGGGGATGCCAGCTTGCCAAAGCAGGATGCGTGAAAAGAGATGGGTGCCCTGTGATGTGGCCCAGCAACTTTTTGTACGCCTAAGGTAGCAACAGCAGTGGTGGTGGGTGTAGGTCAGTGTTCTGCGCCACGCTGTGCACCTACTTATGTGATCTGAGCTTTGGGGATTCAGCTCCCCCCGTAGGATCTTTAAAAATGGGGCTTTTTCCGTGAGATAGTTCAAGGAATGGGTCAAGTTAAATGCTGCAGCATAAAGTCAGCGTGGATTTGGTTGCATCACCTTCTCTTTCACTGCCCAGTGACGGTGTCAGAATTGTGGCTGGTACAAGCCTGGAAGAGCCCCCGATGTGATGTGCCTGAAGGGCTGTGGAACAACGCCGTGTGTTTGAAGCACACTGGTGGTTTTGAGTTTGCCCAGTTTGAGGTTTCTGCAATGAAACCTAAATTTAGCACAACCCCGCATTGACTAATTTTAACATTCTGCTGCTGCATGAGGCTCTAGAGTTCCGTGGCATCAGTGATCATAGTTGAGGCTTGCCTTTGTGCTCTAATATAGTAGCTGGATTTCAGGTTTGAGGTCTTTTTTCTTCCTAGATGTACTAATATGACAACGCTAAAGGCACATATTTTGTGATACCTACCCTTTGTAGTTTCCATCGCATGTGCATCTCGAAGCAAGAAGCTGAGCCAACTCTGCAGAGCTCTCTTTTAACACCTTAAGTAATTTTTTGCATTGTTTCTGATTTTGCAGCTGGCTCTGACTGCAGTCCTGCGCTTTGCGTCCTGAAAGCAGAATTGTTAGCTCGTACAGAGCGTCTGCGGGTATTGCTGAGGGCCAGGAGACGAGTCCGATGGCATCAGAACCAGGATAGCTGCAGGGGAATTAGGATGAGAGGGTTCCTAAATGCAATAATAATCATTGCAACTTCTCTGTGGATGTAGATCTTCTAGTCTGCAGAGCACGTTGAGCCATGCTGGAGGCGATTCCTCTATCTCTGTAACGAGATCTTAGGGCGGGATGGGGGGGAATCTGCATGAGGGAATGGTTTGGAAACCCTCTTCACAACAACGCTGCAAACTGGTGACAGTCCTGCGATTCCATGGCAGATAGTATCCAAGGCTTGGGTTTAACTCTGCAAAGAATTACTCCTTCAGGAATATAAGCCAGCTGCTGTTCCCAAACTACTGTTTTTTTTTCTTACAGAAGTCGAAAAAAATGTTGAAAGCGTTAAAGAAAATGGAAAGAAATATATCTGAATTGTGTGTTGTCTGTGTGATTTAGTTGCAGGACAAGTTAAGCCATACTTTATTCTTAGTTAGAGTTGATTCATCTTTTGCACTTTGAAATTTGAAAGAAAAGATACAGTTCATTTACGTTGGACTGTGGTAATTATCATCTTCATCTTGTATGTTTTTTAAATGTAATGTAGAAGTCTTAAACACATGAAAACAAAGACTGTAAGAAATTATAATCGTGAGACAATTGGAAGTATAAAATGCATGTTTTGAACTGATGATCTCTCCACCCCTCCCTAATTTATTTCAGGTTTATGACTCCGCCTGTTGCGACAGCATTCTTCTGGAGCTGCGGGAATATCTGCCAAAATACTTCGGTGTCTGGTCACCACCTACTGCACCAAATGGTACCGTTCTAATTTTGTCTGTTAATCCAAACCTCCTGGAAAAATCTTCTGGAGACTGATTTTTGGCAGTTGCGAGCTCTGTAGTATTTTTTGAGGGTTTGGTTTTTTTTTTGGTTTTGCTTTGTAACCCACTAATGTTCCCTCTAACAACCGTTTCCAGTTTGCAGTCTTCTAGCTGGATTAGGTCTTTGGGTTCTTCCTCCCAGGGCGGATGGGGCATGGCTGTTTGTGCCGCACACGTGTCCTGAGCAGCTGGATTTGATAACGTATTGCCCCGGGGCCGTTGCTCTGGTCTGGGTCATGTTGGAGGAGTGGGCTGGTTGCGTGTTTATGGCCGGTCAGGCCATCGGAGCGAGAGACGGGCACTGTGTGCGTGGAAGGAAAAATGGATAGGCCTAAGGGGAGAGTTTCAAACTGGAATCTGCTACCGGGATCTCCAGAGGTTGGATCCCATCGCCACGTGGTATCATAGAAAGCAGTTATTTCAGCAGGTACCTTGCCAGGGAGCTCTCTGCTCATCATCCTCTGTTACTGGTCTGAATGGAACAAAGCTCGGGTATCTTAACTTTGTGTTTGCATTATGTGTTAGGAGTCAGGAAGAAAAAGGTATTTTTGGAGGACAAATGGAAGACTTTGTCTCTTCAAGAGAAAATAGGTATTATTGATGTATTTAAAACAGAAACTAGTTTTTCTTCTGCTCTTTCTTATTCACACTGGGGAAACGGACCTTCTGGAACATACAGAAACAAAAGGATGCCATCAAGTCTGTTTAAATGCAGCAAAACTAGACGCTGTGCTCCTTTAATATAACTGTCACCTTTTGCTTATGCTGCCACTTGATAGACTTGTTTTCCAAAGAGAGCAGTAAGATGGTGTCCAAAGACACTGTCTAAACTCTGTGAAAAGAAATGCAAGGAGGATTGGGGTAGTACCCAGCACTTTCTTGGCTTGGATTTGCTTTCACACTTTCATGTTTGGCACTAACTCAAAGAGTTCTACTGGAGCTGTATTTTTTCCTTGCCTCATAATTTTATGTGTGTCGTGGAGCGCGCTTCATGTCCCCTCCAAACTGCAAATCATTTTTTTCTATTCACAGAGGGATCTTAAGATGTAAAAATACATGGTCTAGCCAAGATACAGTAAGTCAACACATCCCTAGTTTACCTTGGGAATTCACTTGCTAGCACTGTGCAGCATGGGGCTGAATTTTGGCAGGTCTCCACCGCTAGTCTAGGCGTAGCCAGTCGAAGAACTGTTTGAAGAAAGCATCAATTTTGATTTTGTTTTGCTTCTTGAAAAGACTGTGCACTGTCAGGAGCCCGCTTCGCGGAGAGCTATGGCGGGGGTTCAAACAAAACACTCTGTTGCCAACTCTGTTGTCTGTAGTTTAATGAGTTTTGTGTGGTCTTGATAGAAATCAAGTACATTGGAAATAATGGAGCTTAACAGAAGGTGTGCGTGCCGGGTACATCCAAAGCTAAGAAGGTAGCTGTTCACGTTGGAAGTCCTCTGTTGTTCAGCAGGTTTGGTTTTTGCAAATTCAGTTTTGCTAACGCTAGGCGTGGAGGAAAACCTCTGTGTTTGTGCATCGGTACTTGGCACCAGAAGACCCCAGAGGTGAAAAGAAGCACCAGTGGTGCATTTAGACTGTGTAAAAAGTAGGAAAACAAGTTGTGAAAAACAGGAAGAGGGGATGTAATCACACAAGAGGAGGGAGATCGGGGAGAGGTTGTTCTGGGGAGCTCAGGGATAGGTCCCCAGACTAGCTGCGGACTAAGCTCTAGTTCAAAAGATTGAACAATATGTTTAGCTGCTGTGGTGTGTCCCAGTGATGCTGGAGGAGAGGATCTAGCTGCTAGAAAAGTATCTAGTTACTGAGTTTAGATTCAGGATGTATTTGTAGGTTTTTGCAGTCTTGACATTGGAAGCCGGATCTTTCCTTTGGCAGTCACTGCTCTACCGGCTCTGGGGACACAGCTCCAGTCAGTCTCCCAGTAGTGAACCCAGTAATTCATTATTGTTGCTAAATTGGACAGAGGTGACTTGTAAAAAAACCCAAAAATTAAATTAAACAACCTATCAGTTACCAAACTGTGCCTCCTACATGTTCTGAACTATATATATTTTTTTTTCTAAGGCCATTTGCATGGAGGAGCAACAGGTTTTCTGCCAGGCCAGAGAGAGGATGGCCATTGGTGTCCTCGTTTCATTCAAAGTTCTTTTATTTATGAGATAAGGAAGGAGGAGAGCTCTTTGGTGAATGCTGTCTTGTATGTGTAGCATCATAGTTGTTCCGTGGAGTAGAGGGTTAAGAGTTTGAGTAGGGTTCACACAGACATGTAGAGAATCGTAGGCTTGTGGTAGAAATAAACCAGAGTAACTTAACTTAGGACTGCTTGGAGCTTGATCTGTGTCTGTCTCTTGAGTTTCCGTGTGACAGGTAAGCAGGAACTGCGGTGGGTAAGGCGGAGAGCACAAGGAGTTTATTTTCTTCAAGTAACATTTAGGGAGAAGCGTCAGTCTTCTGTGCTGAAAATGTAGATGAGTGGATGAAATTGCTAGCGAGAAGGGGTGAAATGTATTCCCTGTAAATGAGAATATAGGAAGCGTGACAGAAAGACTGATAGTCACAGTATCAATGCAATTTGTAAAATAACTCTCCTGTTGTGCTGAAGTTGCATACCTAATACTAGTGCACAGGAGCTGGAGTTAGAGTGGACGACACTGCATCTCCCTAAGCTAATCTAAAATCGCAGTGAGATAGTTGGATTTGATCTTTGGGTTCATTGGCATTGTGGGCATTTGGAGTTTATTAATAAAGAAGTGGAAAACTTGTTATAAAGATGTAGGAGACATGTTAAGCTTTTTCTATCTCCTGCTGAGAGTTCTGGGTTTTGCTGCCTACTTGTTGCCCCTGTACATTTTTTTTTCTTTTTTGAAGTAACTTCACTGCTGCTCATTTCACACTGTGCTCTTAATTTTTGTTGCCTAAACTGAGAACAGGGTAGATAAATATAAGCCAGCTTCAAACCTTTCTTTTCTTCTCTTGTTGCTGGGAATAACTGAGGCTTTTCCCTGCTTATTCATATGTTTTGAGAGATGTCTTGTAAGCTATGAGAAGCAGCCAGATGCCTCAAGTTATTTTGTCACTTCTTATTCCAGTGAGGACTGAATGCATCAGCATGTACGTGCTGGAGTCTGCAGTGGTTCATGCCATGCATACTTGCTGAATTTTGGTGGTCTTTTGGTTCATCTCTCTCGGGACTGTAATAAAATATGTAAATAATATGTCAAGCCACATCTTCCTGCCTCCTTCCCTGCTACTGAAAAATAAAAAAGGGGAGGGCAAGCCTCTGAGGAATGATTTGTTTAAATCCTTGAAATACATAGTCAGGATTATCTACCAAAGCTAAGATATAAAAATCCTTATGAATTCTTTTCTCAGCAGGGGATTTTAATTTAACCTGTTTTCCGATGCATGGTTTTCAGCAGCACGTTGGGTTAGCAGTGTGCTCTGTAATAAATTAGAAAATCAGCATTTTCTTTGTTGTCGTTTAACAAAATGAGGAAGGATAGGTCTCTAGTCACCTAGGCTCAGCTGCAGACTTGTGGATGACCTCGGGGTTGGATCCTCAGAGACCACGAGAGCACCTGAATCTGAAGCTTACTTTGTTTGCCTTAGTGCTTTGAGGTATTGTAGGGGTTAACGGTTGAAATTTGTGACATCTTCTCATACTGGGGGTCTGGGGTCTGTTTCACTAGACCACAGATCTGGAGCACAATGCAAATAAGAACCAAACACTGCCAGGAAAAACAAAGAGTAAACACTTGATGCATTTTTTCTGAAGCTGTAATGAGAAAACAACTCGCTTCAGTGCTTGATTCGTGGCGGCATTGCTCTCCCTGCAAGGACAGAAAGCTTTTTGAGATTGGGGGGGATGCCTTGAACAGATGTAACAGTCTTAATTTTGAGCTAGCAGTTAAGCTAACAGTGAAGACTTAAGCAATAATTCTAAAAAGTGTGAGAGAGATGAGTAATTTCTGGATAATTCTCAGGCTTTGCCAAATAATTAGTATTTCCCAGGGTTAGCATTAGTTCCCAAGTTATTTTAACGCTTAATTTTTTTTTAAATAGCAATTTTTACACTTTTAGGAGGTCAGTAAGGGGAGATATTCTAGCTTAATGGATCTGAAATGGATGGGGAACTACGTGGCAGGTATTTAGAGCCATTTAGTATTTTGGAGGTGCTGAATGTTGGTGCTGTATGTTTAAAAAGAGAGATTTGGACCAGTGGAGCGCAGGGGACAGTGGATAACCCTGGGTGCTCTACAAATATTTTAGATGGAAAGAGCATGACTATCTTGCCTGAGTGTTGTCTGAAGGGAAATATGCTAGGTTTTGGGAGAACTCCGTTCTGCTTTTTAAGCTGGTTGGTTTTTTGGGTTCACTTTTCGTGGCATTATGGAAATAGATGTTTTACTCAACTTTAAACACAGTTATCTTTTAGGGTTGGTAAAAACGTTGCATCTGAACAATTTGTGGTAACTTGCAATTTGTGTAATTTTGTATTTGTAGCCGTTTGAGTCCGGAGGTGCTCGCAACATAACCCAAAGCATTTTGGAGTTGGTGGTGAAGGACTGCAGCCATTTTCTGAGCTGTGCTAATACCGGACTGAACTAGACCTGTGTATGAAAACTTTGAATAGGAACAGTGGCTCCTGCAGTTCAGGCGATACAGAATGCACTTCCTGGCAGGGAGAGTGTTTATCCCACTTCTCCTTAAGGGATATCTAGTGAGCGAGTACCAAGTGTGTTTGCTGCCTGTGGCTTCTCAAAGTTTAGCGTGCGTTATTTCAGCTCAGGTATCCCTGCAGTTGTGGTTAACAAACCTGGTTTATGGGCAAGCTGGTCTATATAATGAAGCTCTTTTTGCTGTAGCGAGACTGATTCTGTAGCCCAGAGGACATTGAAAAGTAATGCAAGCTGATACACGGTGAGTTAGTAGAAGACTGGATATTTTTTCAATAGCATATTGGTTTGACCTGCTTTCCCGAAACTGATTTCATGTTAACAACGTGCTTAATCCCATTTATACATAAAGCAGGCACCTAAGGATTAAACCAAACCTACTTCAGATCGATACACACGCACTTTGGAGAATCAGGACATTCGATCATCATGGAGTAAAAATTGAAGCTCTAAGTAGGACTTAAGTAATGAAGTCCAGTTTGTTTCTTATCCTTAAGGAAGTGTTTCTACTTGTTCAGTAGAAATGGGACATCACTTGTTGCCTTTCTCTTGGTTCTAACTGGTTTTGTTACCTGTCTGTACAGTTATCAAAACAAGGTACTTTGTCCCTCTTCTGTCTTTAAACTTGAACGGGTTTTGCTTTCTTTGGCAATCCAGTTTTAGATTATGCTGCGGGAATGGGGAATAATACAATGTTTCTGTGTATTCAGATCATGTTGAAACCAAAGAAATACACTCGTGGAATAGGCTATACTTGGAAAGAAAAATGAACTTTAATGTGAAGTTTGTGATGGCCGAAGAGTGGATTTGCAGAAGCGGGTGTGAGGAATGAGGTGTGTGTGTTAATGCTGTGTGTTGCCTGGGTGCGTATCGTGTCCTGGCAAGGGCTGGAGATCTGTGGAAGCTTCCTCCAAGCAGAATTGTCTGCGAGTCAAACAGTCACTGAAGTTTGTTTTCTTGTTGTGTTCTGCCAGTCGGTGCTGTAGATCATGTTGGTAATAGTCTCTTGCCTGCACTGGAGAAAAGCATAAACCAGTCTGACCAGGTTTTGGATACTGCTTTAAATCTTGAGGCGCTCCAGGGGCTTGGGGTTTTTTTGGTCCACCCGCCCTCCCAAAGGGACTTTTGGAAATGGATGAAAGGCAGCCTAGGATTTGAGGAGTGCTTTCACCGAAAGGTGTGCCATGAGAAATAAGTATGGATGGGAGTGGGATAAAAAGAAGAAAAATGAGAAGCGTTTCGGCCCCTGGAGGGTAGGACTGGTAGGACTCTGAAATGTTAATTTCATTTTTAAAATGACAGAAAGAAAAATTGCCATTTTAATTCTAGCCCTTTCACACAGCGAAAGAAAACGCCATCTCCATTGCAAAACCAGCCATGTAATAACCTGCATTTGTATGAGCTTATTAATGCTATTTGAAGTATGTTAATGGCTTAATAAAAGCTACTAATTAATTTCATCTGGGCAATAATTTGAATTTGAGTGCAATGTTCACGCACTTTAAGTGTATTAAATTTTCTAAACAATAAGGCATTTGGAATTTAATGCCAGCAGAATTTGTGGGTGTCAATGACTGTGATTTAGTTTGTGTTCAGAGGCGAATTTGACTCTTAAAAGCAGCTCAGCAGAAACTGTATAATTATTTTGCTTTGACCCGCTGTTTATGAAAGTTTTGTCTTTTTAACAGATACGTATCTAAAACTGGAAGATGTGACCCGTAAGTTTAATAAGCCTTGCATAATGGATGTAAAAATAGGGCAGAAAAGTTATGATCCGTATGCTTCAGCTGAGAAGATACAGCAGCAGGTCAGCAAGTACCCGCTGATGGAAGAGATTGGCTTTTTGGTACTTGGCATGAGGGTAAGAACTTGTTTTGTTTTCAAATTCAGCTTATGCTCTGGCCTGTTCTCCCACACCAGATAGAGTGGCTTAATTTTTCTAGCAAATGACAGTCCTCTTGAGTTTTACGTAAATAAAGCGTTATCTGAGTATGTTGGTAGTGCTGGTATCAACTGTTGTGTGAAATATGTTCCAAAACACCGCTCCGGTTCACAACAAGTGTTTAACTTGGCTGTGTCCCTCCTGGGAATCCATTTCCCACCTGGGTGCTGTATATGTATACGAGAAAGGTGCTGGGACAGACTGTGGTTATTGAAAACTGAATGAAGTCGCAATTAATTCTTCTCTCATAGAAGATATTTCAAATTGTCGAAGTATTTTTTTCACCTTTAGGCTTACATCAGAGATTTACTTACTGAACCAGTCGTTGTAATAATTTAATAACGAACTGTATCCTCTCCAGATTTTTTATCTTGATTTTCTTTTAAATAAAAATTTTTTTTTATGTAATTTTTCTATTTAGGGAAGCGTAAGTTAGCTCTCAGAGGTGATGCAGGTAGTTATAAATAGCTGCTTACATTCTGCATTTTTAAATGCTTTCCATCAGAAGAAGACATCTTTGATGCTTACACGCTCGAGGAACAACTGTGATGTGAAGGTTGAGTTGAGGAGGGATAAGGCCCTGCAGATGTCTGTACTAACTCTACGACATTGCCTTATCTTAGGTGAGGAGAAAGTTGAAGATTCAATATTTGAAGTTTTCGAGTAGCCAATAGACAGCGTAAAGAAATGCTGTACAGAATGTTTATGGATCAGCGACATAAACATGTTGATGTCAGTAATGAATTCCCCATGCAACGCATTTAAAGTACTTTTTCCTGCTATGATTGGCGCAGGAATGATTTTCTTTGGGATATGAGTTTTTGTTTTGTTTTGTTTTCCTTCTTGCATACCCAAAGCCAGGGCTTCTCAAGCTCTGCATCAACAAGCATAAATGGCTGAAGTCATTGATAAGCAGTTAGATAGTGACAGCACGCAGATTGCACCATTGTTTGAAATAATTCTAGTATCTCTGTAATGTTTTGTACTTAATTGCCTAGGCTCTCAGCCTTAACTCTGTCTTGAGATAAGCTTTTACAACTATAAATTATAGTGGTCATGAGCAGTAATTATGTAAGCCTAAGAGAGAGAACGTGGGAGTTGAGTCAAAAACCAGTCAAACAGTTGAGATGGAGAAAGAAGGCTGGAGATTATAGCTTTGGATTTGGCTTATGTCGTTACATAACCTTTCTTATCTCTTGTGTAAAACAATGTACTTCACATCCTTTGTTTCACGACAGCGCAAAAGGAATGAATACTTGCTTCCACGGCATTTTTGCTTGTGACTATCGTTTCTAGCCTTGTCATTTACTGCTATCTTTAGCCCGTTGCAGAAATTCTTTCGATTTCCCTAATTGAAACCGTATGTATAATGATGGCTCCCCCAAGCATTGCCATTTCCCATCCGGCATTTAACTAGATGAGGTTTGGTTTTGTGCCTTTGGTACCGAATTGCACGTTGAAGTCATTTTTCCGAGAAGAATTCCAAAGGTTTCTCCTCCCCTCACATGACACTTAGCAAAGTTGAAATTCGCAAGGCATTTTCTCTGCTCAGCTTGCCGCCTTCTGATTACGGGGTGCTCTCTGCCTGCCTGCTTGCTTTATTTTTGCAAGATTCTGGCCGATTCTGGCTCTCCTGTATGGGCGTTTACTGCCTGTAACAGCTAACGTGCTGGATAAAGATTGCTAGCATTTGCTGGCCAAAACGTGATATAACATGATTCAGAAAGTAGAGGGGTTTGGTTTTAATCTCTCGGTTCGATGTTATTTTTAAGACGGAGGTGGGCTTGCTTATTAAGGTTCTATTTTAGAACAGCAAAAAAAGAGAGGGCTGGGGAAAATAGAAAATAGAATTATCTGTGTTTTTTAAAGCACACGTCACCTAAGCTGTCATAAAGAGATGCAAGCAAAAATGTTCTAGGTGGGGGGGTTTATCCCCAAATTTATTTATAGTGGGTTTTTACCCTAAAAGCCATTGATAAAGCTTTTTTTTTTCCCCCTCACTGGTAAATAAGCAGTCATCTCTTTATATATAGTATGTATGATTTGTCCTTAAAAGAAGCGAGTCTCCTATCTGGTAGAGCTTTGATTCACATACATAGTTCTGGCATTTGGCATTT
The DNA here is from genome assembly GCA_013398295.1 of Chionis minor. Lineage (NCBI taxonomy): Eukaryota > Metazoa > Chordata > Aves > Charadriiformes > Chionidae > Chionis > Chionis minor. The sequence continues at coordinate 189,560 of VZSF01002557.1, read as the reverse complement.
GCTAAACTATATTCATCTTAATGCACTGAATAGACAGAAAAAATGTGTGGAAACACTTATAGAAAATACAGTCATTCCAATAACCTTGGTTTAAAAACCAATTTCATATTTACCTTTCTTTAACAGATGAGGACATAGATTTGTTATGAAAGTAGTGAGAGCTTCAGTGTAGGTTGGAAAGCTAAGGTAGGGTCCCAGTTGCAAAAACACAAGTTTCCGTGGTAGACATATAAATATGCTAGAAATATCTTCGCAGCACATGAAGTATTAAAAATAGAGTATTTTGCCTGCTGTTGAATACAAGCAGAATGTGTGGGTTATGATCTCATTTCAGATTCGCAATCCGTTCAGAATCCACAGTTCCTGATTTCTGCAGGTTTTCTTTTCCTTCCAGAACATCTTGATTGCAATATCGTGTACTCCATAATATTTCTGAAACATGTTTTTAGAGCACAAATTGGTGATTATGAACTTTACCAGTATAATCCATCATTTACTTACATTGTTTGTGCCTAGGAAGTACTGCATGCAGTAATGCAGATACCTCACCACAGCTGGTTTTACGAGTGAATTTCCTAACCTACAGCGCACATCCATGCAAGATATTTTAAAACTGACCGTAGCTGAGTCCATTTTATGAGTTCGTGACCCCTTTCTAGTATTGTGGTGATTTTCATGAGCTCTGATGTGTTAGTAACAAGATTTAGGAGGGGAGGAATAATAAAGTTGCTAAATCCTGCCTACATCTAGTGTTCATATTCTTCCACAGTGAAAAATGTCCAGAGCTGTTTGGGTTTTTTCACAGTTATAAATCTAATTCAAGCTTTGATGTTGAAGAAAACAGGAAAGACAGTACAAAAACTTAAAAAAAAAAAAAAATTCCCCATGAAACTAAAAAAAAAAAAATCCCGAAACCAAAATCACACCAAAACCACCCACAGCAAACCAAAGAAACCAACCCAATGAAAAAACCAACCTTCCAAACAAGCAAGTTTCCCCCCAAAGTCTGGAAATAGATGTCTGCAGTGGTTGAAGCGAGCCGTAAACTGAGGTTGGGTTCTCTGTGCTGGCTGTGTTACCTCCGTGCACCGCTGCTTTCTCCGCTTTTCCCTCTTCCCACTTGCATTCCCCGGTTCTTGCAGTTGTGTTCGGCTCATCTGTTTCTCTGTCTGACGATGCCGAATCCATGCTGCGGCACTGAACGCAGCAATTCCTCGGAGTCCGGTATTTCCAGTGGATTGAAGGGTATGTTTCAGAAGTACTGCGTTTGTAGAGTTCAGCAGATTCATTTGTCACCCTCTGGGGCGAGTTCTAGCCCCCAGTAATTTTTCCTAACATGAAAGGCTCGTCACGTATATGACAGCTGGTCCACTTGTCTCCTTATGGCTGATAAGATTTCCTTTATGCTAGGAAAAAGCTGATGATGGATGAGATGAGAGATGGCCTCTTCCCGCCCCCTCCCCAGTTATATAAAAAGGAGGCATAAAAGAAATTTATTCTAATGAGGTGCTCTGTGGAAGTTCTGTGAGTCCAAAATTATGTATTAAGCTGTTTTTAAAATGGTTCATCATTTAACTGTGGTGTCGTTTCTTTTATGTAGGACATTATTTTTCTGCTTTTTCACCGAATTAGTTTCAACATAATTTCATTCTGTAACTTCTTTATGTAAGGACCTTACTAAAACTTTATATTGATTGTCAGAGCATTTGGTGGTATACTTAATCATATAAAGAACCCTGTCAAATACCGGAAGAACAAAGAAAGAAGCAAAACAGATAGAACAATATGTAACTGCAGTCTTAGAAACAGGGGGGCAGGGATGCGTCTGTCTTCCCGTACTGAATTTCCTAGCCAGCAGCAAGCAGGAATGTGTGTACTTCCATCACTTGTGGTCTAGCAACAACAACATGAGGTTTTTTGGTTTTCTTTTTTAAAAAATAATCGGGGCGGTGTTTAGAGAAATGGATTTAGATAAATGGGCATGCTCTCAGCAGCGTTAATAGTGTCAGAGCTTTAGTATTAAATGAGAGACTGTATTTAAGCAAAAGTTCTTTGTTATTTTTTCTTCACATCCTTGTTTTACCTTCTTGTGGAAAAATAAAATATGAGGCTTGTTAAAACTTAGTGTTTAAGTCTTCTGCTGTGGCAGAATCGTTCCCTGAGAGATCACAGGACTGTGGAGACACCTGGGTTCTTCCGCCATGAAGGAAACCGCTATATATATGTAGGGGCAATGGTGAGGTCCGGGCAAAAGGTACCCAGTTGTGGGTGTGGGTCTCAGCCGGGTGCCGGAGTTGCCCCCGGCAAAGGTGGTGGCCCGATGCTGATGTCGGATGTCCTCGGGTTAGCTGGGGTGCTGCCTGCTTATCCCCTGCTTTCAGCTCAGCTCCGGTTTCGGCAGCAGGCTGGGAACTGACCTTCAGATGCCAGTTAGGAGCGCAGAGGTGCCTTGCTGTAAACAGAAAACTTTGTGTAATATTTAAACATGGGCTCACTCTTGCCTGCATAAGTGTAAAATAGGGGTGACTCTTAAGTATATTTATGGAAAAAATAGGAGAGGTGAACAGCTCAGCCCTTTGCCCTTTTGAAGGCTGGATGTCTCGGCATCAGAGCGTGTATCTAATCTCTTTGTCCTTGCTTAGAAGAGCAGGTCCGGGGCTGCCATCGCGGGGCACATAGGGGAGAAGGGATGGGCACCGGGAGCTCTGTGGGGAAACTGCTTCCCAGGCACTGGCTAGCGGATGGGAATGGCGGCAGCGCAGGAGTCCATATTGTGCATGCAGTCGAGTCAGCCTTGCTCTGCAGGTGCCCCCCTGAAGTACCGTATGAGCCTGCTCACAACATCTTTTTTCCAGTTTCGTCGATGTGGATTAGTTAATATTTTTTGCAGATGTGAAGGAGGTCTGCAAGTTATTTAATAGAGATTTTTATTTGTGATAGCAGTATCTCCACCGAACAGGCCACTCTTAATTAATATGTATTTAAATTCTGCTTTCTGGAAGTTAGGGAGTTGCCACAGATAAGTATTTGAACAGTGTGTGTGTTTTTCTCTGCCTCGCCATGGAAGTCAGCGCTGAATTACGGTAAATAACATTACATAACATTTGATGTTTGTTTTCCTGAATCCAGTCTTCAGCTTAACCTCCTAAACCCGCAGCTGCCAGGTTTCCAAACCACGTATCTCACTGTTGAGATCTGGGGAGTGTTGCGCTTTTTTTTAAGGAGTGCGCTGGACCAACTTTTTGTTTTAGATCAAGGTCTCCCTCAGTTCGAGAATGTCAGGTAAACTCACCAGAATTGGAAAAAAAAGGGTACAAAAATCTGTATGCATAAGAAATAACACCTCACGGGGAAACAAAAGACCAGTGCAGGTTGAGAGAGTCCGAGGATAATTTCCCTCGGCAGTTAATCATCTGGATTTTGTGACGTGCTGCCCAGACAGAGTCCCTACTACTACTAATTAAAAAACTGACCCTGTTAGCATGCTGGGTTCCAGTTCTGATGATGCAGAAACCTCATCGAATGGCAGCTGCTTGTAGGCCTGAGGAGAAGCCTCCGCATTGTCAGTGATGAAGCAGGAGTTTTCCTGAAGGTGATGTTTTGCAGGTCATGGTAAGGAGTTGTCTTTGTCCTGCACTGTATGGTGAAACTCCCTGTGAACCCAGAGCAAACACCTAACAAGCTGTGGCAGGTGGACAAGAAATGAGATTTTCCCATCTAATCATTTCTTGGCCGTTCTTAAGGTTACAGATTTGATTTATTCGACTTGTCACTGTTTTGATAGAGATGGGCTACTACAGGCAGCTGCAACAACAGGGATACAGAAAAAGGTTGGTTCAAAGGCAAAAATCCTTTTGGGAAGGGTTAGTAGCAGATTAGTAGTGGTGACAGCGTGAACAAAAGCGTTGTAAAGCAAGAGGTCTGTAGACCAGGAAATTTAGTCTTCTGCTATGACAGCACAGCCATCCCTGTGTCTTGGGGGAGGAAAGTGAGGGTGAAGTAAGAACCGATGAAAGATCATCTCTGTTTGAACTTGGCTTTCTGGTCCTCCGCTTTCAGTGCGGGGCTTAACGTATTTGTATTTGGTTGAGGTTTTCAGGAACGTTTCAAATAGTCACTTCCTTGCAGTTGAGAAAGGGCTTGAGGCAGTATCGAGAGACAGCTCTTTGGCTGACGTGGAGAATACTTTCATGATTATCTCTGTATGTTGCCCCTTAATGCAGCCAAGCGTTGGTAACCAAGGGTGTTCCAAGTCTTCGATTGTTCACAAGGTAAATTACATACGTTACTCTATAGGTGTATGTGTGTGACTTGGCAGTTTGTCATTGAGCGGTTTGTGTAGTTAAAAATGCACTATTAATGCAAAACATGCCCACCCACCTGGGTGGTTTTAAACTATATGGAAAGCCATTTGGGGGGAACAGCTTTGGGCAAATTGGAACAGGTAGGGTGCCTTCACAGGAAGCCCAGCTCAGAAACACAGGGGGCTTATGTGCTGCTCAGACGTTTCTTTGGAAAACGAAATGAGCTTGCAGATCATAATCAGCATTTTTGAGCAAGTGCCCATGTCACAAAACCTGTTAGCTCCTAGGGGAAGAGATAAGGTTCTGGTAAACAAAACTATTAGTTTAGGAGCATGCTGCAGTGCTGGTGTATGGAAGAAGCTGTCCCTAGACCAACTTAATGAGAATGTTTAATATTATTAAAATGAAGAAACCGCTAGTGAAAACTTAGATGTAGTCGTCAGACTCTCGATCCTCTTCCTAAACGATATATTTATTTTATTCTCACTTTATTTAATTACCTTTGGCCTGTGGCTCTTTAAAAAGTTTTTGAAACTTTTTATGTTTTTTTTAAAGCAACTGACGTATTTATAATACTGAAGTAAATACCTGAAGTATTTACAGAAGTAATCTTTGGGTTCATATGTTGCATGCTGTACCTTTTTTATGTGCTGGGAGGGGTGGGAAGTGGAGAAAAATGGTTGGTTTTATGAAACCAAAATCACACTTGCCAGATGCTGTTCTAGAATAACTCCCCTCTGCCACGCTCTTCTGCAGCTTACGGACATCGGGGCCTCAGTTTCTGTACATACCATAACAGTGGAAACAGGAATCATAAGTGGGAAGTGTCTCTGCTCCCAAGTGAGTTTAAACATTCAGGCTTACAACTGTTAGTTCTTTAGAATAATCAGAATTATTTACTGCCTCTTCAATTCATGGTGGATGAGTTAAATTAATTGCCACGTGCTATTTTAAGTTCCTTGGGGACCCTGAATTTAATTACTTCTTTTTGTCAAAATAAGAGCTATTTGTGACTCTTCTTCCCAGCTGCTTTGTGAAGCTGAAGTTACAGACCCGTGTTTTCTTATTGTGCTCATTATGGTTTGGATGGGGGAACAGAGGTTTTTTGACATGGGGTGGGCTGCAGTGAAAATGGGGAATTCTTATTTTTGTAATGATTGCTCGTGTACCGCTCCTTTTTATGTGCTGATGTTTCACTGTTCTGGACTGTCTCTGTGGGCTACAGCAAGAAAAAGACCCCCACAGGGAAAGGAATTGGGGGCGGGTGTCTCTCCCCGACTTGCTTTCCATGGGATCATCCTCTCTTTTTATGGCGGACGAAGGGAGGGCAGAGCACTGCAGCCGGGATGGGTGCTGCGGGGTTGGGTGGTCTGAACAAATGCCAAGCGCGAAGTTTCTGCCAGAGACAACTGCCTGCTTGGTAACACCGTTATTTCTGCAAATAAGAATTGTCTACACTCTCATAAACAAATTATACTTGGGCCTGGCTGGCTGGCGCGTTACTGCTATGGAAATTATTTCAGTTAGAGAGAAAATGTGTCTCTCTAAAACATTTTTGAATTAAGTTGTTAAGCTTGTACAATTCCTGATATGGACAAAACTGTACCCATATGAGTTGCCTCCCTTTCAGGCGAAAGCTGATGTGCCACTATCGAGGTTGGAACGGAGCTTTCACTCAGCTGCTGTCATTTAGTTAGTGTAACCTCATTTGTCACGTAGTTAGTGTAACCTCATTTGAAACATCTTAATATAGTTTCAGATGCGTCTCACAGAGCTGAGCCTTCCTGGTCGTATCATAGTATTTCTTATTGTTTTGCCGTTGTGCTAAATGTTTTTTATAGTTTTAAGGACTTCAAAATAATCACATTGAATTTTTTAGCTTGTTACATCTTACTGTTTTAATATTCGTGGCAACACGGGGAGGACTTATGATAGTTTCAAGTCGTAGCATCAATTTCTCAAGGCAGGTGCCATATGAGGTGTTTTCCTGTGACGGATATGTTGATTTTTGCCAACACAATGATGTTTTTCAAATGCGGGGAAAACTGTAGCTTAGACCCGAAGCTGTGAAGGGGGAGGATTTTGCAGATCGGAGCACTAGAGGGCGGTGCTGACCGCTGCAAGTAACTTTAAGCCACGAAAGGGCTAAAGGGTCCCAGAGATTTTGTACTTGTTTCCAACAACCAGTATTTCTGCAGAGCTACAGAGTTACCTCCTTGTTTCTTGCAGGTTTACCATGTCTCTTCTGACAGCTACGAGACGCAAAACCAGCACTATGGAAGGAGCTTGACAAAGGAGACAGTGAAGGACGGTAAGGGAACCTGGGGGCCAGAATTTGGTGCTCTGTATGAACGACAAATAAAAATGCTGCCGTCATGCGGCTGTTTGGTGGTGATAACTCTTTCAGATTAGTTATTAATCGGCGTCTGTTCATCTGTCCCCCAGCGAGGGATAGAAGTACATGCTCACAGACACTAACACACCCCTCTGCAGAGTTGGCACTAACTTGTCAGCTCTGTCGCTCATGATAAAGAGCTGCTTGAGCTTGTTTATCCCTGGAGAATTTATTGGGTCCCACCCAGAACTGTCCACAACATACTTGCTAAAGTGATCTGGGGAGCAGGAAGCATCTTTGTCTCCTGATTGATTGATACATTGATTAGTTGGTTTTATTTATATTTCAAAGCCAAATCTAATAGTATAATACAGCAGGCCTTACACAAGTGAGGTGCCTAAAGGTATCAGAGTTTCTCGGGTCACTTTTGATTTAGTTAATAATTGCCTGAAAGGAAACTATGTGAATATTGTCTCTTTCTTCAAATCAGAGGTGAAAATAATCCCAAAACATGTCTGTTTCTTGCAGGCATCTCAAAGTTTTTCCACAATGGGTACTGCTTGAGAAAAGATGTGATAGCTGCCAGCATTCAGAAGATTGAAAAAATTTTGGAGTGGTTTGAGGGCCAGGAGCAACTCAACTTCTATGCGAGCTCGTTACTCTTTGTTTATGAAGGCTCATGTCAGGCAACAACCGTGCGGCTGAGTGATGTCACCTTGGCAGAGAAGAGAGGCGTGCCCAAAGGACTGTTATCGGGTGGAGACATACTGGAGTATAATAATAATATTCATGTAATAAATTCTACAGAGAATGGAAAAATTGAGGCCTCCGTAAGTAAAGGCTTGTCCAAATTTTATGCACTTCATAAAAAGGCGTATTCTAAGAGGCACCACAGTCAACTCTCACTGAAAGTTGAAAACTTGGAGCAAGACGTGTGGAAAAGCAGCGCGTGCATTACACAGGAGCATCTGAACGGAAACGTTATACCCCAACTGGAAAAAGTTTTCTGTCACATGCCAGCAGAGATCAAGGAAAGTGCAAACGTAGAAGTCCGAATGATTGATTTTGCTCATGTGTTTCCTAGCAACACAAAGGATGAGGGCTACATTTATGGTCTGAAGAATTTAATCACAGTACTTCAAAATATTTTGGATAACTAAATTCTTTGCTATGGTTTTTACTGGGGGCCAATGAAAAGAAGAGCAACAACATGAAGAATTTCTGCACTTGTAATGCTGTATAACTGGGTTTGTATTGTTCTATATTTTATTTGTCTTTGTACTTTTGGTAGAAGGGTTTAACTTTTTATAATCTCACTCAGGAAAATAATTGATAGTTAATTAGGGAGTGTGAAAGGATGAAGATACTGGAGATTAAGCAGGATAGGTAAATTAGTAGGGTGAAATGTGTATGGTTGGAGTACAGTTGTACTATGAGCAAGGGTTATGGTAGTTCCCGTAATGACTTTAGTGTAGATAACGTTTGCCCACTTAGCCCTGACACTGAGCCGTATCTCCATTAACAGGTTTTTAGAAAATGGACTGAAAACTAAGGTGCAGGATTGATGTCCTCAGTACTGCCCTCTTGTGTTTACTTTATTTGAATAACTGGAGTTAACCCTGCTTTGAGAGAAAGCCCGTTTCGAGTCAGTAGTCTAACCTGGAAGCCAGTGTATCAAAAAAGCGCTTCTCAATGTCACGGGATGATATTGCTGTGTTCTTTCAACCCTGGTGTGGTCGCTTCCCCTCATGGTGGTTGTCCGTAGCCGACGTTCACCATAGACAAGCCATGATGTGATTTGTGTTGGGGTGCTAAGAAAAATGCTGGAGTAAAATATCGTAACAGGCTTAAACTGCACAACTACTAAAGAAACTGTTCCTAAGAAAGAGTAAAAGAATGCAAACGCGAGATGTTCCAGGAACTAATTTGGTTTAGGAGATTAAGTCAATCTGTTAATGGAGCATCTGAGGTTGTGACTAAGGGAAATGCCTCACTCCTTTGTTCTGGTGGCCCTTCTCCAAAAACATGGCTTTTAAAAGCAAACTAATTGGGTAGAGAAACAAAGCATTTGGAGTAGGCATACAGAGATTTCCTCTAGCCCTTTGCTGCTTGTATGTTTTCACAACGAGCGTTTCAGACGTCCGCTGCTGGGGAGCGCCAACTGGAAAGGACCAGCCATACAGGTGAAGGACCCTTTACTGGGAAGATCCAGTTCAGCCCTGGAGCAACCAGCCGTTCTTCCCTTCCTTGCAGTGGAGCCGGGGTTCTCTTACCCTAGGCTAAAGCTCTTTTCTTCTTCTTTTTGGTTTTTTATTTTGCTGACACACAGGCAAGCAGTGTAATTTGAAAGCTGTCCCACTTCCATCTTTTTTTTTCACAGGAAAAATTCAAGCTTTCATATGGAATATTTGAGATCAGGATGATATATCCAAAGCATTTTTGGTGTGTCTCTTCTGTATGCTGTGTAGGCGGCTGTCCTACCATGCCTATGTAGTCAGCTATAGGAAAAGCTGGGCCGGAGGAGTCTTGCCGTATTTAGAGCAAGATTTTTACTGCTTTAAGCAAGCCCCAGAAGTAAAAGTTTTTAGAATGGATTTGGTCATTGGAAACATACATCCTTTACGTGTGGACTCTGCGTGACACCGTGGCCTTGCTGCTCTCTCTGTCTGATGTTCTGCACTATGCACTCATTTGCGTCCGCGTCTTTGCAAGTTCTCGATTTGACATCTGTTTTTTCTATATCAGAAAGAGAGAAATACTTTTTCAAGCAAATGTGCTGTTTTTAAATAAAGCTGAAATTTTAGCTCTGTTAGAGAACCTGGGTTCATTGGAAGAAACAGGGTATTATATGTAGAACTACTTTGTTTAAACTTTCGAGCTAATACTGGCCAATACAGTCAAGAATGAAACCAATATTGGTAATATGATGTTTTTGAAGCGTGGGAAAAGACACTTGCAGGAGGGGCAGTATCATTTTGTTGAAAATTTAATGCAAATTGTGGTGAAGGCTGAGGGGAAAATACCAGGAAGAGAAAGTTATGAGGTTGGGGTTTTTTTGCTACCTGGTATTTCCATTGCACCATATAGTTAATATATTCCCAACTCTCTGTGAACTAATTTAAGCCATGTTTTAGGAAGAGTTTGTGGTTTTGTTTGCCTTGACGCTGGTTTCTCTGCTACGATTTTGTTGTTCTAGCCTGTAAACAGTCAACACTAGAGTAGTCTAGGCTGGTAGTGGCCTTGTACGATAAACTCACCATGTTTTGTAGAAGATATAGGGGAAAACATTGATACATCTGAATTTTTGTCCTCTGTAATTCATCTCTTCTGGATTTTAATCCATTTTGTGCCGGAGAAATCAGACATCTGCCTCAAAGAAGCCAGTTATTGGAAAATGATGTGTATGCTGTTAGTATAAGCGCATTCTCCTGTCTCTGCTTTAAGATATATGTCTTCAGTGTTTGAATGCTCTGTAAGTATTGATTGTTGTGTTGACTGTGGCAGTGTTTGTAATGCACCTGGAATATTGTTAAACTGTCAGAATATTTTGAATTAAAAAAAATATAAAATAATTTTATCATGTTTTTTTACTGGTAGTTATTATGGATGTATTTCTGTTAATTTAAAATGTAGCTTGAGAGATAAAAAGTATTTTTCATTGGAAGTTGTGTAAATAAAGCTCGCTGTAGAGGTGTTTTGGCATAGTACCAACTGTGAATTTGTGCCTGCAAAGGCGTCAGATTCACACTGTTCTTGCACATTTTAGATGTGGTGTTTCTCGTGTCTTGCATCTGATCAGATTGCTTTTGGTTATAGCTGGAGATGTACTCACGGAAATCATTAAGCGGATGACAGAATTAATTAAAAAATTAAGAGGGAGACACTGGTCACTAAACATATGTCTTGCCATTGGTCTCCTGCTTTCCCAGCGATGTCTCTCTTGTTCTCTGTACGAAGCGTACAGGACAGGCGACAGTTTCGTGGAAATCTTTATGGAAACGTTAACAAGTTATTTCTGTCCCATAAAACTGAAAGCAGGTCCCTTCCCCAGAAGGGCGCGGTCTGTTTGTCATTGGTGAATCCCGTCTGTTCCGATTTTAAGCAATAAGAGTTTGGTTTAGCAGACTCGATTGTCAGAAGGGAAGATTCACAGGAGCGTTGTTGTTCACGTACTCTCCGGGGATTTCCTTTTCTGAAGACTTTCTACCTAGGCAATTGTGAGAATTGTGTATAGGCTTACCTAATGAGAGCTTGAATTGTATAAAGTTTTATAAAAAAGCATTTACATATATGGTATTTTTGGATATGGGTGGAATTTGTTGCATAAATGACATTGGAAATTATTATACCATTATGAAATGTTTAAAATATTTTAATCAAATCATTTTATGAACTAAACCAGAGACTTTACATATAGTAAAGTCACAAAATTACATATAGTTGTGATTCACATGAAACCTGTACTATTTTCTCTTTATTTTTTTTCCCTGCTGTAATGCACACTCAGATTGTTCTTTTCCCTAAGTTTCATGGAGAATTTTAAAAGTACTCAGTAGATTAGGAAATCACTAATTCCCTTTAGTTTGATTAACAGTGCATACGTTCTTGAAATACTTCAGTGTAGGTGGTATTTTAAGTAACGTTAGTGAATGATACATCTAGAGGCCCAGGAAAACTTCCTCACCTGCGGAGAGCTCTCGCTGATCCGAGTCTGGATCATGTGGTATTTTAAAATGGGCCTTTTCACACGTAGCAGTGGCAAAAGGAAGGCGTCGCCTGCGCTGGCCGTATCAGGCGGGGGGGCGGGGGGGGGGGGTTGCTCACGGCCTCAATTTACAAATTCTTGTGATTGTTTTCCCATTTCACAACGTGAAGTATTATCGAGTATAGGAGGACAGTGGAAGAACCGAGACTCGCATCTGCTGTTTAAAGTTAGCATTAGTTGTTCACCTCCCCTCCTAATTTTGGTTTTTTTCCCCCCATGTAAGCTTTCCTCCCGAGTGCCTTCTTCAGCCCTTGCCACTGGTAACCTCCTGTAGCATCACTGTGGAATGATTTTAAAGTGACATTTTTATTTCCAAAAAAACTTAGCACCCCATAACTGCTCTTGAAGTGCAGGTATTGAAAAACACCAGCAAAATGCCTCAGATACTGTGGGGAAATGCAATTCCCTTTTGCACTCTTTCTCGTGAAAGAGTAGGAGTGGAATGTTAGTGGAGAGCATACTTCGATGGGAGACTGGATCATAGGTTTTATGAAACTACTTTGTGTTTTGAAGAGGATGTCTTGGGGGAAAGGTGGGTGACAGCCAAACCGCATGAAGTTTTCCTTTTCTTACTGCAATTAATAATTGAGGTTTGGGTTTAAGAATGTGGCAAGGTGGCATAGCAGGAAGTGGTGAAAGTCTGTAAGGAGCCCCGAGTAGGACAGCTGGTCAGTTTTGCAGTGCAGGGAATCGCTAGGGATGAGATCCAAAAGGCTGCAAGTCTTCAGGTATCTCGCAGGGAGAATATGCCCTGCATATTCATCCGGTTACAACAGAGCCTTGTAGGATGTTATCTGTGAAGTACCCGCCTCTCCGTAGCCACAGGCCAAATCCTGCCCCTTTTCCATGTCCATGCCCATCTAGAAATGAAAGCTGCAGCCAAGGTTGTCATCCAAAGGACAAATGTAGCTGTTTGAGCAGTGTTTGAAAGGGCGAAAAGTGAGAAAAGCCAAAGGATTGCATAGCAGAAAACACACTTCAAGAAATATCTTTTACTGTAGTCTTGTTTAGCGGAGATGGGCCCCGCCTGTTTGGAGTTTAATTTGTTTGTTATATGACATTCAACAGCAAATAGTCAGAACAAAGGTACTTTAAAAACCCCTTGGTTTGAATCATGTGCATTGGTTCAAATAGCTAGCTCATTTTTTTAAAAAAAAAAGTGACCTATGAAGTAACTTCCAAATACGATGTGTTGCACCTGACTATAAATGAAACTAGAGTGCACAAAGGCACTTTAATACTCTGGGAACTGTACTGGAAGATAAAGCATGTGAAATTACACCTGATGTTGTGTTGTTAATCGCTTCTAAAATTCTACATTAATTATGTTTGCTGGATGAATGTATCTAGTCTAGTCTGGTCTCAGTTTCTTTGATTCCAAGTGTCTAAAGCCGTCGCTCGGTCTCCTCTAATTTGTGTTTGTAATTTCATTTGCTATTTTCTGCCATTATTGGACTGCAGGGGGTATTGTTAATATTACATGTGTTTATTTTATAGAACATTGTACTATGCTATCTACCAACTTTTGTAACTTAATTAAAAGTGATATTTAGGGTAATTCTAATAGCTGTATATTTGGCAAATTATTAAACTTTTCTGCAAGTGACTTGCAAGTATAATTGTTTTCTTTTTAATACGGGGTGGGGGGGATTGTTGAGGAAAAGTTTTCTTGAATGTGCCTGCAGTGATTAATCCCTCTTTCTTCTCTTTTCTCTGCGCTCCATAATGGGTGTTAACCTTAGATTTACGAGTTTTGCTTTACCACCTTATTTTTGTCACGGCATCCATTGCCATTGTTTGCTGGGAATAACCTGCCTTAGCATGCAAGAGTCACCTCTATAAAATAAGAAAAAAATAAATCCAAACCCACACACACAAAAAAAAAAACCCAGGACTTGAACACAAGTCCATGCTTTGCTGTGTTACATGTGAATTGTTGGTCAGTGTTTTATTCAATTTCCATGGCAGTCCACCAGTCTTTTTCCTAAAACCTTCTTCCCTGCTCGGAAGTGCTTTTCTGAAGGGAAAGAGGATTGGAAAAGGCAAAGCCATGACCCTAATTGAGACAGGGGGAGAGCGGGGGGCATTTTTAAAAAATGGGGGTTTTTTGTCATAAATTTGGAACAGTTCAGGCCTTGATGAGCAACTAAGAAATGACTGTTTTACTCCAGAATAATCAAACCTCAAGATTACCTTTAATCATTGATTGAAAGCTGTGAAAGTCACAGTTTAAGGGTGTTAAAGCTGACTTGATTTTTCTCTTTGTCCTTTCAGAAGAGGGCAAGTAGTTGGGCAGTAAAAGGAAGGCAGAGATGAAAATCTGGGAAAGCTACACTTTTCCTTTGTGCTGTGGATTGTAAAGCAGGATCCTGGGAGTTGTCCTCAAAGAGGACATAATCTGAGCTGTGTGGGAAAGAATTTACTGCCCATGTTAAGGTGGGCAACAGAGTTACTGCTTTGCAGCTGCAAAAATTAAATTAATCAACTGATGGCCGTTATAGTTGTAATTATACTGGAACAATTGGTGCCCATTAATAATAGTTTCCAGCTAACGGATACTTGCGGACAATGCCTGCGGTTATTTTGGAATAGAGAGCACAGCAGCCTTATTTTACACCATACCTTTGAGTAAATGAATTCAATCGTTCATGCAGGACATCCGTATCTCAAATCTCTATAATCCTTTCAACTCATCCTGGAAAACACTTTAACAGGTCCAGGAGAGGCTGTGTATGTTGCTGATTACAAGCCCTTTGTCATCCAGGATCAGGCACCTAATCCCAAATTTCGTTGTAAATCTGTTTGGGTTGGGGGGCTGTGGGTGTGGTGGTGTTTGTGTTTGTTTGTTTGTTTTTTAATGTGTTGGTTACTAAAAGCTCTCTAAATGCAGTATTCAGACCTGCGGTTCTGCATAGCCTGCCTTCCCGTGCTCTGGAATTGAAGAAACGTCTAAAAATGAGGTGAGGCTGCAACTGTGGCAAGAAGCATAGTTCTGTGAGGATCTAGTTTTTTATGAGGTTTTACATTTAAAAAAATCTGGATGGTGGTTATGCACGGAAGGGATCCTCTAAAGAAAACCCCATTTCCTTGGTGTTCTAGAGTGGAGAAGGAACCGAGCTCCTTCCTTGCTGGCTCAAATCGCTTGGGTATTGCCCAGTTAGGGGTCACCCCATCTCCCTGCCATCTCCTTCCCTGTTCCAGCACGAGGGTTCGAACGGCTGCACAGTGAAAGCTGTCAGGGGGCTGAAAACTGATTCAGACAAAGAAAATTCCACGTGGGAGGGGTGCAGAGCCCCGCCCCCCCCCAAGGAAATCCCATCCAGGATGGACATGGAGTACAAGCTGTTTGGATCCAGCCCTGTCTGAGGAGCGAACCTACTATTCTCTTACCATAAAGACCTACGTGCGGGTCTCTGGTCTCACTGGAAACCGTTCTGACACATAAATCACTCATTTTCTGCTGTCTTGACTTCCTCAATTTGGCTCGTTTTCGGGGAGGCGAGTGCCTCTTCTGGGCGCAGTGGAAGCGGTGAAAGATTGTGGCTGTGGAAGGGGATTGGGATTGCTAGAGAGCCGTTAAGGAGGCTTACCTTTAATATCAGACGTTTCTCTTCATCTCCCGTTGCCACTCTTGCTATCTTCGCTTGTACTTTTCTTCCGTCTTGCCACCCCCAGAAGTCCACTTCCACTAAATGTAACATTTTCGCTGGTGGATTAGGTCACCACAAGATTTGAGGATGAATATAATCTAGGATACAAACTGTAAAATACTTGCAGTCAGTCCACGTTTTCCTCTGGTCATCTCTACACTTACTTTGACCCTCGGCGGAGCAAATAAATCTATCTGTGTATTATGCGGCACGTTTGAAAGGCAACCCGTAGCCTGCTGCACTGCACGTCCTCACCCCTGGCAGTGAAGAATTGGCATCAGCACACGCTTTGGTTGATGAAGCGTAAGGAGAAATTGAGTGCAGCCCATTTTCCCACAGCTATATAAGCTTTGCAGTGTGGATGGCGATAAAAACTTGGTTTTGTTAGCAAATTCAGTGGATATAAATTGGGCAAGCAGATGGAAAGCCATCAAATAGATACTCTGCCAAAGTACCAATTTTGCAAAATTACTTTTTTTTAAAAGCCAGAAACAAACCAGGAATAACTACGAAGAAAATAAGGACTTCTTGGACTTCGGTCAACACAAACCATTTATTCTCAAACACTGCAAGTCTGCAAGTAGAGTAGCGTCTCCTCTAGGATGTATTGCCATCCTTTTCGCATGCAAAAAGCCATCCCTGTTTACATAAGTTTGTGGATCGGAGAGGTAATTCCAGGAAAAAAACATAATGTTCAGTAGCAATCAAAAACCACTGGGAATTTGTATTGGATCCCTATTCAATCCAAGCAGAAAAACAGTGTTACGCTACTGGGTAAGTCCATAAAAGCAATGGTCCTCCTATAGTTTGAATAGGTTTTCAAAATATTGATGGAAAGCGGAGCTGGATGGATGATGACATGGCCTTTTATTAGGTCTCACCCTGTTTAAAATCACTGTGGCCTTAGTGATGATGCATCTCCTGGGACCCTGCTCAGCTTACCCGGGGCGTGTCCCCTCTCCAGCTCCAGCATCAGAGCATCTTCCTCCTTTCTCCTCTGCCTATGCCACGAGATGCCGACCTCAGGGACTCCCTATCATCTTGCAAGGTTTTATTCCAAGTTCTTTACTGTTTCTTTTTATTTCCATCTGGAGGGGGGAGGAAAAAAAAAGCAGTATTTTTAACCTGTAAAGTGCGGGGTTGGTTATGGGAGCCCTCTTCAGCAGCACGCTCCCCTCCTTTGCCTGTAGGAAAAGTCCAGAATAACCCATTAAACTCCAGCTGTTGCCACGGGCTTAAGTAATAATTATTAATAGCGTGTTGTGCAACCTTCTTCTTAAAGAAAAAGAATGTTCGTGCGAATAGACAGCATGGCCTCAGCCTGCCTGCTTTCTTTTTGAAATCTGATTTTTTGCTAAACTTGAGCATTAAACCCATAGTTTTAAAATGAACGAAGAGACACGTAATAATTGCTTTTATCAGTTAAACGGTTTTTGTGGTCTGCATGAGGAAAATGGAAGCAATAAAATGGAAAAAGAGCAAGCCAGGCATCAAAGCAACAGTTACGATCTGTCTGGGTCAACTGATGTATTTTTATGAGTTTGTAATTATCATTGCAAATTAGAAAAGTGTACTGCATTATAAACAGACTTAAGAGCTGGGCAGTTTGCACAAGCAATTCTCTTTGCTTTTGTGTTGTTAAACAAATTAAACCAAAATCATGGCCCATACGCATCCTTTTCATTAAATTACAGTTATCCTTAAAGCTTAAAGCCAGCCAGGCTCTGTCACAGCTCAGCTTTCAGATCTGCTTAGGCAAGACTAGAAGCACTCATGTTTTAACGCTATTAAAACTCTGTCCGGAGAAGTAAAATGATGAATTGCTTGATCTGTAAAAGCTGGTGAAGAGCAAAGACACAGAAGTCCTGAGCACACCTTTGATTTATGCTTCTTTATGGACCCTTTTTCATTTTCAGAGCTTCCATCTCACCTGGTACTTGCCAAAACAAAAGCAACTGCACTATGTGTCAGAGCAGTTGGCAGGGCAGCCGGCTGGGTGGGAAGTCTGAGAAGCAAATCAGAAGGTCTTCATAACGCAAAACTTCTTCTGCCAGCAGGAAAGGCAGGCGCCACTTTTAGTCCTCAATTATGTTAGCTTTGTCTAAATGAAAATAGGTCCCAGGGTATAGAAATCGAAACAGAACGGACAATCAATTAAAGAAATGAGAGGGGGAGAGAACCAGGCAGAAGAGGAGGAACACATGTGCAGGGAACTGGGAGTTTTGCCATAAAGAAAAGCGCGTTGAAATAAAAGAAGTTTAACAAAAATAAGGGTTTGTTGCTTGTGAAGCATCCCAACGTAGTGGGCTAGTAATAGGAATCATTGATATACTCACACTAAAACAGAGCCTGGGGTTTGCAGAACGGGTCCCTTAACCTCATCTGTTTTATCCTTAAATCCCAGCGATGGCTCTCTCCTGTGGGAGGCTTGTGTGACCAGGGTGGGGGTGAGGAGGGGAGGCTGGTTTGTGGGGTGGCTGCGCTTTGTGCCGGCAGCCCTGCACAGGGACCCGTTGCTAGTTTTGGTGGTATCTGCACGAGTGGCTCTGAGGCCCTCCTCAGACCATGGCTTGGCTTTGCCCCACGCTTTTCCTGTTCCTCAGAGATGAAGTCTTTTTAGTTAACCCTTCTTCAGGGCCTCAAGATGAGTATCCTGTTGGTTTGGGGGGAGAGCATCCTGAATTCTGGTCCTATTTCGGAACTGTGCCCCTCAATTCATCTGGTTCCAGAATTTCTAGCGACCCTCCTGAGACTCTTTCACTGCTTCAGGGTTTTTTTCTCTTTCCCCGCCTTTCCTTTAGCTGGAGATAAACCCACAACCGACAGTGTTTAATTCTACCGTTAACATATTTTTTCCAAAACGCCTAACGGTAATTCTGGCTTACACACCCCCATCTAGCTCAAACATAACAAATATTGCATGCAGCTTTCTTACGCGTGGAGAATGATGAGGGTTTTTTGGCAGATGGCATCTTTTGCGTTTTCCCTGGCTGCGGATCCCCGCCGCAGCGGGGAGGCCCGGAAGCCCCGCAGGTGCCCCTGCACTTTCCGGCAGTGCCGTGGCCCTGCTCTTACTGAGGGTGTGAGCATCTCACCAGCATGGGAAGATAAACCCTGGGATAGTTCTGTATGAATACCTGCAAAACTCATGGCAGAGACGGCTGCTCCCCATGGAGCTTTTAGCTTTTGCCCTGCAATTCTTTTAATTACAAATAAGGCATTTTTCCTCATCATCAGACTTGATTTGTGTTCTACACCAGGATCACCTGTTGGCAATGATTCCTTTTTGTTGTTTTTTTCATTCAGATGCAGACAGCATGAGCTGGGCACTGCAATGCTTCAGGAACCTTTGGAAAATGCTACGTATCTGCATTTCAGCCGTGTGCTATCTTTAGCTGACAAACAAGACATCCCAAAATCAGCGTTCCGGTTACCTGGGGAGGGAGTGACACCGCTTGTCAGTGCTGTGCACGGCATTTGGGTTAAAGGGGAGATTTGGTTAAACAAGGCTAAAACTTTGGACTGGCAATTGTGAGAGTATTTTGTGGAGGACCAGAGCTCGCACGGTGCTAGAGATGCTCTGTTTTGTCCCTGAGGCAGGTGAGGATTGGGGAGAACTTGGGGAGGCGGAGAGCGGGACACAGTGAAAACCTCCCTGAATTTCTCTCCCCTGCTTGGAGATCTACAACTATTTTCTTTGGTGGTAGCAGCTGAGATACTGCCGACAATAAAGGGAGCTACTCTGTCCCAGTAAAATGCTAGAGACACTGCATTAAACCTGACCAAGACAGGTTTACTACTGCGTATCTCCTGGCTTTATAAATGTGTATTAAAGAAACCATTCTATACATTAATGGAATTACTTCACAAGACGCAGAGAAGTCATAGAGCTCTTACATCAGTGGAGCTGTGGTAGTCTTAGGACTAATTATTAATTACCGATAATAAGCAGGAGCACTTTCCCAAGGGAAGCTGTTGCATATGCTTTGTGTAATGTGTTACTGACACATATTGATGTGTTTTCTTAAAAAATGTGGTTTTAGGGACATCAGTCTATGGTTCCCTCAGCTGCCTGGTTGTAACAGATATGTATTTTGAAATGAAAATCTGCAACGGTTATGCTACCTCACAAAATAACAAAACTAAAAGAGAGACCCTCTGGAAGATAAAGGTATGTATATAGGAAAGACCAGTTCCTCCAGGAGGAAAGGCTGCTGGCTTTGAACGAGAAACGGATGGGAAGAAAATCCCAAACTCCTCTGTGTAGCCTCATGAGGCGTCAGGCAACGAGGGGACGGTGGGGTGAGGGAGGGGGACACAGCTGGCAGCTGGGATATGGGAGAGACCCCAGTTTTTGCCTCTGGCTGAGCCTTCATCCATCCTCTCACCTCTCCAGTTAAAACTCCTTAGTCACAGTTTCCTCAGCAAACTGGCCCTCGAAAGTAGGTTAGAGATGAGCTTGCAACCAGCAGTCCTGCCGGGGTCAAGAGAGAGGGTTTTGAGAAAGAGGCCACCAGCTTCTCTCTGCGATGGTTTCTCTTGCCTCCGAGGACAGCGGCAATAAGTGCCTGAGAGCATCACGTTAACCTGCTGCCTTAGGGAAAAAGAAGGAAAATGCTGTTTGTTCCAAACACCTCTATTTATTTGGTAGTAGAATGTAATAGTAGTAATAGTGGAAGTTGAAATAACAGGATTGATTATTTTGTTTCTTTACAGCAGCCTGGGCTGGATTACAGTCTGTGCTGGAAGCAGCTTTGGAATAATTTTCCTTCTTGTTCTAGGGCAGCTCATTTAGGGACTTGCTCTGGGTTTTACCCTCTGGCAGATGGTTTGCATTCTGTGTTAGGAACCGCATATTTCACAAAATAATTGCTTTTGTAGCTCTTTGCAGGTTCTCAGTTGAAGGTGCTGCCCTAATGCCCGTCCATGTCTGTGTCACAGCATGGATGTCAGAGGCTCTGGCATGCAGCTCTTGCCTGGCCATCTTGCAACACGCTGTAGGTTTGCACCACCAAAGACCAAATTTTGGCTACAAGTGAGCTCCTGAGGAAAAATAAAAAAAGCTTTCTGCTTTTTCCTCCTTTACTAGAGACGCCATCTCCATCAGCCCCAATGGATGGGCTCGCAGGGTGCTTCCCACCCCTATCACAACTTGGGGAGAAGGCATTTTCCACCCCAAGGCACCTGGAAGGGATTAATCACAGCAACAAGGTGCTGTGCAGGCAGAGGAAAGGTGGCCAAGGACCCCATTCTCATCTCCTCTGGGCTGGGCAGAGCCCGAGCTTTGAGCCAGTTCACCTACAGGTACACAGAGCTTAAAATGAAGCTGTTCCAAGTTTTTTTAATCTCTTCTGATGGGTCCTGACTCTGGATACACTGCTTCCTGCTCCCACCACCAAGCAGCAGCAAACAAGTTTCCTTGGCTGGTCATCCCTAGCTCTTTTATTTCTGTTCATGCGGGCACAAGGCTGCCAAAACACCTGACCGTGGAAGGAAAGCGGCTTGTATTTTAAAGAAATCCAAAAGGTTGTAAAAGGAAGAAAAACAGTAATGCAGTTGCAGGCCTTCTGGCCTTTTCACAGTACTTGGGATCATCGAGGAAGGTGCAAAGTAAAACAACTATCTGTGGAAAAAATGAGAATGTTGAAAGTCATTCTGTTTTTCTACCCTTCTCCGATCCTCTCTTATTTTCCCTCCCACCACGCCTTCCCAGTTGCTCTTGAAATAGCCACAGCACCTATTTTTTATTAAACAGAGGACAAGGACTCTCCAGAGCACCCTTCTACGTCAGTGCCAGGACACACAGAGCTCCCAATGGCAGGAGAGCCTGTTCCCGCTCTTTGCACACAAATACACTGATGTCTGGGATTATTCTGGAAGCAGCTGAAAAACCTGGTGGGCAATAACTGCTGTCATTGAGCATGCAGTGCCGGCTGCTCTCCTAGCTAGGATGGGGAGGCAGCTCTTTTTGGGTTGAGTGAATTGCATTAGGGCGATTCAGTCGATTTTGGCAGAAATATTGGTTAAAGCCGCTTCAGGTCCAGCTACAAACGGCCTATCCAGCAACCAGCAGAAATCTCCCTCCTTTAAAAGCCCCAGAACCCTCAAACAGGCAGGTATTGC
This sequence comes from Chionis minor, assembly GCA_013398295.1. NCBI lineage: Eukaryota > Metazoa > Chordata > Aves > Charadriiformes > Chionidae > Chionis > Chionis minor. The sequence goes on along the minus strand of VZSF01002557.1, from coordinate 168,383 downwards.
AGTGTGGCTCTTTAGCATTTACTAGTCTATTGGGAAGACATTGCTGGAAATCTATGAAAATATGAAATAAGTTCCTCTATTTATTTGCTTTGTTCCCTTATATTGGTTTACAGAGGGCCCGAGGATGCCCTACCCCTGGTCAGCCATCCTCTCTGACCAAGTCCTTTATAGGGGACTTGTTGCAGTTGAGTGTCTTGAGTTCATCAGGAAAGCAGCAACAAAAATAAGAAAATGCCCCGGCGCAGACGTGTGCTGTCTGGCAGAGGTGAGATCTTCCCACATCCTGCCCATCTCCCCGTCTTACTCCAGCTGCCTCATCAAAGTCTTCCTTGTGTTTGTGTTTATTGTGCAATGGCAAAATGCAAAAGACAAAGCTCTAAAGCAAAATAATTCCTTTTCAATTTCATGTTATTTAGTTTTCATCTTGTGACAAATACAATTTTCTGTTGGCTCTCCTGATGGAATTGGAAACATCACTGCGCTTATTGCTTACAAGGCTTTTTCATTTTATTTAAGCATTTAGCGTGGGGATTTCTCTTTAAAACCCACCCAGAGGAAGCCTGGGGGGGGATTGGATGGCGCACAGATGTTGTGAGTCCTCCCTTGCAAAAGGCATTTCCTTGTTCTGCTTCTTCTGTGGGGGAGGTTGAAGGAGCCAGTGTTGGTCTTGAGGATTAAATAGGTGAATAAAGTGAGTAAGGGATCAGTAAAACTGGCAAAAGCTTATGCTTCCCCGTGGAAAGTTGAGGGAGCTACTTAGAGCTCAGCTAGTGCTTGCAGTAGGATTTCCAAGCTGGCTCCAGCAACAGGAACTCTGGAAGCAGCTCTAAGTGCAGTGTTTCAGCACAGTTTCGGTTTTTTGTTGTGTTCCCCCCCCACCCCCAGCCAAAACCGAGCTTTAACGAGGTGATGTGTTGGGTACTTGAAAGTGGCTGTATTTTCGAGTGCTATGAAAGGAAATTGTTTTACTTACCTCTACGTCTATGAGCTGCAAATGTAGTTATTGAAGTCTTTGCAGGCAGTATTCACTTGTGCCTTTGTTGGTCGAATTTAAGGGGTTTTCCTCAGTGTATGAGGCCAGCTCTGTTTTCTGTGCTGGGTATCAACTTCCTCTAGAATAGAGAACCAAAAGGGTAGTTAAAGCTGCAAAATATAGACAGCAGGTGTGGAATTTTTTTTTTTTTGGTAAAGGATTTTCATGGCTTTTTGAGCGTTACTGCTGTTTTTCAGATGGTGATCACAGAAGGGGATGGGTAAACTTAAGAGACAAAGCCTTGAGATGTATGCGCGTTTAAAAACAAAGCTGACAGAAGACAGAGCTTAGCTGTGCAATGTTTATAAACTACTGGGAGGGCTTTTTGGGGTTTTTTTTTTGTTGGTAAATGACTGCTGAGAAGCTATACAACCTCAAAGGTGAGGTGAGAAACCCTAAACAAAGCCTTGTTAGAGGCTGACCTGGAGTTTGCCGTGCTTTTCCTCACCTGTGGTAGTTATGCCCGGCCCTGGAGGCTGCTGTCTCGTCCTGCTCTCTGCTGGCATTTTGGGTATAGCGTGAGGAGAACTTCAGCAGCAGCTCGTCTTTTTTGTTGGTTTTGGGACAGCTCTCATTCTTCCAAGGTGTGCCGTCTGCTCAGGAGGGCTTTTCTTTCCTCATGAGCGAGGGAATAGTTCGGGTTGTCTGCCATGCGCGGGGTCTGCCTGTGAGGAGCTGGGCCTCGCCCTCCCGACTCACATCAAAAACGCCTCACGGTAAGAAATGTGCGTTATTTCTTCTAGTGAAGTAGCGCTCGTTTTCACCAAACGCCTTTCCAGTAAGACTTCCGACCGGTTTTTTCCGAAGGAAAACCCGCGTTTGAGGCAGGTTTTTTGTGCCCGGGCAAGTGGCGAAGCCCAGGCGAGCGCTGTGGCCCGCGGCGGGCGTTACCGACCTGTTTCGGTGTGCCCCTGTCCCTCCCCCCGGGGCTGAACGACCCTCTCGCGGCTCTTTAGTGCTGTGTTTACCACTAAAACAAACGCAGATTTGGTGCTGTGTGCGGTGTTTTGGGTTTGGTTTGGTTTGTTTGTTTGGTTTTTTAACCAAGGCGCCCTCAGGCCACCTCCCCCGGCGGCGCCGCGAAATGGCGCGCTCCCGCCCCGCCACACAGAGGTGCCGGGCTCCGGGTTGAGAGGGAGGCGGCACTCGGGTGGCGGCACCGTTCCCGCTGTGGGCCAAGCTCGCACTGTGGGTAAACCAAACCTTGCTACTTTAAAACCACTTGTTGCCTGTGAGGTGTGTGTGAGGAAAATGACTTAGGCGGTGCGTGTGTGGGGAAACACACACAACACACCCCACCCATCAATGGCGGGGCCTGAGGTAAACCTGAGCCCAGCACTTGTGCGGCTGGTGAAGCTTCTCTCAGGATGTGCCTCGGCGGTCTGTGAGGTAAATTTGAAGCTTGTTGGTGCTCAGGCCCATGTCTTTGCCGTGGCCTTTAAGGCTGGCTCCTGGGGAGTTTGTTTTCCCTCTGGCTGAGGGGAGCTGTGGGCTGAGCTGAAGGATGGCTGGGAATGGCTGTCTCCGGTCAACAGGGTTGCCCATGCAGGGTTTTGGGAGATTAAAAGGTCACATTTTGATCCACCATGCCCGGGGTCTTGAGGGATCCTGCTCTGGGAGCAACAGGAGTAATTTGCTGTGTTAAATAGTACATTGCCTGCTGTGTCCAAGTCATCTGGGCTTATGTGTCAGGGAAAAACGGGTGGCAGTGGCACCTCATCATGTTCGTGTCCTGTTAGTAAAGCTAGCCTTCATCCAAGCTTGGATCTCTTTTGAAATCCTGGAGTGAAATCCTGCCCCACTGGGAGTGCCAGTGGGAGTGATGCTGTTGACTGTAGTAAGCCGAGGGCTCAGTTCCTGGTGCCGATCTGGCAGGCTTTGCCTGCGCTTCTTCACCTTCTTCCTGGCAATCCTCTGTTGCTGGAAACTGAGGAAGGTCAAACACAGGTAAAAGTAAGATTCAGGACTGCGAGCAAGCTGCTGCCTGCTGTCCTCAGGACCTTTCATGCTGAAACAAGGTCAGGTGAGACAACATCTTGCAGAAGCAAAGATTTCCAAATACTAGTGGGTACCGCAACTCCTTTCTAGTGTGTGACTATGAAATGGTGCTTCAGGTCTGTACCAAGGCAGGAAAAGAAAAGCCCTGACCTTTTGTTCTTAAACAATTTTAAGGATTTTATTTTAGGGCTGTCTCAAATCTAGTTTTTGAGGGGTTTTTCTTCGATTAGAAAAAAAGATTGTTTTTTCAGTGTATCTGTTTAATAATAACAAACAGTGGTGTGGCGCTAGATGTCAGTAGTGCTTCACCAGTTTCTGTGTCAGACCTTGTAGGCTTTATTTGCTGATGGCTTTTTGGCACATGGATGCCCTCTCCTTGTTCTGTATTTTCTAGAATAAACAAGAGCAGACATGCTGTCCTTCAAAAATACATTTTCTCTTACTTTGCTATCCTTCACGAATAACCTTCTTAGGTCACCCACTTCTAAAAATGACGTGTTCTGACACTTCAGTAGATCATGCACAGGCTGTTTTGCTCTTAATGGTAGTCCTGCTTTGAGGTAATCTGGGCTTCTAACTTGGTAAATATCATTCTTGTTGTATTGCTGATTAAAATTCATGTGTGAAAGTTTCAAAAGCAGTTCTGACACTAAGAAAGAACTTTGTATTTGTAAAAAGATACCCTAGGTCTTAAAGCTCTGGTTTAGCTGCGTACCTTATTAAACTTAAACTAGACCACTATCAACCAGGTGCTTTAATGAAGTGTCCCTTATCTTGCTTCAGGAAAACAAATGTTGAAAGGAGGTAGTGTAATTGGTTGAAGGACTTGGATTTCTCTTCTTAACATGCTATAAAGCAGAAGACAGACTTTCATGGTGATCCTAGGCTGTTTCCTGATTCATAATACTTAGTAAAAAATACTAGAGCTAGTGTTGTGACAGATCCAGATAGAACAGCCCATTTCTTCCTTCTCCTTCCTAAGAAATATTTAGTATGTTATCACAAAATTTCTGAAACCAAATTTCTATTACTGGAAGAGTTTCTGAAGGCTGTAGTTATTTCTTAAGTGTACGCTGTTGTAAAAAAATCAGCCTCTATCACATAGTTATGCTGTTTGGCTTCAGGATGGAGTTAACTGCAGTAAGTTTGCAGAGGACACCAAGTTAGGTGGGAGTGTGGATCTGCTTGAGGGTAGGATGACCCTACAGAGGGATCTGGACAGGCTGGATCAATGGGCTGAGGCCAATGGTATGAGATATAAGTATCTGGAAAAAGACTTCTGCTGGGAAAAACAAGTTATCCCCATCCTTACTGGAGATCAGAAAACCGGCAGCCCTGGACACAGCTCCAGGGGAAGCTGTTCCTGCATGAGGAACTTCTCATTTTTATTAGTATTTGTAAATCCTTAATTTTAAAATAAAACCAGAAGAAAATAAGTTCTGTGTGAGGGAATGCTGCATTTTAAAGAGGTGTTACCATCATATATTCCTTACCTGTGGTGTAGGTATGCACATCTATGCTCCTTATGCTATTAGTTTTAAGATAGAAGACAAGAGCTGGAATATTTGGTTTTGTGTCATCTCTTTGCCTTCTGTCTGGGGACTATGTTAGTGTCAGCTACAGCGGTTGCTCCAAGTCAGCTAGCCTGGAGGGTAAGTTTCCTTCTAAAGAAATATGTGATCAAAATGTGACCCCTTAATCAATTTATCTCAGCTTCCGAGATCTCTTTTTAATGGTGTTTCCATGTACCAGGCTTGCTTTGGTCTTCCAAATGTGTAGGCTAATTTCTTTTTTTACTCTGGATTGGCATCTGTTATGGTCTGTACAGAATAAGAATTGTGGAAAACCGCTAGGATGTTTATGGTATTGTGGGACAGCATGGTGTTCTCCACTGCAGCCTCAGGTTAAAGAGTAATTAATCCAGGCATGGATGTTTCTCTTTCATCAGGCAGCTTTAGGCTTCCTCAGGAAATAGTTCTTTAAGAACAGAAATAATTTATATGAACATGATGTAAAATGTCTGCAGAAGCCCCTTAACAGATTAACTTACTTTTTTAACAACTTTAGTGCATAAAATGTTTTTTTCAGTACTTGATCACTAGGATATGAGACAGTTTCTGGGGACTAAACTCAGCTGTGCCACTTGCTCTAAGTGAAAGTAAACTCTTTTTACTTACTTCTAGACTACTCTGTTGGTTCATGAGTATGTCTGTATTGAGTAATACTACAAAAACATGCTCAGTCAATATTGTTTTGCAGGCATGGTGTCATGTTGAATTTTGCAAGCTCGGGGCTTCCCTCTGCTTTGCAGGCTACTCTGAGAGAAGTAAAGCAAGGATTAGGAGTGCAAATATGGGTTTGGTAAGTAAAGGTGGCAGGCAGAGGAGCTACCAAAAAACCCCCCTTCTTTCCTGGTGAATCGCTGAGCAGGTTTAAAAACTCTGTGGGTGTTATATATATACAGACTTTCTGTAAAACAAGTGCAACTTGCTTTTTCTGTGTCATTATTTTCCAGTACAGGGAATTGGGTCAGGTGTTAATGTTAAGCTAAGGCTTCCCAGTTTTCCGTTCCTTCTAAGGAAATGAAGACAGAGAAAGGCTCTATGTCCCACAAGAATAAATAGTAGCACTTCTAGTTACTTACAGTAGGAAGTGTTGCAAAATGATAATGCAGATAATATTGATGTTAAAAGCTTATGAAGACAAGCATTGCAGATATGAAGGAGATATCGTATACTTAAATTCATCTACATGAACAGCTTTGTAATTGAGTCGTGCAAAATTATATCTTACAATAAGATACTGTGAGCTGTATGGGTTGCTGGCATCAGAATCTGCTTGCTTGATGCTAACAAAGTAGATTCTATAAATGTGGCTATGTAAGTCAGGATTTAATGTACTTGAAAGTGATTTCAGTGAAATTATTCACTTATTCTTCTCACTTATATGGGGATACATTGAGTAAAAATATTAAACGGCAAATCTGAGTTGAAGCATCTGGACAGCTCAATTTTTAAAACAGGAAATGAAGGTAGAGATCATGTACAATATTTTTTAAATTGTTCCCTGAAAGCTGAGCTTCATCCCGTCCTCCAAAGTAGGATTATGAATCTTAAAGGATTAAATTCTCTCATTTCAAATTTCTTAATGAATTGTGGTTAGTTCAAGGTGAGGTTTGTGTGGTTCCATCCTCCAGCCCACCAAC
>VZSF01002557.1:0-162139 GCA_013398295.1 Chionis minor | reverse complement strand
GCCCCCCCCCCCCCCCCCCCCAGCTTCTGTTTTTTTGGAAAAAACCTGCAAAGGTAAGAACATTTTCAGATCTGTGATGGTAAGACTTAACTCTGTGATGGGCAGGTCTTGCAGCTGCGGACACATCATGGTCTAGGCAGGTGCAGTCAGTACCACTGAGGTCTCCCTGATGTTGGTGTACTTTTGAGATCCCCTCTCACCTGTTGCCATGGTGGATTACTTACCACTGCTAATTAGTGCCTTTTTTTTTTTTGTCATGCTGAGGAACTGAGATGTGCTGTGGTGATGAATGGTGGCCAAGAAAGAAATAGGAGAAAGCTTGTTGAGAAACCCTTGTGTTGGCGCTGGAACCTCAGATGAGTCTGACTCCAGCTTTATATATGGTTTATAAGGAGATAGGGCTGGTGAATTTAAATTTACCTGCCTGTGTTTGAGCTTGCTCTGGCACTGCCGGCAGTGATTTCCAAGGTCATTGCGAAGGCCCCCTGGCACTTCTGGGCACAGCTCCCCTGTGTGTATCCCATTCCTCCTGCTTTGTTATACATCAGCTTGTCCTCTCCCTGTAAAGCTTCTGCATGGGCTTTTCTATAGCTGTGTCAGAAGTAAGAGCAGGTACTCAAGTAATAGGACCTTCCCCTAGCTCTGCTTGTGACCATTTCCAAGAAGAGTCACAAAAAAGCTCTGTCATCACTTCTGCTCACACAAGAGCTTGTGAGATCTCTGTCCCTGGAGGAATGCATCTTTCACCAGGGTGGTGAATTCGCCAGTGACTTCCTGCATATGTAGTTTCAGAGGTGAGTTTCCAGTGGTGTCCCAGAAATAGCCCATCAGCTATGGGTCTATGGGCCCATCAGAAATAGTCCACAGCCTGCTCCAAAAGGTGGAGGGTAGGTTCACATGAAGCAGTAAATATTTGTCTGTTTAAACTTAATGGTGATGAAGGATTAAGTGTAGTGTCAAGATGTGCTATGGTGTGTGCTCCTTCCCAAACCTGGAGGAGTTTCGTAGTTAAGGGACTGAGAGTTTCAGGCACCTTCTCCTGTGACCTGGTCTCAGGTAGGACTGTTTGTAAATGCTGGTTCTCAAATCTGCAGAAGTTCATAGAGTATCCGAAACCTTTCAATATTACTTTCCTTAAATAGTATTTACAAATTTTTTTGTGAATATTCATTTTATTAACTTTGTCATAAAGTATTCCAATATTCAATACGGCATTAAATAAACTGCAATGTTAAAGTAAAATTGATGGAATACAAGCAAAGTAGATATAAGTCCTCCTGAAGGAGGATGATCTAGCAGTACTGACAGAGACTAGAGGCCACCGTCCTCATAGGAAGGTATCAGGTAGGTGGGAGAGGAGGAGATGAGAACTGTGCTTGTTTTGAAGTGAAGGGTAGGAAGAGGTTAGTGACATACAAATTGTGGGAGAGTGGAATATAGAAAAAAGTAAGTAAATTCCCTGAGTAGGACGCATGCAGTCCGGAGACGCCTCTGATTCACGAGGCAAAGGAGTGCTATGCTGATAAGGGCACTTGTGCATGACTCGAGAGAGATGGCTTTGTCCCAGGTTTTGCTGTTGACCTCACACCTCTGTGTCTCTCTCTTTTAATCCCGTGCCTTGTGTATTTAGACTGTGTTTCTTTGTACTGGGGCCAGCCTGCTGGAGAGCATGCATTCATTCAAGACCTTGGCTGGGGACCGCAGACACTTTTGTCATAGAAATAAATAATCTTTAAAATGCCCAGGGAAGCTGTAGAGGAGAAGATGGAGGTGATGCTCTTTGGTGCCATTTTTGATAAGCTGGCGGCAGTGTTCTGCATATAAAGAATTATTTTTTGAAAAGCAGCCTGCTATGCAGTGGGGGAGTCAAGGGCAGCGGCAGAGTTTTGGAAGAGGCTTGGTGGTGCGGTGTCTAGCAAAAGAGCATTTGTGAACCAGCTGGAGTGTTCTTGCAGCCAGGACTAACCAGGTATTATCCAGAAGACCTGTGGGGCTGTGCTAATAGAGAAGTTCAATAGTTGTTAAGCTCAGCTGTGCTGCAGCATCCTGTGGATGAATGCAGATGTGGAAAGGCTCACTCTCAAAAGATGCTACTTTTAACAGTTTTAGATCTGCTAATTGCTAGATACGAGTGAATAAGATGGGAGTCTTTTTTAGATTCAAGCCTGCCTCTCCATAGTGATGTACTGACTTGACTAAACCTAGTGACTTTTGTGTTGTAGACAAGAGAAAACTAGCTACCTCATCAGAAGTGTTTTTTGAAAAGAAAAGTTTTAAAAGCTAGCTTGTTGTAACTTAAAGAGCAGAAAATAGCTGTGGGTGAGGAACCAAGTAAGCTTATGTGCTGTTCTGAAAAGAAAATTGAAATCTGAGCTCCCTGAAGCAGAGATTTTTAATTTGGAAAGAATGTTTTATTTGGAAGAGAACAGGGGAAACGGGACCAGCCTGGTGTTGGCATCTCCCGCAGACATAAATCTGTGTCGTGGTGGTGAGGGGCACCAGATGGAGAGTCCTTACAGGGACCAACACACGCAGGGCATGTGGCTCTAGCAATGCGTGACTTGGGCATGTCGGTGATTCCCCAGCCTCTGTGACATTCATATTATACCAAGACGCAAGTGGTGTTGTCTTGCCTCCAGCTTGGAGGAGAGAAAACGGTCCCGGGAAAAACTAATGCAGCTTCTTGTAGTAAGACAAAAGATGCTCACCCAGCAGCTAGCTGTCATCTGCCGTTTGCTACCAGCCCTTTCCTGCTGTGGGAGCCTGAGATTTAAAAGCCATTTTACTGCTGGGGTCTTTATGTATGGCAGAACAGGATCTCCATAAAACGCAGAGCAGCCTTTCTGACAGCTACTGTAGGAAGTATCACGAGCAAATGTAGCCTGAGGGTCTGAGTACTCTGGGAGTTTTTCGCAACAGTGGTATTTCCAGAATAAAGCTACTAATTTTGGCTCTTGACTCTGCTTATGTTCATTAGTCAGACTTTACGCCTTGAAATGTGTGCTGTTGAATAACAGAAGGGTAAGAAGGGTCAGTGGGGAAAACCTGAGAAGACTGAAAAAAAGGTAGAACGGTGCAGGGAGGTAGTGATGAGGTGATAGAGCTGCCTGCTGTTACCAAGCTGAGGTGGTCAGGCTGGGAAGCAAGGAACAGCTGAGAAATGAGCGTCAGCAGCAAAGCTGCTGAGGATGGCAGTAAGGAAATCCCACTGTGAAGTCCCACATGAAGGATGCGTAAGGGGTGTCAGTGGGTTGAAATGTAGCCATGCCTGGGAGGAAGGAATAAAAAGCATTTGGAGCTCCGTGAGCAGGAGACCAGGTCTTTTTTTTTTTTTCTTCCCCACTACAACTTTTACAATTGCTTCTTGTGCAAATTTTTTCAATTCCAACTTTCCATGTGTGTCTTGACAGATGTGAAAGGACTGTGCTGGAGCTGTCAGGCACCTGGGGCTGATTAGTAGGAAAGTGCAGCTCTGTCTGCCCTTGTGGGCTTCACCTACTGATTTTGAGTCAGTCTGTGTGGCAGAGTGTGTTAGGGAAAGGCTGTGTGCAGTGCCTTCTTGTGAGCTTGCTTTTTTTCCTGTTGTCCTTCTGCTTTTTTTTAATCCACATGGAAATGTGGGCAGCAATCTGTAAGAAAAACATAACCTGAAGCAATGAAACTATTTTATGACTTGTGTCTTGAACTTCTCAGCAAGGTTATGTCTTCACTGCCTGAATTGAGCTGGTTTTCATTTTAGCAATGGGCTCTTGGCTTTTAAGCCAAGTATGAATGTCATTGGTGTTGTTCTACAGACCCACAGAGAATTGTAGAAAGTTCTCTGAAAGGTTATTTTACATACATGCAGAAGTGTTTGTGCCTTGATGCTTGCAACAAATTTACTGTTTCTAAAGGACATACATGTTGTTTGCTTAAATACGCTGTGATTCTGCTGAGTTGATAGGTGAGCCATTGGGATCTTCTGAGGCTCCAAATTCAGTGAAACCGATAGGTACTTTACCTTTTGCAAAAATGCTGCTGTTGAGTCTGCTCTGATGGCCTTCTGGGTCCCTCTCTGTCTGGCGGAAGAAGTGTTTGGGTTGAGCTGGGCTATGTGTTTTTTTGGTGCAGGCTGTTTCCATATGTAAGTGCCCTTAAGCAAAGGTGGTCACTGACAGCCTGCGTGTGGTTAAGGAGCTGCAGCCAAGGCCAAATGGCCCTGGAGATGTCTCTAGATGGCACAGGAGAGTGTGCCCTTGCAATGCCCACCATAGCTCTACCTGCTATCTATTTATTGCAACACTAAGAGGAAATACTTTTTTTTAAAAGACTGATTGCTTACTTGTTATCAATAAAATAATGAAAAATAATCTCTTAAGTCTTGAAGGACTCCCTAGAAGATTTTTGGGGCAAAGAAAATGAGATCCCAAACTGGCACATATTGAACACAAGATGTTATGGAAGGGTAATGAGATTTCAGTGGTAGAACTGGAGCTTCATTGCTCACGAATAGGGACCTCAAGGCATGTTTATACCAACCGTTCACCAGGTAGCTTCACGGAGTTATCTAGAGTTAAATACAAACTGGAAGGTATTAGTCAGACTATGACAGTGTAGAATATGATTAGCAGAAGTTTCTGCCTTATTTCAGTAAAGCTTTTTCCAGCCTGTCATGCTGGTAGGCTAGATATCCATTTCCCTTGGTTAACAAAACCAGTTAAACTGGTGTTCTGAGTGAGCCATTACACATATTCACTGCAGCTCTTGGTAGTAATGTGTGATCCGTTTTGCACGTAAAGTACAAAGAGATGATTCACTCCAAAGTTATGGAGTGGCCCTTTGGAGAGAAGCAAAATTGGTGTTCCTTCGAACTGGTGTTTGTTATAAATCTGAGTCTCTCAACAGCAGTAGCAAAGTACTGAAAGCGCTTCCCAGACAGCATTGTGTTAGATGTATGTCTTGACAAAGGATGTTATATCTCATCTGAGTCCCAACGCTTGGGATAGTTAAGTTATTCAGTTCATGCGATTGCCTGAACGAATCTCTATCTCCTTCCAAAATGACAAGCACAATAGAGTCTTTCCTTTGACACAGGTCTGTGCCCACTAGTGAAGGCAATAGTGGTAAGTCAGAGGGTTGTGGGGTTTTTTTTTTTTGGTGAACTAAAGTTTGTCAAATAAGTAACTGTAGCTCACTGAGACAATTACCTATAGAGGTGTGTGTATACTTCAGATGCTTTTGTGTTTCACCAGGATTTGTATTGCCACAGGAGCTGTTTGGGTGCTCAAAATCCCTAAACTCCACAGGTAAATCCTAGTGGTTTTTAGTGCAGTAGCTGCTGGATATATAAACTATCAGAATATCTGTTCTACAAAGTGACCCAGCAGAGGTTATGGTGAAAAACACTGCTGGAATGAAATAGGGATGGTGAATATGTGTTTCGGAGGAATAGCATCTCAGGGCTGTGTCATCTGCTACCCTTACCAGGTAAAAAGGATGACTAGGTGGTAGGCTCGCCCTATGCCCTTACCTGTTAAAGGGAGGGTAATATAGAGCAAGACTTTGCTTCTCTGGATACCCTAGGTCAGATGAATTTCTTATCAGCCACTTCTGTACTTTGCATGAGCATACCCAGGAATGAAATTAATTTGGGAGGGAGCGCATTGGAAAACTCTTGAGCTCCCTGTGATCCTGTGTATAACAACTCCAGGTTTCCCCTTATGGTGAGGAAAAAGTGGTGTCCACCACCTGGTGTGCTCAGCCTTGGCCTGCCTCTGGGGACCTGCTGGGTTTGAAGGTTTAGTATCCTGGGAGCGTTGTCATGCGAGTTTTATCTTTGGTATCGTTTAGTTCTTAAAGCAGGCAGTAATTGATGTGAAGTGGCTGCTATTATGGCTGCTGTGGCTTTAGGTGTTTCAAGGAAGATTGCTTGTTGGGAAAGAGTCGGTACCTTGCAGACAATCTTAGAATTTGGATGCATATTTCCTTAGAATTTGGATAGATATTTTAGCTGCTTCTGTAGTAATTCTTCTGGGTGTGTGTCCTACTGCTGCCTGTATCTTAGTGCATCTCATGTGTTAGCTAATGGAAAGGAAAGAATGATGTCAGAGCAACTGTATTTGTTGCTCTCATGGAACTTACTGCTGAAAGAAGAATAACTATAAAGATAGGAATCAGTCCAATATTTGAATAGATAGAAGAAGCTAGTTAACCTTGTAAGGAAAAATACCACTGTAATATCTTGAGTAAGGTAATATTGGTTACAGCTCCTCTAATGACCTGGTAGGGAAGTCAAAGAACTGCTTAAGAAAAAAAAAAAAAAGATGAGTGTGAGAATGCCAATGGAATTAGGAATAACATTGTTCTGAAAGTTCAGCTTTTGGTAGTAAGATTTGTATATGCAGTTCCATAAGCAACGTGTTCGTGTCTCCTCTTATTTAGAGCTTGAGTGGATTTTTATTCCCTGTACTATGGTTATATCTGAGCAGTTTTATTTGCATTAGTGTTTCATTATTTACACGTGTCCTAAAGTCTCATTGAGTTTGGGTGGAAGCTGGGTTGTCTCCCTCCAATGTGTTGGGGCTGGGAGTATATGAAGAAACTGTCACCGTATGCAGCAGGAGATAGACTTTGTACCAGAAAGCATCATTTATGGACTAATAGGAAGATTTGTGGTTCTGTGCAGGTGTAGGCAACCTCAGAATAACTTCAGTCAGTGGAATCTTGCTTGAATTATTCTTTCCTTCATGAAGAACGACAAAAAATCAAAGATGCTCAAAAACCCCACAACTTTTGAAGACCTTTTCTGATAAGAGTATTTAAAGTCATTTTGTTGCTAGGAAGCTAGGCCAGGCCAAGGTAGTGAAGTGCCGGACATTTACTACTGTAGATGGCTATGCATGCAGGCTGACCACAGATTTTTTTTTTTGTTAGAAATCAATTGTCAATGGTAGGACTTTGCAGACAAAAAAAGTGTTTATTTCCCGTTTTCTTCCCTGCCTGTAATAACAAGCAAGCATTGATTATCCTGCTATATAGACAAAGTGGAGAGAGTATTTTATGCTTTACTTTTTATGCTGGTAGAGCAAAAAAACCCCCAGAACAAAAAAAACACACACCCCACAATACTCAACCAAACCACTTTGAAAAGTGCAAGTCCAGGTTACCTGCTTGGAGGTGCAGGTATTCATGCTGATATCTCTTCAAGAGATATCTGTCTTAATTGCTCATCTGTCAACTAAGCCTTGCCTTCCTGTGGAAATCCCAAGGTAAGAGAAATGATCTTCATTAACCTCTCCTTGGACTGTGCTGTAGCACAGTACGCACAAGAGCTATGTGCCAGTTCTGTGCTTTTTCAGCTGAGGACTAAGGTTGGACGAGTCGGTAGCCAACATGCTCTTGCCACATCGCCTCCCGGGAAGTGGCTTTCATCTCTCCAAAATGGATCTATAGCAGTCTCCCAGTGAAGGGGAGGCTTGTATTCACAGCTGTGCTTTGCAGCTGGGCAAGCCACCGCAGTGGCACTGAAGGAGCAGCTTAGAGCCCAAAGTTGGCAAGAATCTTATGAGAGGCATCTGCCTGTGGAAGAGACCTCAAAGAAAACATGTTTCAGGAAAGATCTCTAATCTCTGAGCCAGGAATGGCAGAGGAGTACTTCCTAGCAGGAGACTCAGTATTAGTGTTCCTCAACCTGAGTTCTGGAGTGTCCTTGTGCACTTTTCTGTGTTATTTTGTTCACTCTTTGCTTACATAGGCTTTCAGGATAGACCATTGGTTATTTCTGCTATGTTATGGGTCTACCTTCAGAAAATCACAGGAAGGTCTAGAATCCAAATGCTCCGTCTTGTCACAGCACAACAAATTGCAATGATAAAGTGTGTTGTGAGGCAGTAAGTGTGAATCACCTGTTAACACTGCAAGGGGGACTCAGTTGGAAGTGCAGCCTTCTATTTTTGGAACAATCCTCTTTTCAGATGTTGTGGTGGGCTTGTGGCTGGCACTTGGTGTTTGTGCCGGAGACGATATTTTTAAAAGAATGCTGTCCTGAAATGCAGGATTTTCCCCTCTTATCACTGTGCTGGTAGACTGGTGTACTGCTATGCTCAAGTGTTCTGTTTTAATGTGAGGAGAGCCAAGTGCTCCACGTGGTTAAGTGTAAGTGGAAAACTGATGTAGGGTAGCTTCTGTGTCCACGTTATGAACTTTACCGTCTTGTTACAGGCACTTTGTCTGAGGGCTGGAATTTCCTTGTTATGTTATGATTGTATTAACACCCAAACTTATTTCCAGAGTGCTGAAAATCCTTTGAAACTCATCTATTCCAGGCTGCAACAAAAAGCATCCAATTTCCTAAGATTGCAAGGTTAGTAAGTGGTGGCTTTTTCTTCTTGCTTTCAAAAGTTCGTGTTTTGTTATTCACTTTTTGAGTAGCTGTGCTGGCTTGCTTCCCCTTCTGAAAATAGGAAGTGAGAGTCCTGTGCAGCTGCGTACCCCTTAAAGGGTCAGATCTGCATTAGAACCGGCCAAAGCTGGAATTAGACTGGAAGTTTTTGTTACAGCTCATGCATGAGGGAGCTGCCTGAGTACCAAGCAGGCCGTTCTGTGAGCTAACCCAGGGCGGTTGTCAGAAAGTTGTGGCCCTTGGAATGAAGCCCCTATGCATCTCAGACAATTTCCTGTTTTGAAGTGGCATAAGGATCATACCACATGCGTAGCTGTTGCAAGGAGAGCTGGGTGCTTCTGAATGCTTCAGTGGGACTTTGCTCTCCTGCGGTCTCACGTTTGTGGCTCTGGTGCTTCTAAGTGCACTTTGAGGGATGCCCTCCTTTCTGATGTGTGCTGTGGTCTTTGACAGGGTCTTTGCCTTTTCTTCTCCAGTGCAGTGGGTTTGGTTCCAGCAGCTAATGGAGCATTCTGCATGTTTGTATATTTAAAATACACCCTGGAAGAGCCATTGCTGAGCTTCAGACTTGCTCGGAAACTACAGATGTATGTGCTGTGCACACTTATGTTCTTATTACACCTTACCTGAAGCATACACAGCCTGGTTATGGATCTCACTAGCTCCTGCTTATCTGCTTTAAAACAAGGAAATAAAACCATCTTTCCTGTGACACGGAGCAGGCTAACAAAAATGCCTCTCAAACTAGAAGTGAATATATAAATGCCAATCAGTACTGAGATAGCCAGATTCAGATTTCATATTCCTACAGTGTTCTGTGTGTGTAAACAATGTGAAATTTTAAGAATATTAAAACAGTGGGCAATACTTGGCAATGTTTATTGCAACAAAATAAAATGCCATAAAGTGTCTCTCAGGTCAAGTCTTTAAAACAGAGATGACTCTACGGTTGAGCCTTTAAAAAAAGGTCCTAAACTACCCAGCAAACCCAGCATTTTTTTTTGTCTGCCACTTTGATCAGTATCAGAGAAATCTCACGCTTTTTTTAAACAGCCTTTACCATTGCACTTGATGTGTGCAAGTGTGTGTCACTTGGCAATGTTATCACAGCAGATTTCTGTAATCTTTGAGCAATGCTGCCTTTTGCTAGACATCTCTGCAGTGCATTGCCTATGCCCAGTTGCACTTAATTTCACTGATTGCTAGCTTTTGCTTAGCCTAAATCTCATAAATTCAGTAATTCATTTGATGGGTTGAAAAAAACAGAAAAGAGATTCAAGAGCCAAATATGTTATTGAAGCTGGAACCGGAATCATTGGCTATTTTCTCTCACTTATTGATATATAATCTAACACTGAGGACTAAATATTTATATGATGTTGAGGTATTAAGACTGAGAGCTTTCATTTATAGGATAATCTCTTGTAGGACCTGCCGACACCTGATCATCTCATAAATTTAGGATCTTGCTCTTAGAGTAGACCTATTGTTAGAAACTATTTCTTTTGCTGGAGTGCTGAAAGGTAAAATTTGGGGCTGGAGCACTGTTATGCACCACAGCTTGCTGGATCTGTATCTCCAGTGGCTATTTTCATGAAGGTTATTTAAAAGGATATTTGTGTGACTGTGGCTTTGCAGGTGGGGACAACAGGGAGTCCTGCTCCTATCTCCTTCCTGTGGTGACTGTAGGAAAGGAGGTCTTGGGTGCAAAATGTCAGGGGCTCCCCCGGGCTTTCTCTGCTCCATGTGTATGTGTATGAGGATTCCCAGTCCCTCTCTCTCCCCTGATTCCCTATGTTTCCACTTGCACAGCCTTTCATAGGCACACAGACAATCCAAAATGCTGTGTATAAACATGGCAATGTAATTCTCCCATTCATACTGTTGCTTATCTCAGTACTTCCAAATTACAGCTGAATTGACCATTTCGGGTGGCAAATGGCTGTTGTGGTGGTATTAAGTAGGTTACAGCAGTTAAAGGCCTCTCCGTTCATTTGTGAAATCCCCCCATTTGCAGACTTCTTACTTCCCTGATAGACCTGAAAGTTCATCCTTGTTATGCTGATGCCTTTTGCATGTGGATGTGTGCATGCGTGCTCCTGCATGCATAGAAGGCTCTGCTGAATGAGAAGTGCTCAAGGACCCAAATCTCAGAAAAACAGTGCTTCATTTTTCTGTGTGTTTTCATTTTATCGTCCCATGGTCGTTAGACCTGTTGCTGTAGCTCTGGCTCGCTGTGATTATGTCTCATAGGCTCTGCACAGGACACTGGGGAGCTCTGGGTACCAAGGAGCATGTAGCCATGTCTCCAAACTAAGATGATGACTGACAGAAAAATTAAATAGTCTGTAAAGGGGTAATAGTGATAGGGACAGCCACTTTGACATTGCAAATGTGATAAATTGAGAGGCTGTTGTTGAAAGGATGTGACTTGCATCAAATGGGCTCCATGCATCTGTCTTAGCGCAAGAAGGCTGCACAGGGGTGTCCTGTTGGCAGACCTTTGGTAATGCCTGTTCTCATTTTGATAGCTTTTATGAGTGCTTGTTAAAACAATTGAGAGAAAGTATGATCTCCTTGGAATTACAGATTCCTGCCGAACACTAATCTGATCTATATGAAAGAAGGGCCTCAATATTGAAATAATGTAAAATGCCAATTGAAAAGCCTTGTAAAATTCAACATGCTGAGCTTAGCACTGTGCTGCAACTGAGCAGTACAGGATTTTTTTTTTGTCATCTCAAGATATGAAGCTTGCCTGCTTCGGCTTGTTTTCTTCAGTGTTTAGTGATTACCTCAGAAGAAGTGCCACTAGACCTGAAATGGTGTAGATGAGACCCAGGAAGAATGAGATGGGTGAGCTGCCAGGGTGTGCTTCAGGAGTGTTTGTGGGCTGCAGAGTTGTGAAAGTCATCAGGAGATGAGCAAAATGACACTTCACTGCAGTATTTTCAGTGATTGATCAGTGTTTCCACTAGGGGAGCTCCTGGTTCAGCCGGTTTGTTCTGTTGTGTGAACACAAGTCATTGTGTTTGACCTATGTACTCTCTGCACCGAGCCTCAGGGATGGGTGTTTGATGAAAGCATATTGAAAAGGCTGAGGTTTGATTTGAAGACACAAAGAGGTGGAGAATATGCAAGTTCCTTGGACAGTGTTTTTTCCACCCTTGTTGGCTAATTGCTAAAGCTGTTTTAAAGTATGTTGCTTCACTTAGAATTTGCCTTCTAATTCCACGTGCTGGTTCTCAACCTTTCTCTGTTAGATTAAAGATTAATTTAGTAACCAGTACCTTACAAAATTACGTGTGTGTTGTAATCAAGTTACTTGTCTCTTGGTAAATGTTTGATAACCTTTTTTGATAGCTGAAGCTTTTCATCCCTTTACTATCTCAGCTTTGAGATATTTGCAGCATGTGTTAAATCATTTCCTTGAGCTTCTTCTGCCTGCCTGCTGATGTGGTGGTGGCCATCATCATGTTACGCTTTTGGAGACTTGGAGGAAGATGGAGGGAGATCTCTCTTGTTCCCACTACACCCTTTCTCTTAGCTTGCAAGCATCAGGGTGAGACGGGCATCCAGCTTCACTCTAGGAAGGATGGGTGTAAATACACCAGCACAGAAGCGATGTGTTGCAAACTTTGTTCATGGTGCAAGCAGGCTGGGCACTCACCTTTCCCACTGGGTGGGGGGGGGGAGCTGTAACTGCCACTGTTGTTTTTGGGGGCAGAGCTGCTACTTCAAGAAGTGGTGTGTTGGCTCTTCTGCATGGCCTTCAGCAGCTGCCATGGAGTGTAGTAGAGCATCACTTCTGGTGTGCTAACCTGGTGTTATTGTAGGAGAAGCTTTCATCAGAAAGGGTCTAATGTTGTTTTTCCCCCGTTTTATCATGTTTGTGTTCTTTCATGTTTGTGGTGGGTGTGTTCCTGCATGTATGTGTAGGAAGAAGCAGAAAATGCCTCCGAAATGTGTAACTGTTTTCTGATTGGAGTTGATGGAAAAACAGATTTCGGTGCACTTCCTTGCAAAACAAACTAAATGAATAGCCTAGCAACTTTGCCCTTGAAAATATTTCTGTTCACTGAGATCCATTCAAGGAAGATGTTTATTATGTGTTGGCTGAGTATCCAAAATGATCAGGTTCTTATCTTGCTCCCTGGCTGTTACCATGATACAAATAAAGAACAGAAATACTGCTATGGAGTGGCACAGGGATGGGAGATAGAGGGGTTCTGTGTGACACTAGATGGTGCTCTGTATCTACATGGGCATCACAGAGTGCTTATGTCACTCTCGCTAATTCCTTTGTGAGTATTTAAGGCTCTTTAATCTGTATCGGATTTAGTCACGATTAGGTAGGACAGAGTTTGTTATTCTGGAAAATATCATGGGTAGAACTCTGGTTTAAATACTCAAATGAGACCACTCGAAGTATATCCTATTATCTGTGAATCTTAAAGTACTTTTTTTGGATAATAACTGATTTCACTGGGTGACAGTGAAGCTAAGTGAGCAATATATCCCCTTTATAGGTTATTAAATTAAAGCACAGTTAGACTTACTGACTGCCAGAAGTCATGTAGTGAGGAAGTGACAAGGCTGGGAAGAAAATGCAGGAGTGCTGGCTTGCAGTTCCTTTTTCTGTCTGTTAGATAACGATTCCTTTGACTACATGTTTTTGTAAATCAAATTGGAACCAGGAGGCTAAAAATGAAATTTAAAGAAAATTTTTTTGTTCTAAATGATAAAGGTGTTAGCTTAGGTGTGTACATATGCAAATGTCACATGTTTCTTGGTGCAAAAGGCAGCAGCTGCCTATAGCTGGGTAGTCCCCAATTTAACCATTGTGATCCTGAGAGTCCTATCGAGTCTGCTTGTAGCTGGCAGCACCTGAAGACAGGAAAACCCTAAAATCCATTTCCCCTCAACCAGCAAATATCTCTTTCTGCTGCTTTTTCTTTTCTTGTCTGATCAGGATGGAACAAAGCTCAAGCTATTTGCTGGAGTTACTTTCCTCAATCTCCTCGCGCCTTTTGGGGATTGCCCTGACTTGTGCCATGGAGGGCCTGCAGTCACGGCCCTCTTTCCAGGCAGGTGGGTGATACCTGGCTCAGCTAGTAACGGTGCTAAATTAAGTATTGGAGGCTGGTACATAGCCCGTGTTAATGCAGAGCAAGCTGTGAGAAGCAGTGAAGGATTTCTAGGTGCTCCCTGGCTCACTCAGTGTTTGATGGCTGTGCCACCTTCTGTGGTCTCTGAAGATGCCCGAGCTTGTTCTTGTGCTGCAAAGGTATTTCCAGATGTCATCTGTCAGAAGACTAAGAATGGCATATCTCTGAAAAAGCAGCTGGTGGTAGGTAGGAAATTAATCCCATTGGAAAAATGGCAAATGGTTTGGGAATCACGTGGGGAAGGCTGGTTTGATGGCATTGGTCTTCCCAGGAACTTGTGGTTTGCTGTTTTTAAGATAAAATGCAGGGCTTGGTTCGTAAATGCTATTGCAAGTGAAACTGGGAAGGAGGTTGTTACCATCTACCTCTGTGCAGTGGAAATTGGACCTTTCTTTGCTCTTGGTCTCTGTGTCAGGGATTGCGCTGGGCACGAGGAATAATTTGTACATCATTACCCAAAGCGAAAACTGAATTAGCAGCCTGTATCTGGCATGAACTACATATTTTGAACTTTAATTGTATGCTTTTTGAATGTGAATGTGTGATGCTAACCAAATAATATTCTCTGGTTTGGGGCTAATGGTGCATTTAAACAGTCTCATCAGTGCAGTTGACTGAAGCCATTAGGAGATGGAGCAAACCTTGCTGCTGTTCTGCAGCGGTGTCTCAGGGTGGTTATTTTGCCAGCCCCTCTGAAACGTGGCTGTGTCCAGGCCTTGTATCCATCATCTAAGCCCTGTCACTTTGTCTGGGACCCACCGAGCCCAGGTTGTAGCTGCATAACTGGGAATTCCTCAAGTGAATGAGCTAAACTTTTTCAGGAGTTAAGTTTTGGCGGTTTGGAGCAAAGATTTGTTTGGTCCTGTTTGCTTAAGTTGCTGCCCTTAAGACTCTTCCCATCTGCTAGTGACAGTATGGAGGCTAATGCACTTGCTTTTAGTACATTATTATTACGAAAAGCTGCAGGTTGGCTATTTGCAGTGCAGTGGTCAGGCATTTGCAGCTGCTCTGCTTAGAATTTCTTTGCTTATGTAGTATTTTTAGATAAGCGAACAGTTAGTTACTAAACTAACCATAACATTTCCATAGATCTAATCTTTTTTTCCTCTAGTTTCTTGACAGAAGTTGACCTAAATTATATTGAAGGTATCTTGAAGAGAGTAATAAGGTGGAGAAAGAACTCAGTGGTGTTGAATGACATATAAGGGCTGAAATTATAATGAGCAGGTGAGGAACATAGTGGCTTTATTATGATTGCTTTACAATATATGTTTCCTTGCCACAGGGATTGGAAACACAACTTCTGTCTTGAAGGGTCTTATCCAGATATCCATCTGGATTATGGTGAGGGAATAAATACAGGTTTAAAAAGGAATTCAGAATAAAAAATAGCATTGCGAAGCTGTGTGGTGCTGGAGTTCAATGGCAAAATTTTCTGTGTAAGTCTGTAGAGACTTAGTGTAAATGGCTTGATGAATGGTGATTATTATATCAGTCCAATTTCAATGTAAATGTATGGACAGCCTATTCCAATATCATTGTAATTCTGCTACAATTTGAAATTACACTGAAGTATTCAAGCGATTCTTTGGAGGCTGTGCTAATGAAGCTATTACAATGCAAAATCACTATTGTAGGATAATAGTTTCAGTGCAAATCTGTAGATTAACTGTGATTTCATATCACTAGACAGGCCATGCCATCATTTAAAATAAAAAACATCTGGCTGAGAAATTGTCTTAATGTAATGTTGGGTTTAGGACACAGATTTGTATAGTGACAGAAGGGTTGAAGGCTGTGAGGCGCTGTGGAGTTGCTAGAACTGTATCAGCCTTGTTGCTTGTAGCAGCTTTAAACTCTTCATGGAGTTTTGAAGCAAAGCATTTATTTATATATAAAGTGCAAAGCTACAGTTGGAGTGCAGGGTTTCTCCTTGGTGGTGTGCCTTGCAGGCATTACAGAATAGTGTGCGTGCTTGTGATCACCAGCAGAGCTGGCCAGCTCACCCTCAGCATGTGAGAAGACAGGAGCATGGGAATGAGGCACGGGAACTGGCTTTAAAAGAGGAAAGAAATGGTGGGTTTGAGCTACAGATAGAGCCACTAGGGGTAAGTGGTGAGAAAAGATTCTGTAGGGTAAGGATAGTGGAACAGGTATGGTGCAGCTTCAACTGATCTCCAGAAGGTTATTTGCACTTCTCTCTATTTCTTGCTTGTCTTCCTCCACTGGCTCACCCACTTCTGCCTCTGACACTTCTCCTTGGGTACTTCTCTGTCAGAATAAATCTAATACAGATGAGGCTGACTGTCCCAACCTCCCTTCTGCACAGGTGACATCACTGTTATCTTACCTGCCATCAGGCTGCCAAGCCACGGGTCACTTGGGTTCCTCCCTGTTGTCCTCTGTAGATGCATCAGCTGTTTCTTAATCATGTTCCTCTTTCTGTAAACCTTCTGCAATCTGCCCCATTTTCTTCCCTGTGCCCCCTGTGGCTGGAAAGGTTGTGTTTGGATAAGGTTAATCAGCAGCAGGGAACTTGCTTTAGACCTGCTGCCCTTCATCCTCTTGACTCCTGCCTACCTCCTCACTCCACTCCACCTTATTTTTCCCTTTGGCCTGTCTCTTCTGACTTCTTGCAAAAACCTT
The DNA here is from genome assembly GCA_013398295.1 of Chionis minor. Taxonomy (NCBI): domain Eukaryota; kingdom Metazoa; phylum Chordata; class Aves; order Charadriiformes; family Chionidae; genus Chionis; species Chionis minor. The sequence goes on along the minus strand of VZSF01002557.1, from coordinate 145,945 downwards.
CAAATGGCTTCTTTTAATGCTCCCATGAGCTTGTGACCACAAAACAGCTAAAAACAGTGCCTCAAATGCTCTTGTTTGCTACAAGTTGCCGAGGTTTCAGAGAGGGTTTAAGCCCAGGCACTGTACCTGCTCTTCTGGAAGGGAGGCAGCATGTAAGAAAGCAGCTTGCCTCAAGCAGGAACTCAATTTCCTTTTGATTTTTTTCATTTGTTGTGTCTTTATTTCAAGAAGCAGGCATGGCCTGTCATAACAGCAAATTTGTTCCCTCTCAACTGCATTTTTGCCTTCCTTCAAAAAAAAAAAAAAAGACAGCTCCTGCTGTCTCTTACTGTCTTAAAGATTATCGAGTGGGTCTGTTGCCTGCTACATAAAAGAAGGACATCTGCAAAACAACATCATTTACTGCTAAAGGAAAAAGAATGTTTATGTGAGAAATTATTTCACTTTCCCTGCTTTTTTTTTTTTTTTTCATCTTTAAGGTGTTTTTTTCCCCCCCTCCATGGCCTCTGTTTGCAGTGGAATACAGCAGCCATGATATTTTCATCCTTGAAAACTCAGACATTAGGTAATAACTTGAAGCTAGAAAATGGCAGGGTCATTCTAAGATTTCTGACTTCCTAAGGCCATTTCTGTACTTAATTTTAAGGCAACACTTTATATACTTAGTGTTACACTTTCTAAATGGTATTATGGAACTATCCAACCCCATGACCACGTAGCATGGGTCACCACTGGGTCTTAATACAGGTTAATCTTTCTGCTGCCAACTCTTGTAGTATTTGCTTATGGTATTGAGTCAGTCCAGATTATGGCTTACATGGAAGAGGGGCTGGTTTTTTTCCTGTGCTGAGGTTTCTCTACAGCAATTAGCACATTGTGACCCAATCTTCGTGGGAGATTTGGGAAAGATAGAGAAAATAGCTTGTGTTTTTGACATCTGGGGGGCCAATCTTTACTCCTCTTAGGGTTAACTGATACTCTGCTCGCTCTTCTAGGGTTTTTTGTGGGGAATTTCAGCAGCTTTCTGCCAAGTTCTGGTTTCTGGATTCATCTAATTGTGTTGCACAGGCTTGCTGTAGCTAATGCTCTGCAGTACCGCTGGAACGGAAAGCAGTGGGCTGTAGCTCTCCCTTAGCATGTGTTACTTCCAGTAACATTCTTGTCTGACTTCTTGTGGAGGTACTTGCTACAAAATGCTGCAGTAGAGCAAATGCAATAGCAGCTGTTCAGCAGAGAAAATCCGATTGCTTTGCACTGGGCAACTATAACTAGTGTCGTGGTTTTGATTGCTGCAGAGAGACTGATGCAATTTTCTGCAAGGCAGCCCTGGTCATTCTGGTCCTTCTGGCTTTAGATCTGTTTTGGAATTGAGACAGGTGTTGAGGACATGATGAACACATAATAAAGGAGAAAGTAGCAAAACTGCAAATCATGTACTAAACCACTGCAAATAACAAATGATTTTAAGAAGAGTATTATCTGTAGGAATTGTGTAAAACATGAAGTAATAGTAAGAGTACTCAAAGGAAATTAAGTCATATCCTCGCTGAAAGATAACAGAAGTGAGTTAATAAGGCAAGGCAGGTATAGGAGGAGAAACTTAAGCTCTTAAGTTTTGTTTTCTTGAGGAAATGCTGAATTACAGCCCTCAGAAACGAAAACTCATTTTTCTGAGGAAACACCATGGAAGCACCAAGGAAGAAACTAGTGGCTTTTAATGGAGAAATTTTATCACTGGTCAGTCTAGAATAGTGAGTAGGGTCATGAAGTGCAAATTGAATTCATGTGTCCCCTTAATTTTGTGGGGTTTTTTTCTCTAAACTTTAAATAGAAAATGGTTAGATTATGTGTTTTTACCAAACATAATAAAATTCACAGTAGTAGAAATCAGAAACAGCAATTTGAAATAGTGTCTTACCAAATTGTATCAGGATGAATATATAGAAGTAGTGTTTTTGGGACCTGTCACTACGTAAGGCTGTTTTGCATTGCATCTTGTTTTATGCTGTTAAACACCGTATTATTAAAACTCTCTCTATTATTAAGATCGGACATTAACTAGATGGTGGGATTTTCCTCTTCTGCCTGTCTATTGACTAGGAAGAGTTGTCCGGTCTTGCAGCATTAGGGCCAGCAGAGCTCAGCTTGGCTAAAAGTATTGGCGGGGAGGGAATTTTCTTCACCGATATAAAAATGTTAAAGTTATGTCAGTGGTTATGCAGAGCGTTCATCCCAGTGGCTTTTACAGTCCTTTGTGAGGAGGTGGCAATCAATGGGGTCAGGCTGGCACCTGGTAATGTGGCTCTGCAGCAAGACCACATCAGGGACTGAATGTGCCCTGTTATGTTGCAGTGACATGGCGTTGTGTTGCAATGGTGCAGCACTGCGAAACCGCCCTGCCTTTTCATTCCCTGTCACATAAAGGATCCCTGCGATGCTATAGTCTCTGTGCTGTGTTATTGAGGTTATTTCTATTGTTTTCCCTTTTAAAATGATGTGCTGGCAGCTCTTCTCTGTCTTGGTAAAACATCTCTTTCACCTGTGCAGAATTTGCTAGCTCAGTGGAGGTCCATTACCCTTTGGTGTTGTATTCATGGACAAAAATGTCTCCTGTAAAGCCTCTATTAGCTGTGATTTAACGGTTATTCAGCGCTGCTGTTCTAAAGGAGCCTCTGCAATGCGGGAAGTGATTTCTTCTCAGTTTGACAAATGAAATCAAAAGAATTTCTTTGTGCTGGATGACTTGGACTTTGCCATGTTAATGAATCGCTAATCCGGGTCCGAAAAGTAAAGCCTTGGAGCTGCTGCCAGATATAAATAGAAAAGAGTTGCCAAGTGCTTAAAAGAAGAGCTTGACTCAGAAGCTGCATACAGTCAGGCCAGTTTTTACTCCTGTGCTCACATGGGCTTCATGCTAACTTCTATGATACTTAATGCTTACCTGTTGTGGCCTTAAAAACGAGGATTAAAAACTTAATGCATGACAGTGCATGAAAGGCAAGTCAGCCACACGAGCAAAGAGAAAATAACAAGCATAGCATGCTGTCAGACTTAGCTAGGTAAATAAACTCAGGCTATGTGCATCGGAAGTAATTTTGGCAAGACAGATCCCAGAATAATGATTGTCTGCATGTGTTCGAAATGCGGTGAAAAATTGTCAAGTGTGTGAAGCCCAGATAATGCAGGAATGAGGCCAACAGAAATAAGTCCTGAATCCAGCACCCCCTTGGCAAGGCAACCTGGAGAGAATGCACTATATTAGCAAATTTGCTACGAATGTCTTGAAAAGGCAAATTAGAGGTAGATGTGGCTTAAAAGACAACCTGTGTACAACACCTTTCTGTTACTGTTGGGAGGTACCAGGTAGAAAAAGGGCGTTCCCAAATGTCCACTCTTGTTTGAAGCGGAGTTTTGGTAATGGAGAAGAGGTGGCTGTGGAGTGAGAGGAGGCCTTCAGACTCCTCAGCTGCAGCATACCCGAAGCTGCCTGCAGCAATCGAACATCATGCAATCCTGAGTCTGTTGTGCAGGGGCGAAACAAGGACAGCAGCATGTCTATTCCTTCATAATGTGCAGGCTTGATAAAAGGAGATGATTCGCTATTAGCCAAACGTAGTCTTAAAAATTGCAGAAGGTGAAACTTGATTCCCCCCCAAGCTATTAATTCTATGCAGAAAAGACACCTTTGTCAATATTGTCTTTTCAATCCTGAGCTACAGGCACTTTTTGCAGAGAAGTACTTGAGGGAACTCTAGTGAAGAGGATGCCATATGGTCTCCTTAGGGGTGTATTTCAGATAAAAGATGCTTTAAGTTTAGTCTTCAAAATGTGCTGTGTATGCTGTTGCTGTACAAGCTATCTTCTACACAGTGTGGGGGGAACCCTCCTGCTTGCACGGTGCTCAGGTAAGGTGTGGGATGTGAGAGGCCAAAGAAAGACCAAAGTGGGCATGACTGCTGCTGATGCAGGCTGGCCTGGGCTGGAGCTGGGGTGGCTTTGCTCCTTCTGTCCCTGCAGGGGTAACATGTTTTCCCCTCTAACTGTGGTGCCCCAAGCAGTCCTCTTGTCCAGTGTGTCCTCTGAGTTCCTCTGTCTCTGCCCTGCCTCCTTGTGTTCCTGTAAAATTTCCTTGAAGGAGAATCTAGTTCTGAAATTAGGATCGCTTATGTGTTCCCTGTGAACTTTTTCTCTTTGGAAAAGAGAAAACTGCAATATTTTCCTGATTCCTTGAATGATTTTTTTTTTCTTTAATAGAATTTTGGTTTGGGTGGTTGACTGCCAGTTGGGTTATTGTGATGGCATTGTATTCCCTGCTTCCCCCCCCCCCCAAATTCATGTTTTAGAAGCAGTGGGATTGGGATTTTTTATGTGGGATAACAGAAGTGCTATTTTTGATTGTATGTGAATCTATTGAAAAATGGTGTTATGCTCTGAGGGTTGACTCAGGTGTGTAAAAAAAAAAAACAAAAAAAACCCAAAAAAAAACAAAAAAAAAACCTCCACATTGTCAGAAGACATCTCCTCCCCATGCTGTGTCAGGAAAAGATCCCTGGAACCTTTTCCCAGCTTGCAGCAGCCAGAGAAGCCCTTCTCCCTGAAGAAGGGGAAGAGACTGATGGAACAAAGCTGGACGCTGCCTGCTTCAAACATAACTTGGTTTCAAGTTTGTATTTCAGAGTACAAATTATGCTGCGATTTACAGATGGCCATAGGTGAGAATTCACAGTAGAAATTCCAAAAATGTGTTTACTGCATTGCTGTGCGCTTGCTCTCACTTGTGTAAGATGCACTAGACTTGCCTAAGAAAGTTGGAGAAATGGTTTAAATGAACTGGTGTGGAGAGGAGGTGTGGTTTTTCTGAAAAAATCTTCCTGATATTCAGGAACAAATGAATTTGAAACTTAGTTGAAAATAGTTTGACGTGTCTCATGCCTGATAAAGCAGAAGTGGCAAAATGTACATTCTTGGTATAGGACCTGTTCATTGGCAGGATCTACTATATTCCAATTAAGGACTTGGTGAGGAACCTGACCTGCAGTTCGGAGGTGCTTATTGAAGTTCTTTGGTTTCAGCCACTTGCTGTGATAATACGGGATAAAATTTTTACTTGGAGGCTAATAAGAAACCATTCTCGTTGGAGCTTTGATGCAATATCTTCAGAGCAGATATGAAATTTCTAATTTAATGCATAATCTAGTTTCCTGTTTGAAACTTCAGACTTTCCTTCAGTACTGTTTCATGCACTAACTGCCTCTGATGCCTCTCTTGTGGCAAATACAAAAAAAAGTCCATTGGTAGTTGAGGAAAACTAAGAAATGCAAAGGAGAAGGTCGGGGGACTGCTGACATGAGTAATGAATAAAATCAGGAAGGTGAAAGGGTAGACAGACTATCAAATGCCTTAGAGAAGGCTCAAGTGAAAATTTTGGTTTTGAAATGAGCTGGGATAAAATCAGGCCCCCTGTGAAGGTGGTTGATGGAAGTTGGTCATTCCATCGAGGATGTGGGGAAGGGTGGAATTGGCTGAAGGGCAAGGAGGGAAATACCTACAGGGAGGTGACAAGGGTGATATGTCAGTAGGATGCTGTAAATAAAGAGATACACTGAATTTGGCAAAACAGGAGGAAACAAATCGTAGGTGGAGGCAAGAATTAAGTGAAAAGTAATAAATACTTCTACTTCAAAACTGCTGGCATTTTGAATTTTGAGGTGAGATGCTATTTGAAATGAAAAACTGTTTTGTTTAGGCAAACATAGATATTGAATATTTTTAGAAATGAAAGAATGTCTTATTTTTAATTCTCAAGTTTAAAACCCACTAAAAGAGGTGATATCTTCTTAAACAATTCAGTTAAGTTGAAAAGAATACAGTTGTTCTGTGAATAACTTCAGTTGACCTGATTCCTTCAGTAAGGATTTGATCAAAATGCTTTGCTTATCTGTCTCAGTGAATCAGATCAAGTCAAATATTTTACTGTGCCTAAATGTGGACTTAAGATGGTGTTTTGCTGCACAGTTATTGATGAAATTCTTTAAATGTTTGTCATCTTGCTATTGTGTGCAATCCAGCTTCTCCTACCTCCAGGGAAAGAGAGCTGCTGCCTATTTTTAAGTGAATTAATTAGCGCATCAGGGATTATTTCTACCAGCTCTGGACAGTACTAAGTTTTTTGCTATTTTTCACATAGGTAGGAAAAAACAGAAGAAATGACTGGAAAATCATTTCTGAAATGAGCATGATAATGAATCATTAACAGCTCAAGTAGCAGTGTCAGGGATACTTGTTTCAATGGACATGTAATAAAATTAATTCTACACTTAAGAGAAGAATTAATGGTGTAAACTGCTGTTATAATGATGTTTTAATGGCTGGAGCAAACTTATTAGAAAACTGTTATTTTACTCAATGTGGTTCAAAACCAACAGGAGCTTGAATACAGCTCTTAAGACTAAATCTATTATGCAAAGCTGTAGTATTTAGCTTTTATCTTTGAACTAACATTAATTGAATTATCAATAAATATTAGATTAAAACGCCCTTACTAAAAATACACTGTCAATTCAGGTTGGCTGCACTGCAAGTATAACCTCCAACGAAATAGTCACTACATACTTTCAGGTCTGCTTATAGAAATGTTAAGTTCTTGTTGGATTTTTTTTGGACCAGTAAAACTTCGCACAGGAAGTGGTTCACTTTGAGTTTTGTTTGCTGCGTCTCAACTCCATGTGTTATAGAAGCGCAGTTTGCTTGCTGAGAACCCAAGAAAGCAGAAAGCTATTTAAATCAGATGAATGGCATAAATAGATATGCCCAGCTTTTTTAGGTGCTTGCTGTGGTCTTCAGATTAAATGGTACAGATACACAATTTATAAAGAAACTGCTGAGCAAGCGCAGGAACTACTTACTGTAAAGCTTCTTACTGCTGCTATTGTTAATCTGTAACATGCAACCTAATGGTGTAGATCCATAATGGCAAATTTACAGGTGAGCAATACACAGTATGGCATGCACAGTGCTACAGCAGTTCTTCATAAAGAAACAGACTTGATATTTAATCCTTTCTGTCACCAAACCCTTCTTTTTAAGGGGGGGGGGGGGAAGTATGAAATAAGTGCTTAAATTCTCATTAATGGGCAAGTAAACTAAATCATCCCTAGAATTTCAGTTCAATAAGCTACTTAACCTCTGCACCTCAAATTAACATGGAGAGCAGTTGATAAAATGACACTGATTCAGTGTCTCACCAACTAGCGGTGTTGTGGTTGTGAGGAGGAGAACCACATTTGGGAGCAGTTCTGCCTCTTGCTCCAGGCATTTCAATATATTGTATGAGTATATGAAACTGCAAAATCATGTCACAGAACAGTATTGATCTGTGTAACATAAAGGTGTCTAACTTGTGGTAATGTTTCTTGCGCTGCTTCTTTGTCTTGCGTGATCTGTTAAAATAGTATAAAAATAAAGTCTGCTGCTCTTATATTTTAAGGATAGTAATGGTGTTTTTAGGCAGTGCTATGAAGTGTGGTCTAATATCTTCATTGCACCTACTAAACTTGACCTACTTTTTGAATACTAATGTGAAAATGAAAGGAACAAAAAAGGACTAAAGTTATTAGGCTTATCTATCTTACTTAACTTTTTGCAGAAGATACATCTGTTATAATGATACAGTCTGGTTTGGATGTTCTGAGCAAAGCCTTTCTGTTCACGTGTAACTCCGGCTCAAGGCTGAAATGATTAAGGCTAAGGTGTTTTTTAAGCAAGCTCAATATCAAGAAGGCATTCTTCATCCCATGTGGTGATAAATCTGGAAATGGGGTGTCTCTGTTCCTCTTGGCCCACATCCAAGCTAGCAGAGTCAGATCGTGCAGGGAAGCGCCTCCATACACCAGAAGGGAAGACGACAGGCCAGAAATGGAGAATTCTGCCTTTATGAGGGATTTAAGACCTCTAAAAGCTCTCCTTGCATAGTTAATAAGGTTCTGAATCATTTAATAAGGGTAAACAAAATCTACATGTCTGCACAGCATCTTCTGCATTGCTCTCTGCTGATGGCCTGTAATTATACAGCCATGAGATGACTGTCAGGAAGTAAGACCAGCCGGCCATTTCTGATGTTAATTGCAGGTTACATACGGTTTTGGAGAGCTGTGACATTTAATAAAGTGGTTGTCAGTGGCCCTCATGTCTCGGCTTTCACTGTTCATTGCTGATATCAAGTGTGGCTGATAAATCCCTTTAAAGGGGACTGGGGAAAAGGAAGCTGGCAGCTGCCTGTAGGTCCTCCGGGATGGGTCTAGTTCCAGTATCGTCTGTCACTCCCAAAGGGTGGCCAGCACGTGTGCTGTGTCACTGTAGCTGACTCTTAAAAGTGAGTGTACTTTAATGACCTGCTGTGGCCCTTGGTCTCTCTGATGCCCAAAGCTATTAATCAGCAAAAGGGGGAAAGATGGATTGTATTACAGGGAACGATGCTACTGTTATCTTATTATTGTGGCACAGTAAATAAAAGCCTTTGAGGAGTCTGTTTTTTGTAACCTTTTTTGATATAAATTTATGGCAGATTTAACTCTTCTTTGGCTCCCAGAAATGCAGTGTTACGAAGGCTGATGCCAGAAGTGCTCTGAAGAGGTGTGTGTTGACAATGGTTTGCTTTTAACTGTGCTGGTAAACCTAAATCTTAATTTACTATGCCTGTAGCCTATCTCCTGAAAAGCAGATGGTGTCTTGCAAACTGACAGCGAGCAGGCTTTCTGTGTGTCTTGCTTTTCTGTCTGTCTCTCTCCCATATGCCTTTGGAAAACAAAAAGGAAAAAAATGAGTATGTGCATATTTGGGTTTCTTTTAATGGCACTAAACCAACTTGCTGTCTCCACCCTCTACTCCTTAGTGCAAGGCACTGGAAGCACCTGCTCTGCTTGGGGTTTTGTTATCTTGTGGTGTGCCTGTGCTGTGACCTTCATGGAGATTGATCTCCATAAGGGTGTGTGTGTTTTGTTGTGGTTTTTTTTTTTGTTTGTTTGTTTTTAAATCAGTGCCAAAACACTGCACAGAAGCACCCCTGTTCTTCTGCACCCCTTGTCAGGAAGGCTGTCTTGGCTGGGGAAGGCATTCCTAGATCGAAAGGAGGAGGAGTAAGTTGAGGTCCAGGTTAATCTCTCTGTAGCCCACGGAGGTGGTGACCTCCTTCAAGGAATGCTGCGAAAAAGTTGCTCAAAGGGAATTATTTCAAATGGTGAGGAAAGACGAGGCTGATTAGTGAAGATACTCTGGGGGTAGCAGGGGTCTCAGATAAAAGGGAAACTTGATAGAGTAGATGTACCCAGTGAATAAGAAAAAAGATAAGGGAATCTTCTGCTGATTTTTAATCCAGCATCAATACTCAAGTTTATTAATCAGTATCTGGCAAAAAAGTGTATCAAGAAAGAAAAATACAATGGAATTGTGTTCATGTACAAGTGATAGCCAGTGCGTTACTAGCAATAAATTCCATTAATTTTGTGAGTAATGAGAGGGATGAGATGATGATTACTATTACCAGACAAAAAAGAAACCTTTGTGGCTTCAGTGAAAGCCTGTTGAAAAAGAAATAAACATGTAAATGGTGCCAGAGAATCATTAGTTGGTGGTGATAAATACAATAAGAGGCATTAGTGCAGAAATAGCAACACTAGCAATTTGTATGCATTAAATTTTCTATGAGGCCCATAGTTCTGGCATGGTACCAGAGGACAGTGCTGTTGCTTGGTATGTGCAGTATGACTCCAGAATCTCTTCATAACATGTTGGTGGAGCCTATAGTGACAGTTTAGATGGAAATACTTCATGCTTTAAGTATGAAGCAGTGCTGTTAAAAATGATCTTGAAAAGTAAAATTTCAGAGGGGTATGGTGAGGGCAGTCTGCAATGGTTTGCAGAAAAATAGAGGCTAGTTAATTGAAGAACAAAAATGTTACCATAAAAAAAAGTTTGAGTCCTGATTTCAGCTGCTTGTACTGTGAGTGGATCTGGCAAAAATGAGCATGTGTGCAAAACCAGGCATTTGGTGCACAAATTAAATGGGTGTGCACACAAAGAAGGGAATAAACCGGCATGCGAATAATGTAAAATAAGTTTCTCCATACATCGACAAAGATGATGCTGTTAGCAGATGACGTTTTGTGTCTTTTCTAGTTGCTTTTACTCTGAAAGGGTCTTAGAAAATTCCTCATAAGGAACCCAGTCAGGGAAAGGGTTTTGCATACTGTTGGGCTTAGTTATATTAAATATCCTCTGTTTATATTATTATTTGGTACAACATTGCATTTTATTAGCTACATATCTTATATCTCTTTTTTTTTTAACTGAAATAATGATACACATAGTATATAATAATAATAATATACTTTACAACTCTGATGCATTGCTAAACAACGGTGGTAAAATGTTACCTGGACTTCTCTTAGCTGGGTCATTGGACTTAGGGCTCCCATCTCATTGTAAACGTGTTTCTTATCCCTATGTACAGAGGGGGTAAGATTTGCTTCTGGAAAGCAAAATGTGAAGGGAAACGTGAGCCTGGAGAGGTCCTTAGGTTTCAGCCTCCTATGGGATCTTGAAGCTGATGGTGCTTTTCATAGGTATATTGAAAACCCTGCCAACTGTTGCCAAGTTGGGGCCTGCAGCTGTTATTAAAAAATAGTTATTTTTTAGCCCTGCTGATTTTTGTCAAGTGTCACCTTCGAGTTGTTCCTCAACCCTCCTGACAGTTCTAGGTGGAGCTACTGAGCCTCCGGGTTTGGAGGCAACAGTAGGGACGCAACCTCTTGCTTATGCAGCTCGGATTCTGTTGTTATACAACATACAGTTATTCAAGTTAAATTACATAGTCTGCTTCAGTACCGCTACATATGAATCTTGAAATTACAGAAGTAACATTAATGTCTGATTTTTATCCTTACAAGCATTGTGACTGTCTTCAAGTTCAATGTCAGATAATGTGTTTAATAACATTCATTGATGGAAGATAACGTTCTCTTCCGTCTTATTTCCTACTTTGAGAAATGTCTTTTATTTCTTTGGTGTTCAGCTCTCTCCTATAAATCAAATATACATGAGTGAGTTTTCTGACAGAGAAACGCAACAAGGTTGTAGTCAGAATCACTCTCTAGTCTGCACTAGAAAGACAAGAAGTTATTTTTTTACCATTATTTTACATTAACAAGGATAACAAATGTAAGCTGTAGTATGAACTTACAGGGACAGTATATTTTAGACAGCTCACTTTACACTTTTATTACAGTGATTTTAACATTCACATATTTTTGAAGTCACTGGAAACAGAAGAGAAACGTTGTGTCTCAGACCACTAAATTTAGACTTTAGAGACTTAAGGTTTCAGGTTTTTTAAAATTCCAATCTAGAACTGAATCTGACTTTCAAAGTCTTTTCTAAGAAAGCAAGTTCTAAAAGCATCAAATGTGAAAGGTAGACTTTTTTGATCAGGTGAAATATTTTTCAAGTCTTTTAAACTCGTTTTAACTCTGTAAACTACAAATGGTATGGTACTACACAAACTTGAGCAGAATCATTTTGAAAGAAAATCAAAAATATTGGATTGGCTCTTGTCAGCTTTGCCCCATCCCTGCCTTTATGTGTCAAAATATAGATGTAAATTGTACCACTAACGAGGGACTCATGATAGATATGGTAAAAAGAAATCATATCTGGGTTTCCTTGGTGAAATGTTGAGTATTACAGAAGTTTTTCACATCTCAAATGAAAACTGTATAGCAAAAGGCAAAGGATGTGCTCCATGCTCTCCAGAAGTGGGGCTGTCCCTTGAGTTAGGTGTCTCTAGATGCAGTAGCTGTATGATGCAATCTCTGGAGACCTTCTGCTCCCTCTGCTATTAAAAATATACCTTTTGGAGCAGAACACCATACTTGCTCAATGCGAGTGGCAGTTGCTAGAGGGAGTCCATCCCAAAGGGAGAGCTGGATATGCATGGATGTGCTATCTCTTTTTGGTTTGCTGTTTTTTTTTTTTTAGGGTAGTTGGGCAGCACAAAATATGGACATCATCGGGTATCAGCTGCTCTTCTCTGCACCTTAGTCCTCTGTACGACCTTCGGAAAACTCATTTTTCCTCTTTTGACTATGAGCTGTGCCAAGGATGATGTTTCTCCTGCTCTGACCAGTGAGTCTGCTTGCCTTGTTGGTTTGTTACTTGTTGATTCCTTGTGAAATTTGCCTTTTCCAGCCCCTCTTCTGGCTTCTGCTGGAGGAAGAAGAGAGCTTTTCCATCGGCGTGAGTCTTGGAGAGGCTGGGATCTCTCTTCTGCTTTATTTGTTCCCTGTCCCCTGGAAAATGTTTTTAAGTGCTTCCTCAGCTGCTTCGGAGTCTCTTGCTTCTCTGAAAAATGTATGAAGTTAAGGGAGTGTTTACTTGTTTAGCCAAATCACATATTTCTTTCTGGAGCTGAACTGTGGAGCCCAGGATGTTGCCTACTTGCATCCCACTGCTTAGTGACTTTCTTTTTAATGCCAGGCACAGTGCTCAGCAGGCCACTGCCTTTTGCATCCAACTTCAAGGTAATTAATGTCCAATTTGCTCTGACGGATAATCCATTTATCATGCCCTGTGGCGCTGCCGGTGTGATGCTCTGGCCTTGCTGTGCCAGAGGCCGCTTTGCTGTGCCCAAACACCCCTTCGTGTAGCATGGTCTGTTGGACTTTTTGGTCTCTTTTATCTATTCCAGGCAGTGTACTGATGGGGATGGACTGACATACTGTGTCAAGCTCTAAATGTTGTTCTTGCTTAACCAATTTTGATCTGCATAGGTCTTCCTGCTGCAGGTGTTTCTTTAAAAATCCTTTTTTCAGCTGTGTCTCTATTACTGTGGTGCTGCTCATCTTCCATTAGCAGCCTCTAGTTGGAGGGGCTTCCACTGTTAGCCAAGCTCTAAGTCCCTTGTCAGTGGCAATTTAGATGCTCTTTTGTACTGTCTTCTGCTTCAATTATTTTCCTTCACTTTTTTCTTCCCCTTATTGGAGAAGAGAATATGTAAGAGATGTGCAATTTGGGCTTGGCTTTACACTTCTTATGGCTATTTTTGATGTAATGTCAGACTTCAAAATACAGCACTGCTGTTACTGGTTTTTGTGTACTGTGGGAGCCAAAAAAATACAAGGGGTCTAGCAATCTCTTTTATACTTAGCTCCTGGAGATTTGGTTTTGTCTGTAAAAGCTTTATTGGGGGGAAAAATAAAATTACAGCTCCATCACTCTTGTCAGTCTGCCTAGACTTTTCCATCTTTGCTAAAAGAGCTACTCTTGCTACTATACTGAAAGGCAGCAGTGGGGGATAGTGATTTAATTTCTTAAACTGAACACAAGCATTTTATGTTAATTGTAAATAGTCATAACTGGGGACATCTTGTGCTGTGAAGGTGTCAAGTCACCATGTTCCTTTTCAGCAGCAAGAAGCACTTGGAGACAGCAGGAAACTACTTATATTTTAGTAGTGCACCGAAAAGCACGTACAGCTAAAAATGTCTTTAAGATACAGCTTCATACTTTTATTTTTGGAACCAAGTCAAAGAGGAAATTATTTTCCAGGACAAATAGAAGATAAAAGTTCTGTTATGCTGGAGAAAAATCAACAGGAAAGTTGTTGAAAATTGAAAATGTTGTTGTCAGAGGTACTGAATGATCAGAAAGGATTCACACCACTGGTGGGGGGTAATCTATAAACTGGGGTGATGAAAGGGCTGTGCCTTTTGTTTGCTCCCCTCCTCTTTGGTCTGTCCCACTTTTCTATCCTGAAAGTGTAATTTGAGGCTTTTGAAAAGCACATGGAAGGATTCTGTGCCTTGGAATCATAGGTCCCACTAAAATAGCTATGATGTGTGCACTTATATGTCTGTTTCTGTTATCCTTTTAGGTAAGGAGCAGCCCTGCCTGCCTTGACGCTCCCAGTGAGTACCAGCAGGGAAATTTCTAGCTGACTTCTAGCCTGTGCGACTTCTGTCTCCTCACACATGTGAGTGCTGGGGCTGTTACAGCTGGCAAAAGGGACATTTCCCAGCTGATGCTCACTTGTCCGGCCTGGGGAATGCTGTTAGTGGGGGCTTTTGCTGTCAAATCAAGGAATACTTGGGTCTTCAGCCTGTGCGTGTACTGAAACTCGTGTTTCTCTGCTTCTCAGTCTCAAGCAAAACTGGGTAGATCTGCAGATGCTGTTAATCATGTCTGAAATGCAGCATCAAACTTTTCCTGCAGTAAAGGATAAGGTGTAAAAAAACCCCTTGTCACGTGCTCCTTTAGTAGCTGCCTCTTTTCAAGAGGGGTTTAAATAGATGAGTTCCTGCCAGTGTTGTTTCATTTGTATTGTGCTCTGCAATTTTCTTAGAGGGGTGATTTGAGCTACTGAGGGACTATTGCTTTGCAGTGCTGGTGTGACTGGTTATGAAGATAACTGTAGAAATCCATAGTAGCAAAAATAGATGCCAGCTTTTTGTCTCTTTTTCCGGGATCGGCTGCTCCTGTGTCCTCCTGTGATAAATGTTTGCCCTGCTGCTTCTTTAGGCTCTCCAGTGTCAGAGATTTCAAGGCTTGCTTAGGAAGCCTAATGCAGTACTGCCCTATCCTTGCTTTTTAAAAGTGTCACTTCTTACCTGACTTAGATTTGCTTTGCCCAGTCGAAGTGGGTTATCTCTGTCCCTATCCACAAGGACACAGAACAGATTATTCCTTGCCTTTGTACAACAGCCTTTTTTGTAGTCTGTCCTTTTGTTCCTCTTTCATCTCCTTTTCTTGGGGCTAAGCAATGCCAAATTATTCAATCTCTCCTCCTATGCAATCTTTTAGAACACCTCCAAAGGGAAAAAGTACATTTCAGTTGAAATATTTCAAATAATATTTCATGTATAGCTTATTTTTTTAAAAAAAGTCCTACATAAACTTATCTCTGCATAGTGGCATTTCATCAATAATCAGTGGAGATTTATCTACAGTATTTCTCTGTGTGTTTTTATTTAGCATCAAATTGGAATGTGATTTGAAGCTTCATAGGCAGGATATACTTTGAAAATCCATTATGGAAGCTTATAACTCAGGTGCTTGTTATTAGATCCACTTATCCACCAGGTAGCCCAAGAACTGGGACAATCATCAGCCACTTCTGCAGTGCTTGCTTTATCCTGCATTTCAAATTGCTTTTTAAAAGCTAGCTTATTAAACAACCCGAAAACTCCGAAGTGTTACAGAGGCAATGATCTTCCTATAAGTAATTTTGCCTTGTTGTGCTGCAGGAGTAGGAACTTGCCATGAAGTTTAGAGCAACTTGGATTAAGGGTTTGCAGGGGGAACAAAAGCTTGAATTGCTGTTTAAGAAACAACCCAAATACATGCCGGGAAAGTGTTAAAGGAGATGATCTTACAGCTCT
Source organism: Chionis minor (assembly GCA_013398295.1). NCBI lineage: Eukaryota > Metazoa > Chordata > Aves > Charadriiformes > Chionidae > Chionis > Chionis minor. The sequence goes on along the minus strand of VZSF01002557.1, from coordinate 130,517 downwards.
TAGTCCCCACTGCTTTTGGTCCTCCATCCCTGTGTCACGGAGGGGCTTCCACCCCTCCTGAGGTCTGTGACTGTGGCTGCACATGTGGCTCTTTCCCAGTGCCGTCTCCATAAGTAATCCATAATTAGCTACAAGCTGGTTTAGATATTTTTTGATAATGAAATATTTCACTCTACCTTCTTAAACAGAATTGTCTCTTGCAGTTTCATGATATGGCTTTATCTGAATGACTTGCAATAAGTGGAAGCCCAGAAGATGTTTTTTCTGCCTCATTTTTCAAAACCTTTATTATGAATGTCTTCACTTTCAGTCTACTCCAATGCTGCTTATAAATGTGTTTAGAAAGGTTAACGTTCAAAAATAATGAGACTTTCTTCATTTATAACGGTGACCAGGATATTGTGTAGTAATAATGTCTCCCTTCTGCAATAAAATGTTCTTTAGAATGTTTTGAGGGCCTTTGTAATTCAAGGTTAAAGATACTAAGATAAGTCAAACTAGACTTAGTGTTTTGTAATAGTGCTTAGGAAAGTGGTTGTTTTGAACTGATTAGGGTTTTTTTCTACTTTCTCCCCAAACTGATCAGTTTGTTAGATGAGGCACTAATGAGAAAACCTGAGAGTTTCTAGAGATTTCTGTTATAATTTTTGATTGGCAGAACTAATATCTAATTGTTAGGGTCAAATGATTAACATGGACCGTGGCCTAGTCCAAATTCATCATTGTATTATCCCAGTTAGAGGTAATATTGTGCCACTATACTCCCGTGCATCACAGGAGAAACAGAAACTGAGATTTTTTTTTTTTGTTGTTCTTCTTTGATCCCCAAACAAGCCCAGACTTTTTAAAGGATTTCAGTGAGATTTCCAGAGGAAAAGAAAGAGCAAGCCTGGTCCACTTGAGACTTTTAATCAGAAAGACAAAGGAAATTGTTCTGGGCTCTGCAAAATTTCCCCTTCTGTCTTTATTAATTGGTCCATGGAAAGGTACAGACACTAGCACAGTGTTGCTGAAGCACATGTATGTATTCCCTATATGATTGTGAAACTACCTGCAAAATTGAAGGAGCTGTTACTCAAGGACTGTCAATTCACTATACGATTTTAAACAAAACAAAGTTAATGCGAGGAGGTATCCAAACTACCCCTGTGCAACTGGCTCTGTAGGATGCTCACAGAAGCTCAGCTTGGATATTTAATGTAGTCTGTAGTGCTCATCAAGATGAGTGTGTGTATGTTAATAAATACATAGTACTTGGTTGCAATCAGCCAACTCTGTGTTGAGTTGTGCCTAGTAGCTACTGGGAGGCCAGTCTGACTAGCCAGCCAGCTAGAAGCAGCTGTTAATATGGGATTTATTAAACTGTATTGAGTTTTGATGCTAGTGAGGTTTTTTTGGCTGTTTGTTAAAATATGAGTTCTGTCCTGGCAGCAGTTTACCTTCTCTATTTGTGATAATGTTTCTGTTGATATCTGTAGTGGATTAGAAAGGAATTTCAGAGTATTAGTCTCGTTTTGGTGTCTTTAAGGATCATAGCAAGAGTAAATGAAGGAAAATTTTGTATAAGGCAGCAGCTATCTGGAGAATGTTACAAGAAGTCTGGGTTCCACTACAAATATTGAGGGACATGCACATGTCTTTGGGTACTTTGGCTACTATCCATCCTTTAGTAGATGGGGAGGGGAAACATAGTGACAAAGGATGAGGGAAAGGCTTGGGTACTTGACACCTTCTTTGCCTTGGTCTTTAACAGTAAGACCAGTTGTTCTCTGAGTACCCAAGCCCCCTGAGCTAGTAGACAGGGGTGGGGAGCGGAATGAAGCTCCCTTAATCCAAGGAGAAATGGTGAGTGGCCCACTAAATCACTTAAACATAATCAAGTCTATGGGGCCAGATGGGATCCACCCAGGGGTCCTGAGGGAGGTGGTGAAGTGCTCGCCAAGCCACTTTCCACCACTTATCAGCCGTCCTGGCTAACTGGGGAGGTCCCAGTTGACTGGAGGTTAGCAAATGTGATGCCCACCCGCAAGAAGGGCTGGAAGGAAGATCCGGGGAACTTACAGGCCTGTCAGTCTGACCTCAGTGCCAGGGAAGGCTATGGAGCAGATCATCCGGAGCGCCATTAAGCAACATGTGCAGGACAACCCAGTGATCAGGCTCAGACAGTGTGGGTTCATGAAAGGCAGGTCCTGCTTGACTAAGCTGGTCTCCTTCTATGACAAGGTGACACTTGGTGGAAGAGAGAAAGGCTGTGGATGTTGTCTACCTGGACTTAGTAAAGCCTTCAACACTGTTTTCCCCAGCGTTCTCCTGGAGAAACTGGCTGCTCATGGCTTGGATGGGTGTACTCTTCAAGGGGTAAAAAAATTGGCTGGAAGGCTTGGAATTCCTTACGGTTGTGGTTGTATCTACTGAGATAGGAAGTATTTCTATGTTACCTAACCACAGCCTTCAAGAGCTACTTAATAACAAAATTAAGATGATAACTGGATATCAAATGATGGTAAAAAGCCCAACAAACCAAAGCTACCTGCTCCCTAAAAAAAAAAGAAAACCCAAACAACCCAAACCCAAAGCAAATAAACCCTCCCCAAAATCCCTATTTGTGCACAACTCCTGAAAAGTGTAAGAAACTATAAAGGAAAAAAGCCTCAACTCTTTAAAATATTTTTTCCTAATAGCCTGTAAGTTTTGGTCCTATCTGAGTGCTTCCGTGACTTTTCTTTCTGAATTAATTCAGCCTTCCTGTAAGCTCTCACAGATCTTGTGGAAAATAAATCAAATATCTTTTTAATATTGCCTCACCATGGTTCTGTTTAAGAAATAATTACATCAAATAGTCTTACCATAATAAAAACATTTTTTTCCACAAATTAAATGGGGGAGGGAGGGAAAGAAGCACTATAGTGAGCTTGTTGCTTTTCTTACTATAATTAATTATAGCGCCATGATTTAGAGCTGTGATCAAAGGCACAGTGAACTGGTGGAGAAGGACTAAACCACTGGTGAGAGGAAAGACCATTGCTTCTCAGGTCTATTGTGGTGTGCAACTAAGAAAAATATCTAACACTGGTGCTCAGAAAAAATGCAGTATCACCTGATGATAGGGTATGGTCATTGCTGGTTGTTGCAAAAAAAATATGGTATTCCTGGCTCAGAGGGATATTCCCACAGACAGATCTGTGAGGGCTGGCAGATTCTGAATAATTATTTGAGTATATAAATATTTGCTGTCTTATAGCAGTGTGGTTATCCTTGTGACTCTTGTTATCTTCCAGAAAATTTTGTCTTCTGATATGTGAAGCTTTTCCAGCAGGTAACTGAGATCAGTTCCCAGCCCTGTATGTTGAAGGTAAAGCGGACTGGGCATGTGCCCAAGCATGGCATGGCAGAGACCCAGACTCCTTATATCTGCAGGGGCTGGAAATTCTAACCTGAAATTAAATTCTTAAGTGAAAGTGTTTTACCTTTTTATTGTGTGTTTTAATGGCGTTGTCCCAGTTGCGATGAAATTATAGACAGTAATTTGACCCACAGCATATGAAACCCTGCATATAGTACTCTTTAAAAAGGCGAGGAAAAAAACAACTACCAAATACTAAGCAGTTTTCTAAAAAAAACTAGTACTTGCCATTTTTGATGCTTGTATTTATTTTGCGTTTCTGCTTTGCCTTATGGTAGCTAACTGCTGCTTGGAAGTATTAATTTTCTCCAAGTATTGTATATGGTGTCAAACAGTAAAACGCAGGTTCTGGCTGGCATTTGAAGTGATGTCAGAACAGTGTTACTTGTATATTGCCAGTCATTGATCTTGCTATGCAAAACGATTTATTGTAGCAAACAAAATGTACACGCTTTGCTGCAAGTGGAGCTGTGGAATAGAGCTCTTCGCTCGTCTGCAAAAAATGTGAGCCCTGTACTTGATGTCTGGAGATGAGAAAAGCGATAGGCAAATGTGCATGTATCCAAATTGCTGGTGGAGACTTGGCAGGTGCCTGGAAATATCTCTAAAGCCTGCAGGACTTTGGTTTTCTTCCCCACATGCAGTCTTGAAAAACCTCGTTTTTGCATTTTGACATTGGCAGACTAGCTTAATACTTAGAAAAGATTTGTTTTAGGGACAAGGCCCTTCTGTTTTATTCAGAAAAATGTTTCTTGTGTATTTCAATGCCGACTTACACCTACGCCACTTCATTGTGAGAAAATACTTTGTCAGTACAAGTTTCAAACTATTGTATCAGTGTCATATGGCTTAGCATTCTGCTGTTCAGCTGTACCTGTTACAGATATTTTGTCTATCTTTTGCTTTGTGGGGGGCTTGTTAAATGGATGCCTTTGTGCGTGAATCTTTAAGGTAATAGATTTTGCCCATTCCTGTGAAGTGCCAAAGTGTCAGTTTTTCTTTTGAAGGAGTAGGTTTAGACATGGATTAGGGACTTTGTGAGGAAAATTTCCTTGCTCTACTTCAACACTCCAGTTTTTCTCTGGCAATACTCAGGCTGGGCAATTGCATTTGTTCCTCTGGGATGCATATCCACCACAGTCTCTGTCCTCAGCTGGCTCAGCGCTGGTGGTCTGTGCCAACCCCTGGCACTACCATATCTTTCACCAGCTCTTCTCAAGGTGTTTTTGAATGGGGCCGGTTCAGTTTTCTTTATGCCGTTGCTGCTTTGTCTTTTGAAGCTTTGAAACACACCCCGTTAACGTGTTTGGTAGTCTCTACGTGTTTACATCCTTATTCTTTGAGCCCTTCTCTCTGTGTAGGGGTTGGGTATGTACCTGTTTGCATGCAGCCAGCCAAGTGATTTTGCTTTCCCAGCTGTCCTGTGGTGGACACTGATGACAAACTTGTGTTACACCGTGGAGGTTGAGGAGAAGTTGTAAGGAGGACAGCAGCCCTTTCTCTTCCTGTGTGCCAACCTGGAGCTTTACAGGATTAAGCAGAGGCTGCCCACTGATGGCACTGCCAGCCCACGAGCACCTTATCAGCACTAACGCTTCCTCTCCTTACAGTCTTACCCTCCTACTTTGTCCACTCCCGTCTTCTTTATCTGGTTTCCATTGTCTTGTGTACTTAAGTTTAGAAATTGCATCTCTCTCCTGACTCCTCAGGACACCCTCTCTGCTCCTTCTCTTGTTCTCTGCTCTACAGATATTAATATGAAGTATTCATTAGAAAGTAACACAAACCTGTGACTTCTGTTTGACAACATGAATTGCTGTTTCTTACTGCTGTGTTTCTTTAGGCCACCTCCATTGTGTCTTTAAAGCTCATCTCCTGTTTTGTCCCAGCAGGAAGAGTAAATCCCCAAAACAACCATTTAAAGGCTGCAGCATAGTCTCCCTATCTTGCTATGTCTGTTGCGCAGCTCCTTGGGCTCTTAAGCCAGCTTGGGCTTTTGATGAGGCTTGGCAGTTGGTTGTCATCTGGCAGTGATTAAAAGCAAAGCTTCTGTCACACAGTCAACTAAAAAACCTCTGCCTCTTCTTAATGCTTGGATGGTGAAAAAACCTCCCTGCTAACTTAAACCGCAATCAAGTCAGCAGTCAACGACAACAACAAAAAAAAAGTCAGGGGTATCATCTTGTTCCTTTGTCATCAAGAACCTGCCCCTCACATTCTCTTCTGCTGCTGCCCTCGTGGCTCCTCTGCTTCTTTAGCCAAATGTTTAATGTATTTCCAAGCAAGGTTTAGAGAAGAACAGTGGTTTAAAAAAATAAATATCTGGTCTTGTGCCATTAAGACATAATAGTGTAAACGCTTTGAAGAGGTCTGTTGTGATGGACTTCCCCAGGAATTAATTGGGGTACACAGGTAGGTCACTTCAGGCAGCGATGTGTGAAATGAAGTGGGAAAGGAGGAGTTCAGTGCAATTATCAGTTTTAGTTGCTGTGAAACTGATAAAAAGTTTTCCACAACTTGAATTCTACTCTAAATCTGATCCCCTTGTTCTACCAAGTAAGGCAGATCCAGGGGTAAGTCTCCTGTTGCCAAGGATGGTTCAGGTTGTGCCAGACCATACCCTTTTCTAGCGTACAGGGGCGCAGCTGGACAAATGCTGTGGTAGGGAGAAGAGCAGGGGTGTCGCCTCCCGGCAGCTCTGAAAGAAGACTGTACCTAGCATGCATGACTGCATAGTCATATCCAGTTTAAGAATGCAAAAAAGACTTAAAAAAATAATTAATTTAGTATAACACCCTTTTTTCCTTTATTCTAAAAAAAAAAAAACGGTTCAGTGTCTAAAATGGCACACTTAAATGTGGCAAAGTTAGTGCTGCATGTCATGGTACCAAATTAACGAGTGTCTAAGGCAGGCATCAGAAATTTGAGTAATGCATGCACTTAGACATCAGGAAAGCCTAAGGAAATCAGCAGTTGTCACCTGGGGGTAGGTAGAGCTCACAACCTAATTTTGGGCTGACTTCAGTAAAGACCCGTGGTCTTGAAGTGAGTACTTAACTTTATTTCTGAAAATCCTTCCGTTAATTTCATGCTTTACCCATGGCAATAAAGTTGAGTACATCTGTAGGTTTGTGGCACTTCGGGGCCTTGTTTGAACTGTTAATCTGTCCAGAAATCATATAAATGATAATGTGAGCTGCACTTCATTCAGCCACCGTGAGTAGGGAATTGTCTTGAATAGCCCTTTCATAGGGTGTTGGGATACTTCTGGTATTTGGCCTTCATCTGCTTGGCTTTCCCTGGGATCAGGAGCATCTTAAAAGTTTTCTGTATACCTGATGTTTTTTCTGGCTCATGAATATTTTCTTGAAGAAACCAAAATTTTCCTTCAAGTTTAGGCTGGAAAAAGGTTTGAACTTTTTACCTTTCTATCATCTCTAGGGTAATGCAAACTTTTGAAAACTCTGCTTAGCAAAAGTGAGGAGGTCAGCTCAGTAAATCCTAATTAATTGAAGTTATGAAGTGATGCCCAGCTTAATGCAGTGATCTAAATTGTTCTTCAGCCTGATGAATCACGCACCATCAACAGCAGAGGACAAACCATAAAACTGTAGAAAAGTATTTTAATACCCTTGTCCCCCTCTACTTGTTCTCACTTATGTAAGCAGGAAAATAAATAATAGAGTAGGAAAAGAAAGGTAGTAGATGCCAATTTCACCTGAAGCTTTAACTCCCTGCAAATGAGGAATCATTGTGGTAATACCACAAAAGGGATTGTTTGCCTCCCCCTCAAATTTAGGTGGCTAATTAGCTTAAAATATTTGCAAAATGTTGTTTTAGAAAATAAGTGGTAGGGGTTAACAGTCTCCTAAAATATCACTTTTTTTTTTTTAAACCCACTTTTCCCTCCAGCCCCTTTCTTCAGAAGTATTTTTTGCTGTTAAAAGTGTTGGGGTGTTACAGTGTCTTCATCTTGCAATTGAAATTTAGAAGAATATTGGGCCATGTGGAGGAAAGTTTTGCAAGGATTAGGCCACAAGTCTGTCCGCTGTAAATAGGACCTGAAATACATATGGGATCTTGATATACGCCCAGGAAACAAATTCAGTCTGTTCCAATATGGCTCATGCACAGAGACTAAAATAAATGTTACTCTTCTGCTGAACAATGTGGTAGACTTCTTCATTATTGGCATTGTAAGGGAATATCCATTTTTATCAGGAAGTTCAGCACAAAATAAATGAATGCTCTGAATCTATTACTAGCAACACACTGGCAGCTTAATGCAATAAGAAATCATGAAGCCTGATTTACATATTCATTATTAATTCATACTGGTAGAATGTTTTAACACAAATAAGGTAAAGAAAAAATAACTTAATTTTCCCTCTTCCCCCCCTCCTTTTCTTAAAGGAAAGATCTCTTCCTCCCTAGACTTGCATAGCAGTGTAATGTACAAGCAATTTAATTTTTATTGTGCTTTCTAATTAGCATAGTGGGATACCTCAGTGAGCAAGACTGGCTTTGTCCTCTTGCTCTGCCTATAACACAGCGTCTTATGAGACACAGCACAGCAAGCCCAGCATCTCTAGCTGCTCCTGTTTTAAGTTCTGCAACACAACAAGTAATCTGTCAGTCTTGGTGGCAGCTACTAACAATGCTCATGCTTTTCATCAAATCTGCCTTTAATTCCCTGAGACAGGGGAGTCTACCTGTCTCTGGTGGCTCAGAGCATATCAGAGCATGGAAGGAGAGAAACTAAGCTTCAGCAGTTGGGTTAATTTTTTTCATCTGCATAGCTCTAAGTTTTATGCAATGGCATCTGCTATCAGTGCCTAAAGACAGCTTTTTTTTTCTTGCACCCCTATCCCCCCCACATGTTACTAATATTGCCTTTTTTTTGGTTTGCTAGCTCTGTTATCTTTGCTGAAACTATTCCTCTTTTTTTGTAGTCTCAGTGACATCAGAAATGTGCCTGTGTCTCTTCATATGTAGTTCATCTTCCTCCTTTGGGCCCCTGGTATATTGCAGTAAAGAAGTAAGGGTATAGTTCTATATATGCTGTAAATCCTTTTTTCTTTCTTCCCCTCTTTGTTTTCCTTTCTCAGCTATAGACTGTCACCTTTACCAGAGCCCTTTAACTCATTTTCAGTCTATATATGTTCAGTTCTGAAAACAAGATTGCTGTCGTATTTCCCCATTGTTACTGTTTATGGTTTTTCCCTTTTACTGGCTTTATTAGATTTTTATTCTCCCAAATCTATATCTTGAAGAGAAACAAGGTCACCTGAATACACTAATAAATTTTTAGTTTGTGTAAATGCAGTATGTGAATGCAGGTAAGTTTGGACATCTAAGGTTCATTGCCAGAGTCTACAGTATATACTTAGCAAGGATGATAGTTGTGTAACTTTTTTTACTGTCACTGTGGTACTTGGGGCTACCCTTTATTTCTGTATTAAGATGTGAATGCCTTGGACAGGTCTCCTCCTAAAAGTGAGTTAAATCAAACTTCAAGTAAGAAGTCAGCGTTTTCCAGTTCGCACAAGGCCCTGTTGGACAATAAATCTCTCTGAACAGAGCTGGAAAGCTTCGAGCAGCATGGGGGATTTATAGACCTTGTCTGATATGAGGCAAGGGAGGTGGCTGGGGGTCCCTGTTCTCCCTCTGGGACTGGTGAAAGCTGCCAGGTTGTACCAGGGCACCCTGAGACATTTGTCCATCACTTGGTTAGGTTAAATTCTGCATTTTTATTGTCCATTGTCCCCACCATCTGGTGAGATACGTGAAATTGGAGCTCACAGATATGCTCGCGGGGTTCGCTGCTTTGCTCTTGGTGCAGTTACCGCATGAATAACTGCGGTCCCCCAGGCTGCCTCATGTCTCGGCTTGGGTCAGATCCTATGGTGAAGTGCTGGGCACCCGTACTGTTTGTCTTCTAATTCAACATGCATTATCAGAGTCAATTTTTTGCTTTTCTAAGTAATTTAAGTCAAGAATAAGACTCATCTACATAAAAACACTTTGGAAGTGTGCTTTGCAGAAACACTTTGGTGACCTTTCCCCAGCTGTATTGTGGCTTAATGGTGAAGATCTGAAAGTGAATGCTAATGAGGATGCAGTTTCATACTGCACTCCAACTCTCTTTGGATTCCTTTGTGGCAAATTACGTACAGAACAGTTTTCTAGATCTAAAAATTTTCTATATTTGGAAAAGGTCAGATCTGTTTTGAAACTTGGATTGATGTTTCACACAAATCTTACTTTTATGAAAGATGGATCATAACTTCTAAAGAAAATCATGTGGTCTCAAATAGATGAAGAAGCAGGGTGCTCAGTACAGGGGTTACTTTCATGGAATCAGGAAAGTGTTTAGTCTAAGGGAAGATGGCTCTGGGAGAATGCTCCATTGCTCCTTGGTTAACCTTGAATAAAAATGGAATGTTGAGTCAATGCCTATTTCCTTCCTCAGCTGCTGGCAAAGTTGTGTCTGGGCTCTTGTGGGTATAAATAGGTGAGGAGTCCTTTAGGGAGCTCAAAAGCTACATAAGTTCATGAAGCTTGTGGTTTCCCTTTGTTCTCGAGGACAGCTACTGAGGAGCTGCTCTGATGGGTGTCGTGGAAGATCTCTAAGTGTCTGAGGTGTATCAGCAATTTGGGTAAGAAACATCCAGAAATCCCTTGAGACAGGGACCATGCTGAGTCTTTGGAGGGAATTTTCTGCTGTGGCCACAAGTTACTCCAGGGAAGGGGATGGCGAGTTTGCCTAGCATTTGACTCTGCTCAAAAGCAAATTTTTGCAGCTGAGGAAGGAAATAGGCAGGAGAGTGTTAAACTTGTACAGAAAGAAAGGGTGAAACAGGGAACAAATGAGTGTTCGTTTACTGCAAAATTAAGATGTTACTAATAAAATTAGTTGAGACACGGAAGGGCATTGAGAGAAAAAAACCCTGATTATCTCTGTGTCAGTGCTAGGAACCTGGAAAAACAGTCGGGAGGGTCTGGCTCACTTCTGAGCAGAGCTATGACTACGCTGCATTGCTGAAACCTGATGGCAAAATTTGCATGGTTAGAATATTAAAACTGCTGAGCCTGACCTGTTTTGCAAAGCTTCAATGAGGGAGAGGAATGTGAGCGTCGCTGTCAAGAAAGGCATTGCCACTTGTGAAGTTCTGCATAGAAATAAATTATGGGCTTGAATAACTACAGAGGGGCCAGCGCCCTTTCAGTAGGGAGTCTGAGACTGCCTTTTTCTTTCCCCTTGTGATAGGACCCCAGAAGAAGCCAGGAGACTCTTCCTTGAGGAAGAGGCTGAGGTGCTTTGGGGGACTGGGTGGGAGGGCAGGGGCTGCAGTGCCCAACTCTCCCAAAGCCCCTGGTGATGGTTTTCTTTGTGTGAGGCGGGAGCCTTCTTAAATTAAAAAAAAACTTATGGTGTGTTTTGAGCTGCAGAATTTTCTCTCGTGCCTTACAAGGGCAAAACCTACATTAGACTTTGTTCTGGCAGGTTAAAAATGAAACATGGAATTGAAAACTGAGGCTACGTTAGATACAATGTTCATAACTTGATTGTATGTGTGATGTGCATAGCATAAAATCCAACCAATTACATTTTTAGTGCTTTAAAAAGCCCATTCAAAAGCTGCAAAGATTATTAGCCAAGCAGGCTGAAAGATGATGTCTAAATGGAAAAAAAAAAAGATATTTTGGAACTGCCAGGAGTATACCACTGTATATTCTGAAGCCCACAGTCAAAATGAAAAGAATCTACTTGGAAAATTAATGCATTCCTACATCTGCATCTAATATAAAGCACATTGTGACAACAAAATTCCCAAATATCCAAAGCAGCAAGGGGAAATGGCTAGTAGGTGTTTTTTAGATAATAGGTGAGGAAGCTTGTCAAGAAAGAGGTAGGATGCAAGGAGTAATCATAGTTGTCAGCACTGAATATAATAAAGAATTTTTTTATGTGTAAGTTTAGAGACAACTACCACCAACAAAGCTATCTTTTGTATTATTAGATAGCAATGATGATTTTTGGCAGTTATATGCAGAAGCATGTGCTTAATTAATACTTCTGAACTGTAGCTGGGAAACAGCCAGGTGATGCAGTCATGTCAAATGAAGGTAGTGATTAACTCCTTTCCAGTCTGGCTGTGCCACTGTTATGGGCCCACGGATAAGTTACTGGGAGCTGACCTTGGGTGAGCCTCCATGGTGTGAGCTAGTCAGTGGTGATTTTCTGCATTTGACTAGTCTTTTTATTTAGGGGTAAATCACCTCACATACTTCAGAAGGAGCTGAGGTATTTGAGCTCTTAATGTAATTACCTGATTACTTAAACTTCACACAGTAGCTTACCTCTGTCATTCATTGTACACCCATATATCAGAAGGACACTGAGTAACACATAGTCATTTGTAAGCTGGTGACTTGCATTATGTGAGAGCGGGTGAAGGTGCTTTTGGCTTGAACTGACTTTAATTTTGTTTAGCGTATGTTGACATGGGGGGGAAATACAAAAGGCTGGATGTTGATGTTGTGAATCTAGCTGAACAGACAGAGAAGGTGATTTCAGTTGCTGTGATTTACCTTGATCTTGGTTATGGCTGTGAAATACTGATACAGGTTTTGAATGACAAATACAAAATCAGAAAGTAATTGGTCTCACACAAAACAAAGGCGTAGAAGATACATCTTGTAAAACTTAGGATATCACAGATGATAAAACTAATAATGTTGATACAGTATACTTTTCTGTGGGATGCGACCTCTGCTGTCATGGTATTTTGATTAAGAAACTAACCACCCGGTACTAAATACACTAAAAGCCAGCTAACTGGTGGGATGGCAAAGGCTGTGATTAAATACAGTCATCATCCATCTGTAGGTTTGGAGTTGTTTTCCTGGCAGGGTTTCGTACAATTTGTCTTGTGTCCATGCTATTTTGTTGTTAAATCGGTGATTTGAGGAGGGTGGGGGGGAATCCTGGTAGGATCACTAGCAATAGAAATTTTCAGATGGCACAAATAACCACCATCTATAAACTTCTAATCTGAGGGGAAGTTGGAGTGCTAAATAATGAGGAGATCCTTGGTTTAGTGTATTTGGGTTGATTGGTGCATTGGATATAATATACCTTGTGATAAGACTAAATGTGAAATGAGGAAAAGAGGAGCTGATGTGATCCATCGCTGCATGTACAGCACGTGGGATGGGCATGGGAAGGCTTTGCTGCCCTGTGTGGCACCCAGCGCAGGGCCTGTGGGTCCGCCCTGTGCCCTGGGGATTCAGAGGGAAGCTGGAAACTGGAGAGAGCTCTGAGCGGTCAGGAGGGTTGCCTGGAGAACTGGCGAGGATTGCCTTAAAAAGGCTCAAGCAGCTCAGTCTTGGTTGAATAAAGAAGAATTTGAAGGGTGACTTGATGACAGTCTGTAACTGTCTGTAAAGGAACAGATATTTGGCAGTTCAGCAGATAAGATTTGGCTTTTTTCCTACTGGGTGAGTAATTAAGATTTGGGATAACTCAGTCTTGACTGTAGAGGATTTTCTGACACTGGTTATTTCAGAAACTAATTGCCCTGTTTTTCTACAAGATACGATTCTAATGCAAACAGGATTTAACTGTGGGAAATCCAATGTGTAGCATGTCAGATGGAAAGATCATGCTGTTTCCTTTCAGCTTCATAACCTGAAGATATTTATTAGACTGGGAAGCTCATCTGGATAGGTGTCTCAGCCAAGAAGTGCATTTTAAGTTTCGTAGGGACTCAAAACTTTGCCTTGGGGAAAGTGTATATGGATGGTAGGGTGCATTCATTCATTTGGCTCATCACTGCATTCTCCAGCACAAAAATCTGGAGGTGGATATTGTCCTGCAGACTCTTCTGTATGAGTGGAGTAGATTTCCAGTTGTATAGACATCAAGGGGACTCTAGCAATGAAACAACTAATGGCACTTAATTCTCTTTCTACTGTTAGGCAGTGTGTCTTTCTGATAAAATTAGTTAGGTTTTATAAATTCCTGTGAAATTTGCCTGCATGTTTTCATGCAAGATCCTTTATTCCAAGGCACTCAAGACAGGGAGAAAAGGAATTGCTCTTGGCATGACTGCAGTCATGAAAAATGCAGCAGTCCAGACTTTGTTTGTTTCTGTAAGGTCTTATCTGTAAGTCTGAACACGGTACTATAAATTAGAAACTCTATCCCCCAGAAAGGCAGATCTGCCTTGTGACATTGAGTTTAGTTAAGTCCCCTTTCTGTCCCTTAGCTTTTGTCTCACAGATTCAGACAAACTGCTGAGTACATCATAAATTCTCAAGGCAGCTCTCAAAAATGTTTCAAAAACATGGTTGTTCGTGCAGAAAAGATCTGTAAATTTTAAGCACCGAGCAACATGTAATTCAGTTGTGCCATGAATGGCAGTGCAGTGGTGTAGGATAGATTGAGATCTGACTTTAAACAAGTCTTTCAATATTCTTTCTCTTTTTCCCTTGAATTTAGTTGGTTCCTTCCTATTCTTGTTCCCCCATGCCCTTCCTTCCTGTGGTGTTTTCCAGCTGTCTTTTCCCTGTGTCTCACTCTGCCTCTTCCTGAAGAATTGTGCAAATTAAAGATGTAGAAGGACACCAGAGTGTACTTAGGCCAACAAGCCTCTAAGAAAAGTGAGAATATATTGCCCTTTCTTGCAGCAGTTGAAAGGATTGGGACAGAAAATGTAAGTGGTGAGACTTCAACAGCTTTTTCTCATGAGACTTTTCCGGTGCCTGATAGATGATATAATCACGAAGCTTTCCCTGGAGTCCCAGACATTTCCTGTGTTGTCTTCATTTGATGGCCCCTAAAATGATATTAGTACACCATGAAGCAACAAAATCTTTCAAGCGTTAGTGGATGCTACAGTCTCCACTGTGTGATCATTGCCTTGCAGAGCAGTGTCAAACTGAAGCGAGCTCTCTGAAATGTTTCCTACAACAAGCTCTGCTGCGTTGCTTATGTCGCAAGTCTTTCTTTGCTGCTGTTGTGGTCCTGGAAATAGTGCTGAGAGTTGCAAGATAGTCTTGGTTTGGCTGTACGGGGCCACCGTGTCAGTCTGTTATCTCTTTTCAGTGTTCTTCAATGTCTGTGCAATTGCAGCCTGAATTTGATTACCTTATTTTCATCTCAAGTAAGCAACACTGCAAAGTCACAATGAATTACTGTCTACTCTGTACTGACATAATCTTGATTCTGGCAAAATTCATGTTGATTTCAGAGAAACAGCATTTCTGCATCTTTCCAATGATGGCTTTATTTTATTTCAGGCAATGTTTCTATCATTAGGTCTCTTTCCCCTTCTTTGACTAACCTTGCAGTGCCTGCTAATCTTGCATCAAGTTCCATTACTCTACTTCTCTTTTGGGTGATTAATTAGGATTGTAAAAACCCCTGGCTTTAACGTTTCCCTTCTCCTGCGCTTTTTATGTATTATAACCCTTTATTTGTAGTTTTCCATGTAGCTTTTAGACCATAATGACGGTGTTTCACTCCCATCAACTTGAGTTAATTTTTCAAGCATGACTTCTTGAGACTACCAAATGTAGCTAAATGAGATAGTTACTCCTTTCTCCTCAGCCTTTAATTTTATAACTCTATTAACTAAAATGTTATCTGGCAGGATTAATTCTTTGAGTCTGTGCTGCTTCTTGTTGATTCTGTTACCTTGCAGAACTTTACAGTTGGTTTTGCTTTGGGTTTTGTTGTTTTTCTATTTGAATATACTTAGATTTTTCAGGTACTTGGCTTCATTGGTGGTTTTTTTAGTAAAATAATTTTACAGAATGTGCCTTTTTTACTAACTCTTCAAGTTTGTCTCGGTGTTTGTACCTGGAGAATCCAGAACATAAGCAGAATTCAGTCCTTAGTGACTTTTGAGGCATGATTCTCACATTTTTCTGTATGTAATTCATGTGTTGTTTGCACTTGTGTGTCCCCACCTCTCCTGGCAGCCCATCTGCCCTGGGTTGCAGGATTACCTCTGGGTCCCCCAAAGCTTGTGGGATTCCAGGAGTGGATTGTCCCTGGAAAAGCAGCTGGTTTGGTCTTTTTCTTTCCAGCCTATTGCATTTTTTTTTCTTGGTGCTTCTCTCACATTTTACATATTTACAAGCAACATTTTTCAATCTTTTCAAGCTGCTTTAGCTTGTGTGAGCCCCTCTGTTGTGGGATATGGCCTGCCATTGTGGTCCTGTCTCTGCTTGCTTAGCTCTCACCCCCTACCTCCACCTGAGTGGTCTTCTCTCCAGCATTTGGCCAGATTTCATTCTGAAGTCTATTCTGATTAAATATATTCTAGAGCCTGACCTAAAAACGTGCCTGTAGCATCATGACACCTTAAGCTACAGTTCAAAGGCTTTTCTTTCCCACTCATCTTATACCTTCAAACTAAACACCATGCGTGGTTTCTTCAGACATACTTTTTTGGGAACCACTTACTTGATCAGTAAGTTTTACTCAGGCTGCTGAAGAAGTAAATACACTTCACCTCTTCAGCAGGCTAGACCTTTGCTGTGTCCTGTCAGTGTTTTCCCTCCATTTAAGCCATAAGCTCCTCTTCCACTTCAGTGCCCCCTGATAATGGCGTCCTGAGATTTCTAAATCTCTGCAGTGGTACAAGTATGGGAGTGTCAGTTTTGAGCTTGCAATTTTGCTGTTTTCGTGCTGGAAATAAGTGATGGCAGGAGGAGGCTTATTTCCACCCTCTTCCCAACCCCTTGCCCAGTTTGGGCAGGTTCCCTGGCATTTGCCTTATTCCTTGTAGACAGGCTCCAGACCGTGCCAGGGATGGTGCTGAGCTGATTTGGAGGGTGCATTTAGGAACCTCTTCCTTGTAGCTTTAAACTTTCCCAGCACGTCAGAAAACCCTGTTCCTTTCACCTATTTCTTACTTTATGTCTAATCAGAGTGAGATCACTGTTACCAGCTTCTGGAAGAGGAGGAAAAGTAAATGACATCCTGGGTCACATGCTAAGCAGAAAATGCTGATTTCTTCAGCTCAACATTAAGACAGATGAAACCGCAGGCACTGTTCACAGCACTTTTTCTTTTGTTGCTGGCCATGACACTTCAAAACTTCAAATTTTTCTGTGTAACTAGGGCTTTCCAGCAATCAGATTGCTGTGACACAGAGAAGCATTTTTAAGCTGAGGTTGCAGCTCTATTTTCTTGGCTACTGGCTGCTCGCATGTGTGTGGAACCCAGTTTAACTTTACTTCTCTGGGAGACTTGAATTAACTGTTGTTGAAAATTGCATGCAGTTTGGGAGCCTGCAAGGGCAGATGCTGGCTGGGCAGGTGGGACTGGGGAGTAATGGGAGATAAGAAGCCCAAAATGATTTGTGACGTGAAGGTGCTGGGTTTTGAGGTTTAGTCTGCCACCTCCCTACTTGTATGAGTCCTGCTGCAACAGGCAGAATTTCAGAAATGTTATAAATCTGGCAACTGTAAGGTTAAAAGTGAACAAAAATGAAAGCTGAAGCAATGCTATGCATTGTCAAAATTAGGTTTATTAGGACTTCTAAGTCTAGCAGTTGACATTCCTGCTAAGCTAGCAAGAAGACTGAATCAAGAGCCTGAGTTAATGAATGTAATTGAAAGGATTAATCTGAGGTTCAAATTTCTGCGTGTTAGTGATTGAACTTGTTTTAACATCAGTAAACAGGTATGTTGATAGAGTTTATTAGTTTTAGGAAATGATAATAATCATATTTTTTCTTCTGAGCTTTCCACTGTATAATCTTAAAAAGGTTTTATTTAGGATGTTAGGAGAGAGGGATGCTCAATATTAAGTTGTTGAGATATGAGTAAGTGGTGTTTGTTTAACCTGTGGATGACTTTCATCTCTGATGTTAAACTGTCTATATCCAAAATGTTAACTGTAGCTGAGGTCCTGTGCTTGTTTTATCTTAAGTGTATTTTGGCTTTGATTAATACGAAACTACGTATCCCCTTTGTTTACAGCATGCAGGCTAGATCACCACCGTGAAGACGGGGAGATCCTGGCTCCATGGAGATTATGCAGCTCTCCTGCTCTAGCAGTATTGTGACTCAAGGCGCACAAATTTCCTGAAAGGATCCAACTAAGCATTTGTCTAAATAAGCTACTCTTCAAGTAGAAAGGCAATTGAAACAAACAGAAAGAAGCCCCACACCCCAAAACACCTCTGTAAACATGTGGTTAATATGTGCTATGGGTCCTTTCTGCTCTCATGTGAGTAAGAGTCCATAGGAAGCACATCTGGAGAAACTGTAGCATTTTTAACTTGGTCTGTGCCAGCTTAGTATCCAAAGAAGGCATGCAAGCTGTGACCACACTGTCCCTCTCAGTAACCTGTTGTTTTTTTGGGCTATAAGCCTATAAGCCTCTCTTCCTGTAGCTGCTTTTTGTAAAAGAAGTCAACAGCTGCTGGGATGAAAGCTGCAATGGGTGGCTGCCCTGTTCTAGACATCACCTTATGGTGGGGCTTTTGAATTGTTTTCTCTTCCCAACAAACAGGTATCAAATTATGCAATGTAGAAGAGCTGCAATGGATGAGGTGGTGATGATGAGCTGTTACGGTAGAAGCACCCCAGCCCCATTGTCCTAGCTGCTGCTGTTGCATGTGTGGCATGCCAGGAGAGGTGCACCTCACTGCCAGTCTGGTTTTGGGGGTATGTAGGGAAGGAAGGGCTGAATAGGTTGTTGACTGTGCTGGTGAACGTTTGAACAAGCTTAAATGGGGTACTTGGTGAGGTTCCCCCCAAAACGGCCTTGTGAAACCAGCAGCCTCTCCTACCCAGGGGAAAGGTTGCCCCTTCCCTAGAGTCACTGCCTGTGGTGGTGGATTCCTGTGATGTTTCTGGGACAGCCGCACACTGAATTCCCCAGTAATGAACTGTACAATGTTTCTGGACAGGCAGTGGGAGATGGGGGCACCTTGAGGCTGACAGTGACAGTGCAAGAGTGGTTAGTTGGTGGTGGGAGGGAGGACAGAGATTCTGTCCGTGGTTGGTGGTTAATGGGGAGAAGAGAGTTAATGGTGTTGGAAGAGGTGGCCAGGCAAAACTGGGACCTTCAAACTGGAGGAAGAGGACATGTAGCTTCTTGTTCTCATGAATTCCCCTTTAGCTTCTTGGAAAGGAGGTGGAGAACGTAGGGCCACTTTAACAGAAGCAGTAAAGTTAAGGAGATAACCTGTAAAACATAAGCTTAATATGCTTCAGTTTTATCATTTGGTGCTTTTCCTTCATTATGCTACTTCTAGGAAAAGAGCACCTTTTGTCTTAAGCTCATGCTGATACCAAGTAAATGAAGATATTCTTCTTGGGTGTGGCAGCCACAGATTTTATTAAATAACTTCATAAACTTTTATTGCAGTGTGAAAAATAATTAAACCGCTAGCTAAAATAACTTGTAGTGCTTGGATGCTGTTATTTCCTCCTAGCAGAAGTAGGAGGTCACACAGTGTGCAGATTAATAACCATATGTGCTATGTAGGAATAAATATGTTCTGGGCTATGTGAAAAAGCTTAAGGCTGAATGGTTTATTTGGGATGGATATAAAATAAACAAGAAGCTTTGCCTAAGCAAAACATGCCACCTTAATCCTGTAGAGTCTGTATGGTTTCTTTAATGCCTTGTGTATTGAATGAGTATCTCCTTCCAAACTCTCTGGATTTTGTATTGAGAATGCTATATTGGATGGCAGGTCTGTGTGGTGAAGTAGTTGTACGTGGCTGGGGGGCAGCAACTGTAGACTTGCACTTATAAAGATGAAAATGCCATGATTTACTAATATGCCCTCTGGATGCTTGTCTGAAGGTGTGTGGTGTACAGGTATTAAAATTAACTATAGTGATTGCTTAGCAGTGCAGGACTTGTCAATCAGCGTAGAGATACATAGCCAATGCAAAGGGTACGTTGGGGGTTGGATGTTGGGTGGTACCTGGCTGCTCTGACTGACTTCTCTCTCTTGACTTTTTCTAGATATTGTTCCTTACTGTTATAAGAGCTATTAGAATCAACTTGACATTTGAATGAAATGAACAAAAAGTGTGAACTGCTTTCATTAACTTCCACAGGGGAAAAAATTGCATTTAATCGTAACATTAGCTACAGCTGTAGCTAATACAGAGCTACAGCTGTGAAGTGGGCTTAGCTTGAGGAAAGGTGCAAGTCTGAATCTGTTGAGGGCAGAGGCTGGTAAATCAGCAATAAATCTTCAGTTCAACTGGGGAGCGTGTATGTGTTCAATTGTTAAGTAAGGCTCAAGCTTGAAAAATAAATGAATAAAATCTAAACCCCAGAAATCTGAATCTGACTAGGTCTTTCAGAAACCACCAAGTAATTTTGAACACATAATAGAATTGCATACATATACTGAGACCAAATATAATTTCAAATGCCTCTTAGGTCTAATAAATATGCCATAAACTTTTTCCTCATTATGGCATCCCTAATTTGTTGTTTGCAGATCCCTAAATGGAAGGAAGAGGGGTGCGACTTCTAGTGCGTTTTAATGACTGGTTTCTCTGTAAGTACTGTTGTTAGTGTGACGTATTTTGATTGTCACAAAACCTGTTAAATTGTAATTAGACCTTTGTTATCTTTGATTACATGGCAAAAGGTTCAAATGCATCTTCATCCCAATCACCACCTTCTTTGTGGCTGCATTAGTTGCTCCAAGGCTAAAAAAGAAAATATTATGCAAATGAAACCCTCTATCCACCCAGAACAGCATTAAATCTATCTGAAAGCATCTGGTATTAATCTTGTTTATGTGTGTTGCTGATCTCACTGAGGCTGCTGTGGATTTTAACCAGTGCAGAAGCAGGCAGTGGCCTAAGATTTAAAGCTTGCTTAATTCTTTTTTTTTTCTTCTTTTCACAGTGACCAAATGCCACTCCAATCGAGGGGACACAAAGTAAACAGACAATGGTAGGTTTGAATATCATTCTTTGTTTTTTTTGTGGTTATTAGACAGTCAAGTTGCTTATCAAAAATCCCTTTTGAGTCTAATCTGTAACAAGTGGCTTTTGAAATGATTCCTACAAGTCTCTCAAAATCATCCCTCCCTTTTTGCAATTAATATGCCAATAATGGCAAACAAGCTCCTCTAAAGCCCATGGCTTCTTAGAAGCTCTCTGACAAAGAATATTAAGCCTTTTAAGTTGTGTAATTTTATTTTGTTCAGCCTGATTGCTTCTGTTTTTGTATGATAAGAACCTGGCATAAACTGCACAAACCAGCAGTTAAAGTCATCACAGTGTTGGAAGTTAATTGCTGATTTTCTGTACTGAAGAAAACCTCTATGTTAGCCTTGGAGAAGCCACTAATGAAACACCTTTTGTAGTTAAATCCTGTTATTCTTTATTCACCTTGAAATCTGATGAAAGAAGAAAAAGCATGTAGTCAATGATGAATATCAGTTCATGTTTTGAGCTTGTAATCATTGCCTCTGCTTGATAACAGCTCATAGAGACAGAGGATCCAGGAAAAATTAGTTTGCTTTGAAAACTCTGGCACTTAATATATGACAACATTACTACTTACCAGGGAGTTTGTGTCTGAAAAAAACAGCGATATGACAAATAACAGAGGTCTAGGGGCTTCCTAGTTTCCCTTCAGAATACGTAGTCCCTGTCATTACAGGAACATGCATATAAATCTTTCAAAAAGAGCCCTTGAAGTCTTACGTGCAATGTAACTGCCTGATTTTATTCTAAGAATCTGTTGTTTTATTTTCCTGCCAACTTACAAATACTGTTACTGATCTTTATTCTCAAACCTTTTCCAGAGTCACCAGCTTGTGTTTTGGGAATGGTGTAATTTTTCAGATTCTTCTGAAGTATTCTGTTTGCAATTTACTCAACTGTCAATCTTTTGGCTATTTGAGCTCAATTGTTATATAAATCTCAGCAAGTGTCAAGACACAGATCTGAGGGAAGTGTTGTGTCCTTTCAGCTCTTTAAAAAAAAAGGTTGTTATTATTCTCTGCATATTGCAAATGAACAATGCAGGCCATTATTTTCCTGTTTTCAGAGGCAGGGCAATTATATTCAGTGAGCAGCCCCACAGAGCATACTGCTGCTAAATAATATTCTTTGGCCCAGCTTCTAGGTCTTCATAGTATTTTCCAGTTAGTTAAAAATGGGGTTTTATCCTTTAGTGCCTTCTCTTCCAACAACCCGTAGATACGTTGGGAACTTTTGTCATTGAGTTTAGTTTCAAATGCTTTATGGACTATTGTATCAGTGCTGGGGCTCCACTGCCTTCCTGCTACAGCACTCCCTAAAATAGTTTTAGCCATACGTGGAAGGCGAAAGATTTTATTGCATTCATCAAATCTCATTTGTTCTAGAGCCATTGGGACATGAGCTGAAAGGTCACAGAATCTGTAATAACCCTACATACAGCAGCAGGTAGGATATGAACTTGATTATACGTACAGTATTAGTTAGTGGTAATTGCAGTCTTGTGGTTTTTTTTCATGCATAATGTAAATACTTGGTCATAAAAAATGGAAGTGAATCTAATTCCGCTTCCATTTGCTACAGGTAGGAGAAAACAAAATATTAGTTAAAAGTAAGTTTGATAGCTTGAAGTCTCTGTGTGTGAAAGCTTACCTGCATTTTACCTAAGATACGTTGTCTTTGGGAGTATATAAAATACATCTTTCATAAGAAGTTTCTGAAACTAAGTATTTAGCCAACTTCTGTGTTTAGAGGCATTTGAAATTTTGAACTTCTAAAAAAACCAACCTCTGCATGCCCTTCCAAGGTGGTTTAAAATTTAAAAAGAAAGAAGTTTTGCTGAAACTTATTTCTCAGTGAAAATTCCTCCTCTTCTTGGTTTCTATATTTTTTTCTTAATTTTTTTTTTTGGCCTGGCTCTGAATAGCCTTTCTCGATGAAATGACTTGATGTGTTCCTTGTCAAGTTCACAAAACCAGGGAATGAACACATTGTACACATTTACAAAAACTGGTGTTTCTGACTGCAGTAACTTGCTCATTGGGATTGCAATTGAAATTTTATGAACTGAGGTCATTAGTGTTTGAATGTGTGTTGTTACTATCTGATGGCTGCTTGGAGGCCTGTGTAAAGAATGAGCTTTTGAGCTTAGTCATTATTTTAACGTGACTGGGTGGATCACAAAAAACAACCCCTGGAAGCGTCGGTGGCTTTCCACCATTTCCCAGCTGTTCTGCATAGCTGGGCTAGAGCAGAAAGGAACAAACCGTTGGCATTGAAGAATACCTAGTATAGATATATGTACCTAATGCATACCTACTATCAGTTTAGTGTCCGTCAAACACACAAACATAAAGTTTTTTTTGTTTGTCAGCATTTTTATACCTGAACAAATCTGTATATCCTTGGTGCTAACGCAGAATATCAACCTCTTCCACTCGAAATCTATCACTAATGTCACTTGATTTATCCTAGAAATAAATGGGGAAGATGGAATAACTTTAATGAGAAATAAGAGAAAAAACTTTAATGGGGAATAAGAGTTTTCTTAACAGATCCATGCAATAAGTTAGAAAAAATAAACACTGGAATCAATTTTTTTTTATTCTCAATTTACATGCATAAAGCTTTTTGAAATGCTAGGTAGGAGTAGGAGTTTGGGAAAGATTATTTGCCCTCCGTTCTTCCTGCTTGTAAACGTGCCTTTTGTGATTATCCTGTGTCTCATGCTCCTCACTCCTCTTGTCCCCTGATGGAATAGCCTGTGGTTTATTTTTTTTTTGTTTCAGAGACTGACTTTTCTTCTAGCTTATTTGTGGTGATTATTCTTCAGAGGTCTGAAGCTAGGTGCAAAATTATCAGCAATTTTCTGTTTCCCGTTGTTGATATAGGCAGTGTGACATATTTGGCACTGTGGAAGGTCCACAGTGCTGATATTTTACTCTCCTAATGTGCTTTTCCCCAAATACTGCCTGAAGATTGTATTTATCTTGCGTATTGATGCACTTGAAGGAAAGGAAAAGTGAACGAAATGTAGCAGCTCCTGGGCAAATGCTCTTAACCCCATTAATAAAAACAAAACATACTGACCTCTGAACTTGCATTTGCAGGATTCGGATTGGAGGTGATTTTTGAGGAGTAATGAGGGTTATTTGAGGCGGACAAGTATCTACCTGAGCCTAAGATGGGTTAACCCTTGTTTCTGCAAGGGTCTCCCTCGGATTGATGTTTATACCCCAAGATTTGTGTGGATGTGGTTTTGGCAGGCATTAATGCCCTGTGCGTATAGTGTTGACCACTAGTTTTGGTTATCAAATTTCATAGAATCACTTGGGTTGGAAGAGACCTTCAAGATCATCGAGTCCAACCATAAACCTACACTGCCAAAACCACCCCTAAACCATGTCCCTCAGCACCAGCTCTGCCTGTCTTTTAAATACCTCCAGGGATGGTGATTCCACCACCTCCCTGGGCAGCCTGTTCCAAGGCTTGATAACCCTTTCAGTAAAGAAGTTTTTCCTAATATCCAACCTAAACCTCCCCTGCCACAATTTGAGGCCATTTCCTCTTGTCCTGTTGCTTGTTACTTGGGAGAAGAGACTGACCCCCACCTCGCTACACCCTCCTTTCAGGTAGTTGTAGAGAGTGATAAGGTCTCCCCTCAACCTTCTCTTCTCCAGGCTAAAAGAATAGAAATAGCAGGAAAAGCTATTTCTACCTGTTTTCTTTGGGAGTATGTCTTATAGCCTATATTAGAAGTAATGGATTTGTTGACCTTCCTGTATTTACTAATGTTTGTAAATAATGCATTATTTTGGGGGGTTTTGGTGTTGTGGGGTGTTTTTTTCCAAATCCATATTATTTTTAAGCATCTTAAACTGTTGTTTCCTGAGGTGTGAGAGGGCCCCAACTCAGCACTGGTTTCAGTAGCTGTCAGCTACTTTCTTACAATGTAAGTGTACTGAATCTTCCTCTTCTGCCTCTCCCAAAGTGGCATTTGGGCTCCCCACTGCTGTCTTGTGACTTGCACACAGTGCATGCCTGCAATACGCAGTGGAATACCTTCGGAGGGGATGTATCCAAGCTGTTTTAGCCTTCACTTGCATTAGTGAGGCTGTGGCAAAACTGACACACAGGGATTTCAGAGGCACTTACTTTTCATGGGTGTTCAGAACCAAAGGAGAAATCTCATGCCTCTCTTTGCTAATATATATAAATGTGCTCATTCACAAGCATTTAGGAGGGGAAGGTAAGAAATGAATGTTAAATACACAAGTCAGTCAAATCGGGGTGGTCTGTCTGGCGTGGCAGTGTGTTTGCCTTTGATCGTCTCAGTGCTGTGTAGATTGAATAGGTCCTTTTTGTGAAGTTGCCTGGCTGCTTTTCAGTAGTGAGACTTGCGTGTCTAACCCATGCAGGTCTTCCAGGTGGTTTCTGATACCACCTAATAATGGGTCTAATGGTGCCCAAGTTTACAAAGTGCTGTTTAAACTGGCAATGCCAGTCGAATGTTTAACCTCTGATTCAGTAGCAGTGGTCTCTGACAGGTTGTGATACGAGAACTGTGCAGTAACATGGCCTTGTACTTAATATCTGAGTGATAGTGCTGCTTGCACTTCTCGTTCCAGTGTGCATCTGTATATGGTATGTACATCAACACAGCTGCTGTGAGATATTCTTGGCAGAGGAATTCCAAGGGAAGGAATTTCTGTTCACCTGTTTGAACCGGGGACCTACCTTTGCAACGTTGCTCTCTGTAGCAAGAGTGTAACTAAGTCACTTCCTCATTTAAGCCAGGTAAATCTATTTAGTTTGCTGAAAGCCTGGTTGAACTTTCATTCCCTACTTTGTGGCTCTTTTTTCCCCTTCTGTGTGCAATCCAAAGTAACAGCTGCAGCTGGGTCTTAATTAACAATTGCCTTAATATTATAGGAAATGGATTCCACCTCACTCTCTGAAACACGTGGTACCTCCATGATGGATAACGCAATGTGGGGCAACAGAGCAGGACCAGACCAAGTCCAGTCTAAGATCCTTTCTCTAATGGTGATCAAAAGTGGCTACGTCAGGAAGAGGGTAAGAAAAAGCCTAAAAATGCTTTCCCTCCTCCTCCCTGTCCCCTCACTTTCCCCACACATCCAACCATTTTTGGCTTTCTGACTTTGAGTGAAGTTTTTTCCATGTCTGAAGAAGCTTTTCAGTGTTTTGTAACCCTCACGGATTTCTCTTCTACAAACCTTGGCTGCTTCATCTCAAATCCCTGTAAACAGCATCCACAACATCCTAGAGCAAATAGTGCTTTTAAGTAGCAGAAGCTAAAGAAGCATGACAGTTAAGCGGATTTCTGGAAGATGATTTGCTAAAAGTAGAATAGCATTATGTCACAACTTCTCTTATATGGTGATAATGAAAATGAATTCAGTCCTCTGATCTTGAATAAAATTTGGCCTTAAGAAGCTAAAGTGAGAATAAAAATAATCATGCAAAGCTCCTTATTGCAGTCCACTTGGGTTGTGGTTTTTTTTAACAGTTACTGTAAGTAGTAACTGAGATTGGACGCAATTTAAGAGGGATACAATTAAAAATCCATATGGATGAACATAAATGGTGACATCAGTACATATAACCAATAAAATTACTGAGAAATAGTTCAGAATGCCACAAGGTTTTCATGGGCATGTAGAAAAGCTGCTGTAACACCAAATTAGTGTAATACCCAAATAGCGTAGCACAAAGTTAGTCCTAATTCATCTGGACAAGGTTTGAATGCTGCCAGTGTTTGGGATGAGAGCTCTTGGATGACTCAAAGGTGCCCTTTCCCCACCCAAGCCCATGGCCCATCTGCCTTTGTCACGGAAATTGCCACCCTGGTGCCAACTCTGGACTGTGATGATCGTCAGCTGGGTGCGTTATGGTGAACTGAAATCATATCTTTAGCTTAATGTGCTGGGTTTGAAAACTGCAGTAGCGGATGGTCTGTTTGGTGAGCCATGGAGTTGTCCTGGCTGAGCAGTGGGGGATTTGTAGCAAGCGCCTGTTGCAGTAGCTGCTGTTGGTGAGTCAGGGCCTTTGGACTCTGCGCGGAAGTAGGAATTCAACTTGTACGGATGTCAGGGGGACAGTCAGACGCTGAACCCAAATGTGGGTGCGCCAAAGGCAAGTTTGAGGGGGCCTTGGTAGCTTGGGATTACTGCCAACTAGCATACGAACACCCACTTTAAGAAGTTTAGAGGTATTTTTGTTATATATACAGATGGTGCTTTTTTTCTTGGCACCATCATACCTGTGCCTGTGCTGCTTGAACGACTGTGCTCAGCATACAAATTTGCTGCACGGGGAACAAAAGCAAAAGGAAGATGTAGTGATGAAGAGAAGAATTAAAATGCACAAAGCACTGATTATCTCTTCCAAATAGATACATCTCTACTCTGCTTTGGGCTTTTCATTGCATTCTGGGCAAATTGTCCTCTGGTTTTTAAGAGGACTTCTTTTTAATATGAACTCTCTGGATATTTGTAAAACAGAAATAAACATACCTCCTTTCTCACTTTGGTACAGCTTAAGCAGATGAAAGATTACTGCCTGCTTTGTTACAGTACAGATAGGCAGATTAATAGTTTGAACTGGTACCTCTGACAGAATATGCTTTCTTTTGTTGTTGCTTGAATTTCAGCATTTGATTATAACACCGAGGACTTCAATACCATCATATTTTTCAAGGAACTCCTATGAGTTTTTTCAAATCCCTTAAACACCTATTAGATGTTCCCGTAATGAAAACAAGATGCAATACCACCTTCAGCACAAAGTGGTATTATGTGGTGTAACGTTGGGTTTTTTTCCATTGAAGAGTGTTTTTTGTGCCTTGCTACATTCTGTTAAGTAATTGACTTTCAAGGTCTGTCACTCTGTTTTCTGTCACTTCTGATGTTATTAATCGGGAGCTCTTCTGTTGGCTAGGTTTTCATCCCAAGTGGCTGTGTGTGATGCAGTAAGCCCTTTCCTTTAACCATGTGGTGTGGGCAAATCCAGCTCAGGTGATGAACGTTGATTTCATATGGAAAACTTGTGGTTAAACTCACACAAGATGAAAATGTGTGTGTGGGTTTGAGAAAGGAGAGATACCATATTTATTTTTGCCTTCCTCTATTTTTTGTTTTACCAGGATATTTTTTCCTTTACTTGTTTAGTTAACCAACTTTGTGTTTCAATAACTGAGCATTGTATGTGCAAAGTGCAACATCTCTCTCTAAAGTTTGTTGAAGATAACTACAAATAGAATGGATTTTTCTCAGCTTTTATCTCCAGCTAGAGAAATCTTGCAAAATCCAAAACCACCCCAGCAATACTTTGTTCTGTCAGTGCAGGCATAGGTGAGAGTCTGATCACAGTGGATTGCAAGCTGTCCATGTGGGTTTAAATAAACTGTTTTCAAAAAAAGCTGCTAATATCCAAGGTGTCTTGCAGTGTTGTTTACCCTAGTGTAGGTGAGCTGAGGTTACCAGTGATGGGAGGGATTGTGCTGTGAAGTTCCCTGATGAAGTAAAAAAAAATAAAATTGATATGAGGATGTTTTTGAAGGGACTTCTGATATTTTTCATTAAGGAAGAGTCTCTCATCCTCTCCCCATCTTGTGCCCTGATTGCTCCTTGGCTAACACCCGAGAAAATTGAACTGGGAATTATAGAAGATTTTAGAATAAAAGGACTTTACGGTTTCATGTGAGTCTCTGTAGATGTTACATAGTTTGATAATAAGTAAGGACACTTTAAGCACGCTAATCCATAGTCTGCATGCTGCTTCTGCTAAAGAAAACATGAGCTGGGAACCCAGAAACTTCAGGGAACTCTCTGTCCCTGAGACACCAGACTCTCACACCGAGGGCTTAGAAGAGCTTTATTTAAAAATTTAGGCATGGCACAATGAGCAGATGAAGAGCGATGCGGTATAGGTAAGCAAAGAGTAGTCTGTAAGGAGGAGATTTTTTTCTATCTCTGGCTGAGATTTGGGCTGTAACTTCAAAGGAGGTCTTGGGTGATCTGTAGATGGGAACTTCAGTGTGAAAATCAAGTCTATGTAAAGGGAGTTCTGTGTCAGAACATCTACATTTTACACCTATATTGGATGAGTATGTCTTAGTTTTGCTAACCTCTGCTAGCAAAAGTCCTCATTTATGTGTGTCTCTCTGGAACTACTCATGTTTGCAGTTTTTTCTGCTGCTTTCTGCTTATTCTATTTCATATCCGTCTTAGCGTGTCTGAAATCAACTTGGACGTGTGCTGTTGGTAACTCTTTCAGTCAGGCGCTTCTAAGCTTTCCTCTGCATTGATTTAAATAATTTAAAATGTTATCTTTCTCACAGGTCTGTAGCCCTGAGCAACTGAGCCTCATTGTGTTTAGACCCACATATAAATGACCTGTTAGCTGAGCTGGGTTTTCGATAACCTGAAAAATGGCGTGCCGTTCCTAGGGCTTGCGCTGCAGAGCCTACGCTCTGTAGCCATGGGCTGTAACAATTCACAGCACAAGGGGATCGGCACAGTGCAGAATTTGCAACACACATACACTCTTGAATGAGTTATATCGGCATTAGCTTTTTGCCTTAAGCGATGCTGTCTTTTGTGTACTTGCAGTCAAGTTCTACATATGTCAATGTCCTCTGCTTGGAATACAAAAATAACTTAAGGATGACTGTGCTGGCTCAGACCAGAAGTGTCTATAATCTCATGTCCTGCCTCTGGTGGTGGCCAGGAGCAAACGGGAGCTTGTGGACTTTCAGGATTACTGGAACTGTTGAGTTTCTTCTGGCCTGGTACCGCTTCCTTTGGTGTGAGGAGAATCTTTCACTTTTGAGGGGACTGAGTTATTCCATGTATTTCTTTGAGGGGACTGAGTTATTCCATGTATTTCTTTGAGGGGACTGAGTTATTCCATGTATTTATTTATGGCTCTAAAAGAAATATAGAAAATTGAGAGACCCGAGGGTTGCTCTTGCATACAAAATCCATTTCAGCATTCTCAGGAGAGTACTTCCTTTAATCCCCTGAATCTCATCTCTGCACATCTAACCTGCTCTGTATCACAGTCAGAGGTCTTGGACTTCAAGTTCTTAAAAGAAATAAGTTATACTGGATATAAGTAAGAGTAAAAACTATGACACCATCTCCTGTACCCCATGGGATAAAAATAAAGAATGTGCTCCCCTTCCCAACCCTCCCTGCAATTCCATGCCTTTGTCAGCAGAGTGACCCGTGTCACAAACCATACTTTGGTGGTCTGAAGGACCCTGTCATCCATCTGTAACGTAGGAGGTTGGTGTTACTGCTGGTTTACTACTTTGAGGAGTGGTCCCTCAGTGCTTTCACACTGATAGCACTCTGCAGCCATTGAATGCTTCATCCTAAAGAGTGAGCAGCATAGCAGCCTATTTATAATTCACTTCACGCACCCCAGTTTGGGGAGAATCTGATTTCTGTGATTTCAGCTGGCTTTATGTCACGAAGATGCGTTCCCATTGAATGTTATACCCATCAGCGCATCAGATACATGGTGAGATGAATTCACCTTGCTTCAATTTTTAACTTTTCTAAGTGTTGTGGGCACTATAAATAAGTGTGCTTGGGCCAGAGTTGAGTCTGTGGCTGAATGGAGCTGTGAGGGCACAAATAAATTTGCTCTTGGAGTGTTTTAGAAGTCTGTGATTGAATTACAGCTTTTGTAATGGCCACCTGTCAAAATATTATTTTAAATGCTAATGCAACCCTGAGTGGCACTGCAAATGTAACAAGAAGGATCATGATTGTGCTTGTTTATGCTAAAACATAGTGTATTACAAACACATCTCAGCCAGAATTTACCAACACAGCAATGTACTTTCACTGATCTTCCTCACTTGACGCTGTTTTGGTCTTTCTGGTCTCTTTGCTTTCAAGTGACAATTATTACTTGGTACCCATTGCTTCAGGATTTTTTTTGTTGCTTTTATCATAGAAGACCAGCCTGTGGGACAATGGTTTTTGCCTGTTGCTTTGGAAATGCAGGAGCCCTGGGTACCGTCTCACCTTCAGCGAACGTGGGAGGGCCTGGTGCTCTTCAGAAGTTGGAATTTTGTAAAGTTGACCCAAATGTCAGGCCCCAGAGTAAGCCTGTTGAGAGGAATTGTTTGGTTTCATTTCAGTTGAATGCTTTGGGGAAGACAGCACATCAAATTATGCTGGGAAGGATAAATGTGTCCACAGATAAGTATTATGTTGTGTTTTGCTCTTCCTTTGTAGCTGATAAAATTCCTTTTTGCAGACTTTCTTATGCTGAGGTCTGTGTTCCCATGCCCTGGGATACAGAGTGTGTGCACTTTTACAGATAAAATTGGAATAATTCTGTAAACTACTCTTTATAAAAAATTTTGTCAGATTTTGACCGTCTGCATCAACTTTTGGACTTCCTGATCCAGATCACTTTGAACATTGTAGTACATTAGTAATGAAGGGGGAATCTATTGTTTTAAGAAAGCTGCATAAAGGACTTGGCTACAGAGTCTATGGCAAAAAGGCTACTGCCTTACTTAAAAAGTGTTTTAGTATGAGTAGAGTTGAATTTTATATTTTTGTCTCCTACTTTATTTTGTAACCTCAGTGGACCGCAATGAAAAATACTGCCTGTTGTAAGATGTTACCTCTTATGTATTCCTGCCCTCCTCTTAATGTTGCTACCGTTAGCTATCAAAAAAGAAACATTTGTCTTATACGTGCCTCCTAGTTCCCTGTGTATTCTTTTAACAGAGGTTATCTTGGGTTGTACCCCGAGAGAGCCTAGAGCAGCAGTGTCTCGACATTGTTATCAGTAGATAAATGTGAACTGAACTTGCATTCCTTTAAAGAATAGTTTGCCTTGAAATGGGTCCCTGTGTGGAAAATGATCTTTTGGATTTGATTCTTGATATGGCCTCAAAACAAAATTCCTGGTTCCTTCCATCATCTCATATGCAGGCTCATGATTCCAAATCTTGGGTCTGTTTTGATTTACAATATCCTAAATACTAAAGCAGTTCAACTTCTTTCTTGCAAGTGATGATTCTGGTAAAACGAGGAATGTATTAAAAATATGTATAAATTAAATTGGTCTTTAGAAAGTCTTAGCTGGCTTCAGCTGTTAAATTTTTTTCAAGTTGTCTTCTGTGCATTAACACCTGCTGGGTGGGGTTTTTTTTACTGTTTATTTGAGTTTTTCCATTTTCAATTTTTCCTTCAGGGGTAGTAATAAAACCGAGTTAATGTCACAGTATAAGGTTTGGTTCTTATCCTGGTTTCATATCATGTAACTCTAATCCGTCCTGTTGATAAAAGTAGCTACCTTTAGCCACAGCAAACTGCAGTATCACTTTTAAGCAGGTCAACTATTGAAGTGATAATCCCATGGCAGAAGAGGATGTACGAGGCAATAATTTTCTCCCTGTTTCATAAACATGGAGACCTGTAACCCATCTGTTTGTGCCTTGAGGAGACATTTACTCGTCTGTGGTACAGCAGCTTCTTTGGGGATACTCTTATTCTATGACGAATAAAGGAAGTAATTTGCAATGAATTTTTCAGGCTTATTTTTTTATTTGATTCTGCCGTAGTGAGGGAACAGCAGGCAGGACAGTGCAGCAAAAAGGCTTGAACTGCAGATGCCCTCTGAAAATCTGACTGCAGGACTGGAAAACTTCTTTGGGTGAGAGGGAGGGTAGCCTAGTGGAGCACTCAGCAGCTCTCCTGGTTAAGAAACTCTTGGAGTTTGATACATCTGCCAGTAACTGCTCTATTTGGGTTGGATTTTAAAGTGGGCAATCTGTAGAGAAAATAAACAGTAAAACTGCACTGTGGAATAATTTTTTTATTCCTAAATCATTTATATTTAGGTGTGTTACTACTTTCTTTCAATGTTTTTTTTTCTTTTGAAAAGTAGCCAGCTGAAATATAGACTTTCTTTTGCCCTTAAAAAGCTAACTTTTATATTGCAGCTGCAAACTCCTTGTGCCTCAGCCACAAGTCTGCCAGGGTTTAGTGTTCTCCAGATCAGTAAGAGATGGGTAGAGACTTGCAGTTTATTACATTGAGCCAGCAGGATTGGTCCTTGTGATTTCATATCAGAATTTTGCGGAGTAAGATAAACTATACTGGGAGGAGATTAATATTTTTACAGCAGAGATTGGAGCAGGGAGGTTGTCTGGCCAGCTAGTGGAGGAAGGGACTATGTGCTTGGTCAGGACCAGCAGCCTTTCCTCGGCTCCCATCTGTTTAGGAGGCAGCTGGGGAATGAAAAAGCACTTTTAAAAAATGTGCGCTGCTCTCCTGGGCTTGTCACCAGGTGTGGCGCTGCTGTCCCACTTCCAGACTGTCCTAAATGGGAATTCAGAAATGGGTAAACACTGCAAACATCTGCTTCAGTGATGGTGGAAGATAAACCATTGAAACTATGCACGTACTGAGCACCAAAGTTAAATTTCATCTGTTGAAGGCTATTCTTGTGAGCAGTGTTTAATGCTGTTTTAGGACTTAGGTTTGTAAACTTTCTTCTATATGTGCAGGTTCCTCAGGTGCCTAAATAGGGAATTTATAATTGTGTTAAAGTACCTGTGTCTGAGTGTCCCAATTCATTCCTAGCAATCTGATTTCTGAGGTCAGCAGACATATTGGTAATATTTGCACAGCTTTATAGCTGCTAAAGACTTTGAAGCTTTAAAAACAATTTCTAAATGTTGAAGATATTTGTAAAAATTGGTTCTCTGATAGCTGCAATTAAGTCCCCTTTTGCAGCACTGGTAGCTTCAGAGAGTTAGATCCCATTATTAGTGGAAGCTTTGGCTGATGGTCTGCCAGATCCCCCTCTATGGGTATCTGCCCTTTGCAGATGGGGGTAAATGCACATACTAACAGGATCCAGCTATTCTGCACTTTTGACAGGCTGTGAAAATGTAATTACGCAACTGGATTTCCTGTGGATCGTGCAAAGAGATAAATGGTGTACAAGCCACATCATTATTGATTCATGCACCATTTGCCTCTTAGCTCACTCAGAGAAACACAATTACTGCTGTTACACTTCATTTAAAAGAATTGCAACTTTTCAGCAGTGCAAACAGCTATTGTGTCTGAATTGATATTCTTCCTGGGCCAAACCTTAATGTGTTGTTTTATGTTTTCCTGATTGCAACCAAACAAAACTTAAAAGGGTTATAAAGCTGTATCTTTCCCATTATTGTTCTCCCTGTGCTGCCCTACAAAACTACAGAGTGTTTTCAAAACTCAAAGCGTAGCATGCACATTTTCATCATTTATAATATACATTATTTTTATAGTTGTATAAATGATTTGTATCGAATGCAGTGTTTAGCTGATTTAAGGCTAAAGCTTGGTTTTAAGCTCTGTGCAGCCACTTGCAATTTCCATTTCTTTGAAACAGCACAGTAAGCAGGTAGTAATCTCTAAATCCCAACACATTTGCATGAAAGTATGAGTTTAGGCCTCCAACTTTGTTGGGGCAGAAGAGTTTGATCAAAAATCTTACATTTTAGTGAACTTAAATGTGGTAGTACATGTATTTTGTGTACACGCAAGGAGGAATGCTAAGGGTATGGCTGTGAAAGTCCTGTAATAGTGTGAGCATACAGCGTGTGTGCTGGGCGTCTGAGCACTCTTGGCATTTGCCTTGCCCTGATTTTGCTGGAGGTGACAAAATTCACATTGTTGCCTTAAACTGGAGGAAGAAGGATGCTAGTGAAGATCTTGTTTGTTGCTGTTTCTCAAGTTGAATAAGTAATTGTCCTTTTCTGGAGTAATTTATGTGCTGTCTGTAGTGCCATGATACTATTTTGTGTTATAAGAATGTAATGATAATAGATCTGCTCTAAAGTCTGTTTTCTCCAGTAGTTCTCACCAGTAAAGAAATAATCTAATTCAAGGGTTATTTGTACCCTATGTTGGGTGCGTCAAGTGTGTGTCTATGACGGCTTATCCCAGTTGGTGTCACTGGGGCAAGTGTGCCCATCTCTTGGAGCATGATGCATCTGAGCAGCAAGAGCTGCAAGTGCTCTGTCTTGCTGCTTTTTGCAATTCCTGGGTTTCCAAAAGGTTTCTTCGCTGGGGATAGGGGGTTTAAACTGTCACTTCT
Source organism: Chionis minor (assembly GCA_013398295.1). NCBI lineage: Eukaryota > Metazoa > Chordata > Aves > Charadriiformes > Chionidae > Chionis > Chionis minor. The sequence continues at coordinate 95,974 of VZSF01002557.1, read as the reverse complement.
ATGCTGGCTCCTTTTGGAAGGAGGAATTCCAAACTGCACTAAAGAAACGGGGGAAAAAGCAGCGCTTCGTGGCCGGCCAACAGGAGCTCTTCGTCAGGCTCTGCTGCAGCATTAATGGAGACTTTCCTCAGAGGTATTTTTTGGCATTAATTTCACACTTAATCCTTGAGGGAACATTGGGCTGCAGATCATAATACACTAGATTTTGAGAACAAGATTTCCTCTCCTTGTACAAGTCATACTTGGAAATATGTTTTGTAATCAGGGAGAGAAGCAGTCTTGTTCAGAAATGTTTTTCCTCTCAAATAGAAGACACCAGGGAGAGTTTGTTTTGTGCTAAAGTAGTTTCTCTGCTGTATTTTGTTCTGTTACATTTACCCTCTTGAAAGCAACTTTTTAAATGACTCATCATAGTAATAAGGATTATGGAAGCAGGAGCTTTCCATTCCTTGCATCTTGGCAAACTTGTTGTCTTTAGTGGGATTTCTCTATTTAAATAAAGAAACAAACTGACCTACGGCTGAGCAGTGAATCGGAGCACTGGTGCTGCTGGAGGAGCCAGAACAAGGCTTGGATCAGTGGGGTGGTGTTCTCCTGACACTGTTTGGTCCTACTGTCATTGAGAATAAAAGGTAGTGGATAGCTTGGGGTCTGTTTGGGTGTGTGTGTTTTGTGTGTTGCGTTTTTTTTTTCTTTTAAATAAATGAAGCAGGTAAAGTGCTAAAACGCACTCAGCAAGCGTTTTCTGTTCTGGCCTAGATGTCTCCTGAATGCTTTTACGTGTTAAAGCTGGGATATACAGAGATGTTCTGTGTTGACAGAGGGCAGTGGGACTTCACCAGTGACTTTGAAAGAAGTAGAGCTGGGGTTAGAGCCAAGTGTTTGGCTCCATTTTAACATACCTAGATGCCTCACTTTTATTTACGTTCAAGGAAAAAAGCTATCTATCAAGCCGTTTTCTCAAAATATTTCCACTTGACAATACAATATGTTATGAGAAGAAAACTCTAAAACTCATGAAAGTTTTACAGAGCCCGTCAAACTTGCAGCCTCGTTTTTTGGCTTTGTTTTACCCTTTCTGATACTTTAAAGCACTGCACACAATTAGAAATCTGTATGTCTTAATAGATTTGAAAAGAAGGTAAGTCCGGACTGAATTAACTCGAGCTGCTTTGACGCAGTGCAGTCCATGTGCTTGTCCTGTCATCTCAATCTGCTTTTGCTAGAGAGATAAAGTGAGATAAACCTAAACAGTCACTGTTTTAGGTAGGGAGTTGCCAAGGGACTTAACTCCAGGGTATCTTGAAACACAGCTAATATATATGTTGCCTAGATATTTCCAGAATATCTAGGAGACTTCACATAACATAAGGAATCTATAATTTGAGTTGTTCCATTAAAATCCACAACATGCAGTTCAGGTTTTGAATGAGATTATGCAGTTATTACTAATTCAAGGTTAGTGAATATTGTATGAACCCCGTCTCTGTAGTATGGTCTAGATGTGATTGTTATGAGCCGTACCTCTCGTACCCTGAATGGCTATTACGAGCCTGACATGAGTAACGGTTGTCTTGTGTTTGAAATAATTGTGCAGACTATGGGTAGAAGTTCTGCAGTAGTAGAAATTGCCAGAAGGGCGGGTTAGCTGCTGAGGGTTGCTTTAGGAGAGGAATGAGTATGAAGAGACTGAAAGCTAGTGGTTGTATTCTTTGGACTTTGGGTATGGGGCAAATTCCTCTGGAGCCGAGTGGAGCTTCCAGTAAGCACTGCTGAAAAAGAGCATCCCATGATTTAGCTGCGAAGGAGACACTAACTCCTGCTCCTTTTGTTCTGCCTTTCCCTGTATTAGCTGTGAAGAAGCACAAGTGTGTGTGTGATAGGAAGGATAAGGCTCATCTCTGCTCACATGAAGAAGCTTTCCAATGTTGTGTGCCAGTGCTGGAACCTAGAGGTTCACGGTGCCAAGAGAAACATTGGAAAACCCAGGAGATAGTGTCTGAGGCATGCTGTGTGCCTGCTGGCCATTTTGAGGGTTCAAGGCTCTGCAGAGCCAGGTGTGTGACACCCCAGTCCTGTCCCTCTCGTGTTACAAATTTTTTTTTTTTTAATAGAGGAACTTCTATATAGCTGGGAGTTTTGCTGTGTACCACCATTCCTTCTGCCTGCCTGTTGTGTCCTTTCTCTTCCCAGTGCTTGTGGGCAGCAGCTGTCTGATAACTTAGCACTGTGGTATCTGTTCTCCGTTCTGGTCCATGCATGGCCATAATGAACATGCCTATTAGTGAACAAGAAGTGAAGCTGCTGTTGACACTTCTGTCAAAGTGGCATCTGCGTTTTCTTCTGAGCTGTGAAACCTTGTCTTGCTCTCACTAATTTATGTGAGCATTTTCTGCTTGTGTGAGAAGTTATGACTATCTACAAATGTCATGCTTTCAGTGTACAAACAAACCCTTGTGTAAAACTGCAAATAGCACCCAGGATAATGAAGCAGATGAGTGCATGAGCTTTTATGCTTTATTTTGAAGCCGTGGTGCATGTTAATGATGAGCTTTCAATCATTCTGGAGAACTGATGCTCCCGGTGACTCAACAGCATTTGGTCTTCCTTCCATTTTGTTCGTTTATGCTCATAACTGGGAGCCATTCCTGTGTGTTTGAGAAAGTTTGAGAGGTGGAAGGATGTGATGACCAGCAGATCTCAGCCATGAGCTGGGAGCAGCCAGCCTGACCTGCGAACTGGCAGGAGGAGCATGCAAGGACTGAGCAGAGTTTGTGCTGCTCTGCAGGTGACTTCCCTAATTGAACCCAAGGATGGAAGCACAGACAAGGATGCACTGGTCAAGGGGAGAGTTACGTATAGACCTCACTTCTGTTTTGTCTTTGCTAATGATTTGAGTTTTCCCTGTTTGAATAAAAAAAAAAAATATTTTTTTTTAAAGAGCACAGTAGGGAGCTCACTGTAAAGAGATAGTTTAGGGAAATCCATCTCAAAGCCTAGGAGGAGTCAAGAATCCCACTAGCTATTTTGTGTTCCTCTTGTACTTGCAGTGATAGCTCTTGGGATGCACTAATTTCAATACAATCTCAGCCTCCTGGGTAATCCTTTTATTGGCTCAGGGAGAGTACGGTGATCTGTATGCAACTGGTAGCATGGTATTACAAACTCCAGTAATCGCACTCAAATGTTGTCTTAGAATGGTGTGAAAAGGATGGGAAAGCACCAGGCTTGTGTGACATTGCAGCATGGCTGGAAGCAGATGTTTAGTTCGATATGTGTGCCCTTAGGGCTAAAAGTTGTGCAGAGCATTTAAAAAATCAAATCTCTTGGTAATTTATATTATGCAAAATTATGTTTCCCATATCATCTTGAATAATGAATCAGGAAAAATCACTGCAAAGTTTCTGTTTTAAAGCTGTAGAAATAAGAGCGTTTTGAGAGGCAGCAAAATATCTGTTAACATAATATCCATTAACATGCAAAGTTAACAAATAGCATGAAGTTGTCTTCCCATGGAGTTGGTGTTAGTAGAAAAGACTGATATCTCCCCTAGACTAACTGTGATTTACCACTTAGATCAGTTCAGGATGATGGACTCATGAGCTCTTTCGATCTCTTCCAGTCCCATCTGTGATTCTGTGATATGCATCCTCCTCTTGGGCTCGAGATTGTATCTCAAAACTGCCTGTGCTATCGGTGGGGTCACATTTCAGAGTGAAAGCCCATGATCTGAGTTACTTTCTGCACAAGATTTCATGTCTGAGAAAACTTTCCTCGCATCTTACAAGAGTGGGAATGTCTTTAGGCTTGTACCTGAATTTCTTCCTTGGCAGCAAACAAGAAAGCAAACCTTGTTCTGCCAAGAAATGGCCTTTAGCTATTTGTTGTTGTAGCTGGATTTAATTTTTGTATCCTGGAGAAAAGTGAATCGGAACGAGTTAAGTAGGGGAAAACCAGTTATTTTCTACCCTTAGAGTTTATGCAAGTTCTTATTTGTTGAAATCAACACAAAATGAACATGGGATATATAGTTAATTTAAAACTGCTGTCTAGTCTAAAACCCACTTTCAGGTAACCCACAAATAACAAGTGTTTGTGTGCCCAGCAGCCTGGGTTTTCTTCCAAAGTATGGGGCACTTGCCAGGTGTGTGCACCAGGGTTGATGTTATTTATTTCATTTGCCTGACTGATTGAATTTGTTGCCTTCGATACTTTTTGTTGAAATGCAGGTAGGTACGGTACATTTGCATAATGTATATTTTATATAGATACATGCTTAGTCTGAAAATGCAAATCAGACGTTAGTGATGGGTGGAAGAGTGTCTGAAATTGAAGCGGAGATTTTGGTCAGTCCTACTGGCACTAGGAGATGGGCGCTGTGCATCAGCAGGACGTAAAGGGCCAAACTTCTACAAAATTCCCAGAGTGCTGAATGCAACCTCGTAGCTTTCCTACCAAATTTGTGGGCCTACCGGATTCTTTTTCTCTTTTCTCCTGCCTCCCCTCTGGTGTAGGTTTTGCTGTTGAACGGCTTGTGCTGCTCCAAGGTCTCTGTGCACTGGTGGCTGTTCCCATGCACAGCTCGTATTGCATTTGCCAAGGATGCACGCTTCTGTGTTAAGCAAAAGGTATATGCAAATGTGTATGTTGTTTATGTGCCTTGCCTAAATTAGAGCAAAATTCCCCAAAATAGGTGTCGAGCCTTGATTTGCTATGCACGCTTAGTGTATATACACTATATTCTCTGTCTTGGAATGGCTGCAGTATTTGTTTGGGAATTGCCTGCCTGTTTTAGACTCCTTTTGGTTGTTTCCTGGAGTGTTTTTGTGTGGGGAGGAGACAGTTCCTAAAGTGGATGTTCTCTAGGAAACGCTGGTGCTGTGGCTGTGCCAGCTCCATCTGGCTGGCGTCAGGGCTGCCCTCTTTGCGGGGAGAGCTTGACAAAAGAGCCGCTCTCAAGCCCAGCGCTTTGCAGCACTCAAATCTTGCTGGTTTAAGCTGTGTTTAAGCTTGAAAGACCGAGGCCAAGGCAGCTTGCTGTGCATATGGGCTTTGGCAGCTTTCTTCCTAGAGGCCTAATGCAGCTATGAGGTGTCTGTCTTTATTGTGGGAGTCTCTAACTTGCAGTATTGCAGCTTCAAACAAACTGTCACGGTACTGACATCTTGCATTTACACCCCACGTCACGCGTGTGGTTGTAGCGTAAGGATTTTTTGCATGCTTTCCCTGTGGAATGCTGTGGGCTAAAATGCAAAGCAACCTATTTATACTTCTGAGGAAAAATCGATGAATTTGCTTGAGAGACATTTAGACAGGACATAGCTTTGAAAACATTTACATTCTGCTTCAGTTACTTGTTGTGATGTCTACCCTTCAGTAATAAAGGTGATAACCTTCTCATGAATCCAAACAAAATGGGAGTGAGAAAAAAGGATAAACTTTCTGATGGCATAGATCCAAAATAAAGACCAGAAAACTTCCACTGGTGTTCAGTCTTTGATTCCAAGCATGCCTAGTGATTGTTTCTGTAATAATTGACAGTTTATGCAAAACTGAGATCCATGTGATGAATGCTTATTTTAGTATCCTCCAGCCCTCTTCCTGTTGGCCATTGTCTTCAAAGGGCAGGCATAACAGGGCAGCTTTTTGGATCCAGTAGGTAGTGGTGGTGAGCGGTGTCTCAATGAGCGTTGGTGGGTCTGATCGTTTCGAGGCTGGCAAACATTTGGGAAATGGCGTGAATTTTTTGGATGATGAAAAGCTGTGTTTGGAGCTTTTGGGGGTTCCTGAATGGTTCCACGACTCTGTTTTCTGCATAGGTTCCCTTAAGAGGTTTAGTTAAACAAGCAGCCAAGACAGCTACCATATCTAGGTTTTCCTGATATGATAGGGATATGATATTTTTCCTGCAGAAAGAGGATTTTTACACATAACTCTTACAAGCTATAGAAGCCAACGGGAAGCATGTTCCTGGAAGCACATTTCTATGTCTCCGGAGAATCTCAGGGCAATGTTAAAGTCTTTATTACGTTGTATGAATACTAGGATCATTTGCACAAGACATAGTGAATTATTGCCTTCTCAGCCCAGGGGTGAAAAAGCCTATCTGAGGTAAAGGTAAATGTGCAGTGAACTCTGTGAAAAGCAGTTTTACAAGGTCCTGGGGGTACAAGCTGAAATTGCGCCGAATGAGGAACAGGCGTACAGCAACCCTGTCACTTGCCATTGGAGATAAGCACCTACTGTGGGTGACTGGGGTCCGCAGCACAGTGCGGTTTGCTGGCAGCTCGCCATGTTTCACAGCCTGTGTCAAGCAAGGGTGGTAGCCACGTCTTCCAAACCTCGCCCCCGTTTTGTAGTCGTGAGGGGGGCTCAGGCTACACGCTGTCCAGGATGAGTCTAAGTAAATTTGGAAAATGCTGAGAGTACAAAGGGATCTCTTGGCTGAAAGGAATTTCTGAGGAGATTCACTAAAGTTATTTAAAGCTCTGTGTGGTTGTTGCATATCCTCTTTGGTTTTTTTATAAACCCATGCAAATAACTAATGGCTCCCTAAGTTAAGGTGTTATGTAAGTCTGGACTACTTTAAATGTATAAAAACATTTAATCACAGGCCATTCCTGCATGTTGGATGTTATATACTCATATATATACACACATATAGACATATATTTAAAAAAATCTTTTGTGCCTTCCATCATACTTTTCTAACTCTGTACTTCTGTTCAGTTGGGGATGCCTATGAGCGAAGGTATTTGAATGCCTAACTTATTGATGCTGATTACAACACTGCTACATCCAAATCAGTTTACACAGCATTTTAAAAATTGTAGTTATTTTCTTAGTCCTAATTTTAACAAAGCTTCTAGTTTGTTTTTGCTCGAAAGGAGCAAAACCACCAACTTATCAGGACAAAAGCATCTTTGTGTGTGGTGTTGGCTTTGTTTTTATTTACATAAAGGAAAGATCAGGTTAATGTCATTCAGAAATCAGTGAGTTTCTGTCAGTATGTGGAAGTATGACCCATCTCTGTGCATTGACAAGAGAAAAATCCCAGGATCTTCTTGTGCTTTTAACAGTATCAATCCTGCCACGGGCTCGTTAAGGCTGAATGTTCTCTTAAAACTTGTTTGCAGGAGCTGGTGCAGAGTGCCCAGACTCTTTAGTCTGATTTGATGCTTAGTGCCAAGTTGAGGAGGATGGAGAAGGAAAACCAGAGCCTGTGGTACTGCTGGTAGGCACATGGAAGTGGAAATCCAGCAGTGATGCATGAGCTTGCCAGAAATGAGTGCCAGGATGTTCTCCGTGCCTCAGGCTTTTCTTGGCTCGTGCTCCTTCCCCTGCTATGCCAGCAGCGTGCATTTAGCTCGGGCCAATGTTGGCAACTCCCTCACAAGAAGAAAGTTGGATTTTTGTGGACCTATGAATTTTCTCTTAGTAAAAGCCTCCAAATGTGAAGAGAAACAAATTGATTTTTCTGAGGAATCTCTGAGTAAATAATGGAGGGTTGGCATGTGGAGTTATAGGTTTGCCATCTGGTAGTACAGCCCCCGGCAAATTATAGCACATTGTCATTATGGCAAGTAAAGGCTTATTTGCTGAAATGGACTGTTATTTCATTGCTTTAGCACTGAGCAGAAGTGTGGAAAATGATGAGCAATTTACTGGAGAGTTTTTGATGTGAGTATCTTGTAGGGAGAAGAGACCTAATGGAAGCAATGAGTTCTTTAAAACAAAATTAATGGGCCACCATAAAAAAGTATTTAAATTCTCTGCTGGTTTAAGTTTATCTTCCTAAAGTTCATTCCTTTCCATTCAGGCTATGCATTCCTGCAGGATGTGCTGCTTTTTTTTTTTTTTTTTTACCCCATAGGGATCAGTATAGGACGTCTTACTGGTATGGCACCATGTACTGTTTGTAAGCTCTCTGAGGATGGTGGTTGATGGTTTATTTCTCCAGGAAACAAAACTAAGTCACTCTAGCTAAAAATTGTATGTGTCTTTTATCTTGAGTTAAAAAGTGACTTTTCAGTACAGACTGACAGTTCCAGCTGAGCGTAGTTGGGGAGATGATGTGGCAGCTGTCTCTGCAACGGGACTGACAATGTCAGGAAAGTGTTATGAATTGGGCATATGGAAGAAGAGAGAAGATTACAGACAGATGAGGGTCTGGGTAAGAAAAGACAGGGATGGGAGTGAAAGGAAGATGAGTAATGGGTGAATCATTTGTTAGGGAGCGTAAATGATGTAAGAGGTTGAGGAAACAACAGCTTGAGACTTTAAAAGTTTGGTGAGAGGAGCCCTGGGAGCAGCAAATTGTGTATAAGCTGTATTGATGACTGTGCTTTCTCCAAACGAAGCATTGGAAAATATTTCTTCTCGTTTAGTTGTTTGATGGTGCTGGCAAGACATACAGGAAGTGCATAGATGTACATGGTGAGATCAAGTCTAGAAAACTCCTAATGCAGATTTACAGGGCAAATAATTGAATAAATTTTAAATTGGGTAGGAAAGAACTGGAGTTTCTACTACTAACAGGGAAGGAAACAGGCTGAGTAGGGGACTTTGACATTTTGAAGAAAGATCATAATCTACAAAGCAACAATTATGGATTCATAATCCAGAATTTTCATTTTAGTTTCTTTTTTTGCCCCCATGAAAAAAGACTAAGCAAAGACACACTAATGAGCTCTCCAGTGGCATTGTTAACCTGGTTCTTGGTTGTGTGACTGTTTGTGGGTTTGTTTTTTTTTTTTTTTTTTTAACTTGACTGCTCATGAAAGGTGCTGAGTTGCTGGCAGCCTGTTTACTGAAGTGGAGTCAACTTTGACTTTATTACACCCTCAGGTCACCTTCAGCATATTCCTAACTGGTCAGCTGCTACCTTGGACTATTTAAACTTAATACCTATTTGGTATTTAGCTTCTCTGAGAAGTCTTTTAACAGGCCTATCTGTTAATGAGAATTGTCTGAGCTCTTTGCTGCTCTGCTGCTGATAATTTATCTTGTATTGGATGTCTCACCACTACCACTACTAGCTAGTGACAGATTTTCAGCTGTAAGTGGAAAGCTGACCAAAACTTTTCATCAGCATTTTTGGTTATCAAACATGATATTTACAACCAAGAAGTGTAATAATTAAAGATTGTTTAACTTTTGCTGTAGATAGCATCCAATAAGACTATTTTTAATGTTCACCTGAAGCACGCTGTATTTGTGACACCTTTTGCTACCAATACAAAAACATGCTTTCAAGTCTAAAGAGGTCAAAATACCCTTTCATGTTAATAGGTGTTTCCCTTTTGAAAAATATGGTTGCTATACTGAGGACAGTGTGCTGCGTGTTCCTTAAAAAGAGACTTTCCTTTCAAAAGAGACTTTACTCTTTCATCTACCGGTTTGCAGTCTTTAAAAGGAAAACCTAAAAATGTGTATGTCCCTTTGTGGAGGGCAGCAGAGACACTGGAAGGGGAAATGGCAAGATATTCTAGGCAGCAGCAATAGGAACCAAACTCCATATTTCTAGAGTCCAAGTGCATTTCCTTAGTTTTCTCCCTTTTTGTCTCATCCTCCCTTTCAGGTACAACTTTCCTGTGGCTGTCATTGAGAGTTTAGGTGGCTTCTTTGCTCTGGTTAAACTGAAAGTGACGCTGAATGTCAGATGCTATCTATTCCAAAAGGGAAAATGGAGACTCTTTCTAGCAAATCCAATTTTTCTTGAATGTGTCATTTCAGAGAATCGCCGCAGTGAGCCAGTGTTTAATAACACACTATTGATTTATTGTTCAAATGCCACAAATCTTCCACTGGGAGGTCAAATGATAAAATTTATTGAGAATTTATGGCTTAGAATGAGGGAGAAGATAGATATATCTCTAAAAGAATTGACAGTTAAGTTATAGATTTTTTTTTTATTGAATGTGGAAAAGTGATATTTCATCAGGTATGCTTGGACTTATATCCTGCATCTGTTGTTTTTCCTGGTTAAAAATCTGACAATGTATTAAATGCTAACATGTAATGTACTATGGTATGCAGAGGTGCTTCTCATCATTGTGTAGTATTTCACTTCCACAACAGCAACAAAACCCGTGATAAGCTTGGGCTGAAAAATTACTTCTTTAGTAAGAACATTATTAAATTGTCCGTTGCTTACACCTAGGCTTTTGTACTCTGTCATCATTAAGCTCTTGGACTCTGGCATTGTAAATACGCAAGGACCGACATGCTTTTGGCAATCGTTCTCATGGAGATGAGCAGATGGAAAAGGACTAGGTGATTAGATGGCAGTTTTCACAGGATGATGGTCAGGAAATAATATCTGCCAACTTCATTTTCTCGGGGCTTATACAAGGTACAGGTGTTTTTTTTATTTTTAAGTAGAATTGCCCTCTCCAGTAATTCGGACACAGATGATAAAATACAGGTCACTCAAAGCCCTGCAAAAGGCTAAAACTGAAAGAGGTAATTACTTGGGCTCAGTAGTATTGCACCCAACCTGGAGGCATCTCAAAAGTGTGTATCTTAATTAGTGCCCTGAAGAGCTTTCTCGGTTACCCCTGGTCCCCAGAAAACAAGATCTCCTTCTGTTACCCTCAGGGATACCTGCACATCAAGCCCATGACTACAAAGACGTGGTCCTTTGTCCCTTGAAGCAGTATGATGGGGAGCTGGGGGCTCTGTAGTGTGCCCTGGGACACAGGTATAAAGGCTGCTTCCCTGATTTGATCAGCAGTGTGTTGTAGCTATTGAGAGTTTATTTAGATTTATCACTAAGTAGGATTTAAGGATAAAGTTGTGTTTGCTTAAGGTGTAGTCTGCAGCATGGGAGGGGGGGCACACTGTTAAAGGAAACCCCAACAGTTGAGATGATCCTTGGGTCTTTCAGCACCTTAGCAACCTCTAGCATCTCCTTCACAGCAGTTTAACTGGAATCTTCCTTCTTTTACCTTGGAATGAGTCTCATGCTTTGCTTATGGAAGTTGCTGCCTTCTAGCCTTATGTTGTCCCTTGTCCCTTCTGCCTCCTCAAGAGAAAGGGAGGATGGGTAATGAGCCACGTTCCTTTACCTGAGAGATGGTAAACCAGGGTGTCCTAGCCAAATGCCCTACCCCATAATGCCTTGAGACACCTCACCTCCTCCTTTCTTGACATTAAGACCCAACACATGGTGTGACATGCTGCTGTATGACCTCTGTTGCTGTCTCCTTTTCTCCTTCAGTACTTGTGTTTGCAGTCAGTGTTGTGTATCTTTATGCATTCCCACCTCCAGGTTTCTGAAGGTAGACTTTAAAGCAGGGTACAACATATCATAAGAAATACAAAACACGGCTTTTGTACTAAATTTGTAGCTTTTCTTGTGAGCATCATGACACCATAGCTCAGGGAATTTAAAGGAAGGCTTAGATGGTTTCCCACCTTTCACACATGTGCTTTTGACTTTGAGAAACAGTCTCTTTCTGGCAGCCATAATCACAAATAGATGCCTTTATGTATTTAAGTCCACAGGGATTAGCATTGTCTCACTCTCCAAACCTTCAGAGGAACATATGGATATTCATTGTGTTTTAAAGGACTAAATGGAGCTGTAGGCATCGATGACAGAGGACCTCATCAACTTCATTCTGTCAGTTAAGGTGGATTTCTTGATGGGGAGTAATGAACAGATCCGTGCTACTTTTTTAAAGCACTAATTGATTGTTGGTTATTTAAGAGTCTGACACCCTAGCTTAATTCACTCTTTCATGGAGTAATTGATTAAAAACCATAATCCAAACAATAGTGTGATATTTCTTTTAATGAAAAAAAGAAAGTGGGAAACAGAAGATGTAGGTTTCAGTTTCTGGCCGTATTTCTTGCCTTACTTTCTGGCTTTGACTGTCTTGCAGGCAGGTTCTTATGCACCTGTTGGCTGAGTTTAAAAAAAACAAAATTAAACCCTGTTGTTGCAGAGTTGTGTATCCAATGTCTTCATTATCCAGTATTAAAATATCAGAAATCCTTTGTTTTACAACCAGAACATAAAGCTGTACTCCTGACTGACCAAAGAGGATTTAGCTGGGATGGTACTAAAACCAAACCAGTATTTCCTAGTGTGCCTTCAGTGAAGGGTATTTTCTCCTGGCAGAGATGGAAGATATAAAACTCAGGTAACACTTAGTAAGCGATCACCTAGACAAGGCGAACTTGGAGAACAAACCCTCTAAATGACACAGGAAAATGCTGCTTGTCTTGGCTGTTGTAATACATCTGTCAGTTCTGCTTGGTGTTACTTGCGTGCATCTGTGAAGTGGGGTTGATTAATGGGGTCTGTTAAACAGGGTTGATTTTCTTGTCTTTTCTCAAATTTGCTATCACAGCTCACTTATTATGTCTCCCTAGGATTACTTAAGATTTTTTTTGATATCTCTGTCAGCAGGATTCAGTGGCTGAAGCTGACGAGAGAGATAGAACTTCAAATCTTATGGTTACTGCACAGTGTAGGAATTTACAGGAGAGGAGCTGCTGTATGAGCTTGCTTGTCAGCACCTGAAGTTTCAGAGGCAGGGGAGGAAGCCTCCCTGGTTTCCTTGAGCTCGCTGCAGGCTTCACTGCTTATGCTTCCGTTCACACACGGTCAATTTAGAAATGGGAATCGTTAGCAAAAGCTCTCCGTGGTTTTCAGCACACAGAAAAGCATGCTTTTATGTTTCAATCCACCTGTTGGGCACTGACTGGATTCTGCAACAGGCAGATGCACAAATGGGAGATCCAACATGGGCGTCATTCCAGATCTCTGCAGTAGGTAGAGAAAGATGAGAGAATCTGGTATCGTGGCCTGGGGATTTGTCATTTGGAACCCCAAAATGTATTTGTTAGGTGCAGAGGAGAACAGAGATTGGTCTGGGTTTATATAGGTTGGTTCTTCCAAATACTTCTTTTAAATCCCTTTTTATTTAACCTGTGTGTGTATTGGCTTTGGCTTGTTCCTGACTTGTTGCTGCAGCAGGAATAGCGGTTTCCAGGGAGTGAAGGGTACCCTTCGAGCAGCATCTTGTCAATAACACAAATAGGTCATGAAAGGAAATGCTGACGTGTTGCTGGACTGCTCTGTCTGTTGTTACCATTAGGACAGTGCTGCGGGGAGGACTCTAGGAGGAAGAGGTCTAAGGTTATACGCGTTATTGCCACTGTACCAGAGGTGGCTTTCACTGAAAAGCAGCAAGAGCAGCTGGTATTCAGGGTCTCAGTTTAGGTTAAAGGCATATTTGTAGTTTTAAAGTATGAATGTCCTCAGAGCCTGTTGTACAAACGTGCTGGTAGAAAGTTGGAACAATAAATGCATATNACCAAGGATCTTACACTTTTCCCCCCTTCTGGTGTTAAATTTACCTCTCTTAGTGCTGTGGTATATCCGATTTCATTTTTGGTTTTGGTGATTTGAAGGACCCAAAGCAGCACCTGAAGACTTCCATAGAGATCTGCTGCTGTCACCAGAAATGGCACCTGTCCTCGCAGGTCTCCATGGTTAATGTGTAAGCCAGCATTAATGTTTGAATCCAGTGGTCTCTGATAACTTTAAAATGGCTTTTTGACTTCCAAATGACTTTATAAAGTGTTTTCTTGCCCCTAAGGAGCAGCATATCACCCAACCTTGATGTGAGCTCTTTGGTGTTAACATCTCACATCATAAAAGTGTTACAGAAAATTTCCTGGGAATATTAAGTTATTTCTAAGTGAGGAAAAGCCAGTCTGGGAGATGAGTGGACCAAGCTGCTCTTTGTAATGAGTCCCACAGGAGGATGCTCAGACTGTGCGGGGAGAGTTTTCTTCTGAACTTGCCTACCACTAGCCAGTGGGAGTCAAAATTCAAATGCTACCGTGCTGATGAGACTTTCCTTTCATCTAAATAACCTAATCATTTTAGGGAGGGTGCAGAATGAATAGCTCTAGAGAGGTGCTGCCCACCCATCTTTGGAGGAGAAATTACTAATAATATTCCAGTTGGTGAAAATAAAAGGCAGGCATATAAATATTGAAATCTGATACCAAAATAGATAGATTAACACTTTTTAATGAAACACATTTAGCAGATTCACAGAGCGTATTATGATTCGGAGATTAAAAATAACATGAAAAGGAGGGGAATCAGTACTGCAGTATATTGCCTTTTTTTTTTCCCTAGTGACAGTAATGGGAAGTTCAGATTGAACGTAACTGATGAGTGAAGAGCAGAACAAGCTGAAATGTGATTAGTGGAGTGTCAGCTAAAAAAAAAAATACGGCAGAAGAAACTTGCTCCCACTGACAATTGTAGCAAATGCTCTGCTTTGGAAATAGAGCAACTTTGTGCTGGGTAAATCGGTACAGATTGGTTGAAATGATCCTCTCCTTTGTAATAATGCTGGATGTAGATAAAGAAAAAAGTTTAAGTGCCTCCACATGTGGATGCCCATTCCACAGCGCCTTGGTGTCTTCAGCTGAGCAAGTACAATGAGGTCTATAAATAGGAAAAATGGTTGGTCATGCTTCAGCCATTCTGCCTGGAAAAGTTTTCAAGCTCAGTGAGAGTGATATAGTCTGAATGCTGTGTTAATTGGTAACTTGTCTCTTTCCTGTTCAAAGAAAGCAAAAAATAAATCTGTCTAACTTCATAATTAAAAGAAAAAAAGCAAGTTAATGACCTGTTTCTGGCACTGGAGAGAGATGTGTACTGATGCTGAATATTCAGTATGTAAATCTACATGACATAAAATAGCCAAACTTCCTCAAGGGGGAAGACAAAACCTCTTTTAATTTTTAAAAAAGGACTATTACAGATTTCTATGCCTCCTGCCATCTTATAACAAGACTTTATTAAAAACATTCAGGCTTAGAAAGCACAATTTGACCATCCAGAAAGAGATATATAAGGCTGTTTTGGCTAAAAATTTTCTAGCTTTATACCACTGACAACTTGAAAGTGTGTGTTTAGTGTTTAGTCTAAAATATGTTGAATATGCCTGTAGCTGAGTATGGAGAGAATTCAGGTAGCAAGTTTACTTTTTAAGATGTACGGACAACTAAGGTCCACTAGTTGCAAGATGGGCAATTCAGTAATTATAAGTTTACAAATGCTGTGTGACAACTAATCCACATAAGAGAAGCAAATCAGAATGAAATTCTTTCACTGTGTTACATGTTGTAGCATATCTCTATTTTAAAGTAATGTTTTCTATCTCAGGTTAGCAGGTGTGTTGTGATGCATGTGGAATTTGGCATGTTTGGGTTGTAATTTATTCAAAAGCAAAAAAGGTGTAGTGCTGTAGCTAATGAAATAAATGATTTGGAGGTACACTAAGGGCCACCTTAAGTATATCTCCTTAAAGATGAATTTTTTACGAGAGCAGACACTGCAATGCAAGAAAGTGAAAAAAGATGCGGACAATACTTGCAAATGAACAAACACAGGTTTTTTCTGGCTATTGAATATTTGTGAACCCCAAAGGTCTTTTTTTTGCTCTCAAACTGTAGAATGGATTGAATCTTGCTATCTTCCCCTTTGTGTTGGGGGTAGGAGAGGAGAATGCTGCTTAGTCTTTTTTTGCATAGCTTAAATCCTTGTATATCATTTAAAATTAACCTCTCCTTATGGTCTGGAAACCCTGGCAAAGTACCTGAAGTTAAAATTGGCTTTAAACATCACGCAATGTCTTTGGTCAGCTTAGCTCCCTGCTGTTAGCCTATTTTGGACCTATTGGAGCTGTAAAGAAGATCTGGGCTCTCTGGGTGGCAGTGGGCATCCCACTCTCTCCCGTTTCATTTAAACTGGAACAGGGCACGTCTTTCATGCAAGGAAAGCCCGCAGTGCTGCTAATGACTCGAGCTGCTGGCCCCACAGATGTGTTTTGTGTCCAGCTGATGGGCAGATCTGTCATGTTTTGTTGTCTCTCTTGATGGCAGGATTACAGCCAAGGAGGCAGCTGAGAGTTTTGCTGGATGGAATAGCCAGGGCTTTGCTCAGAAGGAGGGCATCTTCATCATGGTCTCCTCCTGCCCTTTGTGCCATATTGAAGCTGAAGGCAAGGTGGCTTTTTGTCTGTGAAACGTTAGGACCTAGTGGCTTTAATGAGGTGGTGGGAGGCAGGGGAACTGCATGCAACTTCCAAAAGTGTGTGTAAATAGCATGGAGTCAGCCAAAATGAGTAGGATTAGAATATGGGACTCACCTGGCTTATGCTATGGGTGTCCTGTGCCTCGTTCCTGTTTCACTAAAAGGAAGTAATTATCCTCACCCATGTCAGGGAGCACTTTGTGGGCATATCTACTGATGTTTCCTCTTTCTGTTGGAGCATGTTGTGCACAAATATTCTCCAAATCCTTTCTGAGTAGGCTTTGCTTAGTATTAACTCCAAAATACATTAATTCTCCTGAGTGCTTGCTTTCCCCCCCGACATTTGTTGGAAGCTTTTTTTATTGTTCCTTGTGACAAAATATTTTTACCTTTACTTGTTCATTTAATGCACAAATTCTCTACATTTCTGTCATTATATTCTACTCTTACTTCTGCAAGGATTTTACATATAAAAGTGTACAGAAGATGTGGATAAATCAGCATTAGAAACATTTATTGTGTAACATACTTATATTTTATATTATAGAAATACCTTTGTTAAGCAGTTTAAAATGTGAGGCACCCTGAAATCTGTCTCTTTATACCACATTTGAATCAGGAAATTTTAATCCAAGGAATGGGAAATGGAGATGGGCAGAAGTTTAGATCCTAAGTAGAAGTTCAGATGTTTGTCTTTTGCAAGAAGAATTAACTGACAGAGGAGAGATCACAGTGCTAGTAGCACTGAATTCCAGCAGCACCTTAATGCATTGCTGTCTTAGGAAGTTGTTCCCCACTCCCCGATGCCACAAATTCCTTGGTTGGGTAAGAAAGCCCATGTTCAAGAGCATGTGACAAACAGCAACTGGCATCTTTCTGCTTACACCCTGGGCCTCTAATTGATGGTGTTTTGATGCAGGGGAGTTTGGAGAGTGTTCAGTCTCTGTTTTCTGTGTCTGTCTAGTGAAATGTGCTTCTCTGATGTTCAGTTGACCTTTCTTCTGGGAGTACCCGTAAGCCAAAACCAGCCTCCTGTGTCCCCGAATATCTAGCAACTATTAGCTCCAAAGGCAATTCTGTGGATGAAACGT
Organism: Chionis minor; assembly: GCA_013398295.1. Classification (NCBI taxonomy): domain Eukaryota; kingdom Metazoa; phylum Chordata; class Aves; order Charadriiformes; family Chionidae; genus Chionis; species Chionis minor. The sequence continues at coordinate 78,811 of VZSF01002557.1, read as the reverse complement.
GGCTCTTAACCATAATTAATGTGCCTGAGTACTATATGTTTTTCAGACATCTTTGTGAATGGCTAAGGGCAGGTGTTTATAACCCATGTACGCTGGAGCATTATATATGGACCTACTGTACAGAAGGGAGTTTAATTTCTCTATAGGTCTGTAAGTGAAAATTTCCATAGGTGAAAGGGAACTCCTTTGTAGGAGGGGTGAGCATTGCCCCTGTGCTCACCCATCTCTTTCTTGTGGATGCTGGAGAGCTCTGTTAGGACCAAAAAGTGGTCTAGGCTTGGCAAGAGGGGGCATCCAGAGGTCTTCCATACAGCTAGATATCCAACAGTGGTTCAGCTTGTTCCTGGCTCAGGAATGGAGACAGACATAGAGCTAAAGCGAAGTTTATGTGCTCTCTTGCTCTTCTTTTCCCTTATTTTGTATCTGCCTCCAAGGGAATGCCAGTGTTAAACTGCCTTTGCTTCTGGATATGGTATGAGGGAAACTTAAAGACTTTAGTTTGTCCCCAAAATGGTGAGTGAAAAAAGAAAACTAGTGGGAATAATAACTGCAAGAGAAGGAGTAATTGATTAATTCTGGATGCCAGCTATTACTAATTTTGTCACAAGGAAAGAAGCCCAGCTCATTCTTTTGTTCATAAAATGATTTAATTGCTCTCTGTATTTAAACAAGAGCTCACTAACATCTTCGGCTGACTACAGTGCAAGCGAAGTAACTTTAGGCGCAACAAGAGGGGCCATAAATCAGCTTGTCCTAGTGTCCTGCTTTGCACTGAAAACAATATGAACACATCATATTTAGCTTAAACAAATTTTTTTTAAACCTTGTTGAAACCCACAGTTTTAAACTCTGCTTTGTATCAGTGCATCATAAGCTAGGTTCTCAGAAATGCTGGGAAAGAGCATGGTATACGTGGTCTGCCTGTTATGCTCATTCTCCCTTGCACTTCAGCTGCTGTGAGCAATGCGACACTGAGTCGCTGGAATATTTCTTATATCCTTAAGGCGGTCTGTGAAGCTTGGATGCTCAAATGGTTGGAACAGCAGCACTGGAAGGTTTTGCACATGAGAAAGGAGCTTTTGAAAAGCTTGGATAATCTGAAATTAGCCACAGCAATATCGGGAGTACCTCAAATCTAATTTCTATAACGTATTCAAGGTACCATGAAGCAGAATAGAAGCCAGCCACTTGAATGCACAGCTGAGCCAGTTGGAGGATATGTGGAAGGCTGGAAGTATAAGGATTTGGATAATGCAGTGGGACACAAGCCCAGACAAGGAGCTGAGCTCACTTGATGTTGACATGGCTGGAGCTAAGCTGGCATTTTTGGCTTGCTGGGGAAGTGCTAAGAACAAAAGCAGTAAGACAAAAGCCTGCCTAAAGTACCAGGGAGATAAATTTTTTTTTTGGTAACTATAATGACAAAATCCAGGATAAATAAGCAGTAATCTGCATAGATGCCTGGATGGACTTGAGAGTTTGATTAATATCAGGGCCAGGAAGAGCACCAAAAGCTGTGGAATTTCCTAGTGGGGTTTAAAACTCTCCTTGCATCAGAAGAACAAAAACTTTCATTAGTGAGAAACTAAGTCGATCTATACGTAGAGTTGGGGGTTTAATATGATTGAAGAGGGAGAAAATGGCCTGTTTGGGATAGGGATACTGTTGAATGGTTTTGAAAGGTCCCAAATATCAGTGCACTCTCCAAAGTCAAGTTGGGTAGCACAAGGAGAAAAAGGGATTAAACTGCAGTAAGGGGAATTCTGGCTAGCTGTTTGCAACTTATTTGGGCTGTACGGGAAATTAGGCAGTAGAATAGACTGACATGGAAAAACAGCATTTCCATCCCACTGTGGAGTTCTTTGTGGATAAACTAGATTAACATCTTTCATGGACAGCAAATACTTTCAAACCTGCATTGCTGTAGGGGGTCCTGACAGACTTGGAGATCATACGTGATCCTTTCGAGTCCTATAGTTGGATGATGCTGGCTTAAATAGGAGTCCTTAGTCCTTCTAGTCTGAAAACAAGCTCAAAGCGAACAGTCTCAAATGATTGTTAAAAGGTGTACTTCTGATGCTTTGTCAAACTTCAAAATAAGTGACAAATCTGGGAGCGGAAATGAGGGTTGAACAAACTAGCCGTTTGGATGTTGGCTCAGCTCCTGATGAATGCTTCCACCCATCACCTGGACTGTGCCTGTTCCCAGGCTCAGTCTTAGAAATCTTATAAAGCTCAAAGTTGTCTTTTTGGGATGAGCTTGGATAGCAATTGTTGCTGTCAAACACATCCAAGTATGGGATGGGAGGGGGAAGGCCCCTCATTCCCTTCGGGGGCAGGAACCTGGCTTGTTATAACCCTTTTAGAAATCCCCAGGCAAAGTCCACTCGGGAGGTGTACCTGTGTGCCAGTCCCTCACCCTTCTTGCAGATCGGCTAAACTCTGTTTCTTGCTTCATATGGAATTGGAACACCAGATTACATACTTTACTGATGTTACAGACCGATGAGATCTTTGTTGTCTTCATCCGAGAAATGGGTTCTCATATCTTGTGGGAAAATCCATAGGGTGACCACAACTTTGGCTTGCATAACCCTAGGAGCATAAATTTATAACTATATATATAAAGTACTAGTCTTTGAGAATATCTATGTGTTTCTGTGCAGTTCCTCAGTAAATAATTGAATTCAGAATATAAAAAAATGTATCTATGTTCAACGCCACAATCTGTAATTAGCAATAGATTCAACCTTGTAGATTGATGGCCTGTCAAAGGCAGGTCCTTCACATCTGGGAGCTCACATTTTGTTGAGAGAAATGAGAAACCTTTTAGTGTATTCTGCACCTTCAGATACTTATTTCTGTTTTCTTGCCTTTTTAAAATTCTGTGAAAAAAGAACAGACCCTCTTCAGCTTCCTCCAGAATATTCCTTTGCTATCTACTTTTTCCCTGCTTCAAGGTGATGGTGAATTACATAGCATCCTAATAACATGGTATAATAATAATACAGTAATTTTTTTTATGAAAGATGATGTTTTCTGGAATTAGATCCCTTTAACTGACAGCTTTTTGTCCCCTATAATATTTCTTTCATCTTCTCATGTGTTGTAATTTAATTTACAGTGAATAAACCCAAATACTGATTATGGGCTTTTTTTTTGAGCTCCTGTGCAAACTGAATTATTAGCATTTCCAGTGATTCTCCAATATTACTGCCATGCTAAGGTCACCATTATCTTATATGAAGTATTTTTCTAGGTTTCCTGCTGTTGGTTTGCATAGAATAGCTGCCCTGTAGCCTTGTAACACTAACCACAAAGGGCTAGAGACGTTTCTGGAAGCTTTTTATGAATATTCTGTACTTTCTCACTTGAGTTTCAGTGGGCTTTTCCTGTATTTCCTCTTCTTGTAGAAGTGTGTATACCTCTACATCTTTTTTTGGTTGGTTTTTGGGCATAGCCTTTCCTGAAATATGTGCCCAAATGCATTGTGGATTTAGGGCTTCAACATAGCTCTGCAGGTTTTAGCTTGCGTTTCCTCCCATTAATAATTCGCAGGAAAACCGCATGTTTCCCAACATCACAAGCTCCATTCCCCCATGGAAAACATGATGGAAGAAGAAAGAAACTGGATTATCTCCATCATCCTCAAAGCAAACACCTTGGGCAAAGTTATCAAGCTGTTTTGTGCCAGCACGGAGCAGCTGGAAGAGGAGTTGCACCTCCCTACGTGGGGCGAGTGCTGTGGTGAGGGCAGTGCTCAGGGGGCTTTAGGAAGCCACCTCAGTAGACTCGGTGCCCCTAATTTTGGCCACTGGAAGCCGGATGACATTTCCCTCTAAACTAACTGGAAAAGGATAAGCAGCACTAGAAGGAGCTGATCTTGCTTACCTTAAACATCCCTGCTGATGGGGGTGGTAGTTTGGCATTCAAGTTCTCTTAAACTTTACAATCTTTTTTTTTGAATAATGCAAATAATTCAAAAGATTTTCCAGAAGTTAAATTTTATAATGAATTGTGACTGTCCTCAGGCTCTCCAGTGGCATCGCAGTGGGCAAAGGAACCAACATCAATAGAAAATCAACACTGTCACAAAGATGCACCTGTAGAATAATGGTGCTTATAGAAAAAGGCTACTATAACAAAAAAAAAAAAAGACACTGTGTCAGGAGTTTTGGGGACTGTGAGGGAACCAGTGCTCTGGGCTGGGGCTGCCTCCTGCTCCCTTTCCAGCCCTGAGGGGTTCCCCCAAGGCAGCACCGTGACAGAAAATGTGGAAGGATATGCAGAGGACTCATGGAAAGAGGTGTGAAGTAAAGTCACAGATTAAATTAAACACTTATTAGTAATGTATTGTGCTTTTTCAGCATTTTTTTGTCCTCTGTGGAAAGTGGAGCTGCCGACGAATTACTTTGTGGTTTTTATCACTGCTTTTGTCAGATGTTTCAGACATGGATTCAAAGCCAACACTTTAAAAGGCAAAATGCCGTGGAATATATGACAGGAATAGCAAATCTGGAAAGTGCATCAGAGTCCATGTAATTTAAACCTCTATTCATAGCACGAAAGGGCAAAGTGCACCAGAAAGAAATTACTTGATTTGTAATAGGAAAAAATATGTATGGTAGGTGCTTTATTTAAAAGAGACCAACTCAGTACCGTGCAGCTAAGTGTTTCACAGGCTGTCAATAAGACGTTGCCTTGCAGACTTGCTTAGGATTCAAAAGAAAGCAATATTTTTAGTGAGACAATTACCCAACTGTAAAAAGGTGGTTTCATTCTGTGTCTTTGAGGAGCTGACAGTGTCTTGCTTTTTGTATTTGTCTTACATTTGGACAGATCATATTATTTTTTTATTAGAATTTGTGTGTGTGGGGGGAAGCGATGGAAATGAAATCCCTTGTGAAATTGCTTGAAATTGCCTTTCACTTGCCTGAATAAATTTGTTATTGATTTTTGCCCTTTTGTAAGAATGAAAGGTTAATGAAAACAATCACATTGCTTTCATCCCAAGGTAGAGATTATGTAATACATACAGGGCTTGGTCTCTTTTTTTTTTTTTACCAAACAAAAAAAACCCAACCCACGTTAGTTTTTAGTATTAGGCTTATGAAAGATTAGCTGTTGTGATGGGAAATAAGTTATGCTACACTATCTTCAAGAGCTGTCATACAGTGTATGACAGATTAATAACTCCAGCCTTTTCATATTTTACTCTTTGGTTATGTGAGATTGGTACCATCATAACTGGGATCTGTACTTCCTAGATCTGCAGGGAATGTTTTATTCGTTATGACTTTCCATAGAATAAGGAAGATATACTCTTGTTTTTGTACAGGAGGCCACGGAGCGTGGTTTGGCTGATCTCTGCTGTACTAGGGAGTGACGTGATGTCTCTAGGAGCCCTTAAAGGTGTGAGTTCAAAAGCAAAACTCTCTACCCCAGCAAAAAAACCCACAGTGACAACTCCCAGAGCTTGTCTGAACTTCCGATAAACCAAATAGGGAGGAATTGCAAGTCCCTGCTTGGATGTCAGCAAAAACGTATGAAATGGCAAGAACATATTCCAATGAGGAGTCCTAAACTCCTAAAGTACTCCTAAACGGGTATCTAAGAGGGCCTGGGTTGTCCCATGGCACCATTTCTCTTCTGTGAACCCTTGCAGGGCATCTGCAGCTTGGTCTGTTAGGCAGCTCAGATGTAGCACCGTTGTCCTGAGGGTGCATTTCCTGCAGAAATCTGCTCTTCCAACTAATTTTACCTTTTCTGTAGTTTTCATTGCATTGGGACCCAGGTTTTTTCTGTGGTAACTGAATTAAGGTGATGTTAATAGGGCCAACCCTGCACAGCTGCATCTCAGGGTACCTCGGTCACCCTCAGTGAGTGTGTCCTGCCTGTGTTGGCACAGGACATGCTTTTACACATAAAATGGGTATTGCTCTTCAAAAAAGCAGCTTGGTAGCAATGTTGCTTGCACTGAGTGCAAGGCGAGGTTTAGCCCAGTGTGATTTCCATGTCCCAGGCTCCTTGCCTCTGGTCTCCTTTGCTCGTTCCTTCTCCTGCGCTCTATGAGGGCAAAGACTACCTCTGAAAACTTGGTGTTTAGGCATATCCTTTAATTCCCATAGCCCCAAATCTGAGCTGTACTGGAGACTAATGACTATCATAAGGTGGTAGCTGTTTCCTCACTGTGGTTACCCATCTCTGGTAAAGTCTGAGTAGTAGGTGGCCTGTCCAGCTTTGTGTACCAGCATAAATTCTGCATCAGGTAAGGGTGGGACACAGGGGTGCCACCTGCACTGTGCTCCCTCCTGCCCACCCTCTGGTTCTGGAGTATTTCTGGTGCATCTTGTGCAATGGGCTATTCTATGTTTTATTTATAGCGCATACTTTCATTAAAATAAGGAAATCATTTAATGCCATCCAACAAGGGAAATATGGGTCCTTCAGCTAGGTTGTGGCTTTATTGGGGACAGCACTGACCTATTCTCATATTGTTTGGTGATAGCGAGGGCTCCTTTTATATCTCTAATGCTTAACATTCTTGTAGCAACTATTTAAAGGCTTGAGCAGACGTCAACAGGCTGACTGGGGCACAGAGCGCTGCCAGAGGTGGTACCAAAGGAGCTCCCCAAGCATCAGCAGAGGTGTTCAGCCTTTCATAGTCTGTATCAGTCTTCCCAGGTCTGGCCTCTATTTTCCGCAGAGGAGGGAAATAACGAGCTCCTTAGATGACTCCTCCAGTTCATATGATGCCTAGGAGGAATGGGGAGCTCTTTTTGCCAGATAGAAAGAATAAGCAACAGTAATTATGGGTTAGTCTTAAATGGTAAGTGGTTTCAAATGTACTTTGATTTGCTGCTTCTGCCTGTTCTTGAGCAAAGGTTCACCTTGACCTTCAAATCAGGCCCAGCTCTTAATTTTTATGCAAAGTGAGCAGGTATAAATAGAGATCACTGAACTTTGAAACCTGCCGTTCTCTCCTAAGCTAAGGCCTGCTTAGACCCTGGTTTCTCTACTGGATGTCTCTTGCTAATGTTTGTTATTGTTTCTACTGCTCTACCATCTATGGGCTTCCCTATACACTGCAAACTTCTTATGTCTCATAAAAATGCAAACCAAGGGGCTCAATTCATTTGTTATTCACCAGCCATGTACTCCATTTAAGGCTTGAGTGAGATAAAGGTTCATCATAACACAGACTTTCATGGAAAAATGAATTTTTATTCAAAACATGCAATCAGGTTTGATTTTTTTTATAAGCAGTTGTGATGCCCATAATTCATTTTAAGGTATTATATAACCTATAGTCCATGAATAAACCTTTGGGCTGGAAATCAATGAACTGGAAGAAAGAGTAGCATTTCTAAGCCAATGGTTAAAGTCTAATCACACCTCCCAAAGCAGACAATTTCTGACAGAATGGCAAGTTCATTTTCCTGAAGACACACACTTGATAAATATAACATGCTGTTGGCAGGTGTAGTAATTTTTCAGCTCCTGAAAACCTTCGAAATTCAATATAGCCAAAAAGACTCTGTCAGATGCAGGATTGGGATTCTCTATCAATCTCCAACTGTACCAAAAAAAAATCATCCCGGGCAAGAACTTGTGTTGTCAACCTCCTATAAGAACAACAATGACAAACATGCTGCAAACTGATGTTTATGTTCATATTCTTGTATTGGTTTGCTGGTGTTTTTTAGGGAGCTTAGAAACAATGTCTGCCTGGTTCTTGCTGCAGTGCAAGCCACCACTCAGATTCAAATGCGAAATGGCCGGATGACATTCTACATATTTCTGCAATGTCTTACCTACTGATACTTGTTCCACAGCTGTAATTCAATTTATAGTTTGTGTATTTCGTCTTGAAATCAATGCTTGTATTTAAAATTAAGATACATAACCTGTGAATTGCAGCTGGAGGTTGCTGGGCGCTTATGCGAAGCTGTAAGCTAAGCTTAATGCAATCTTCCACACGTGTTAATGTGTTACTGAAGAAATACTGTTGCTGATGGTGTGGGTTTTTTCTTTTTCTTTAAACAGCTCTGCTTGGAGAGGGAAGGCACTAGAGGGACTTACAGCGTGCTCCTAGTTTGAGTTTGGGATGGTATAATTCAAACAAAGATAAGGGGCTTTTAGAAGCAGTTTAGGAAATTAACTGAACCTTCTGCTGTTCTCTTTGCTGTGCTTATGTTCCTTTGGGCACTTGTGAGGTGCATCTCTGTTTTAAGGTAATTGCTGAGATCTTTATTGCTCTAAATTAATATTTAATTTTTACTTTTTGTGTGTTTTGCTACATGAAGAACTTCGAACTTTCAATATTCAACACTTAATGTGTTTAATACACACAAACCAGTCTTCAGCTACTTCCTGTCAACTTGTATTTGCATCCTACCTGCCGATCTGGGACCCCATCAAGCATCCAGGGGACAGAAATGGCTCTGTCCGAGATCCTCCTCTGTTTGTTTTTATAAGGTCTCAATCAATACAGAACGCTTATAAAATTATTCTGGAGCCATACTGGCTGACTTGCTGTTCCTTTTTCTCCTTTCAAAATTTGACCTTGCTGTTGGCTTTACCTCTTTGAATTTTAAGAGGAGTTTTTAATTATTATCCTATGGGATTTTAAATACATTAATTACTAGGTAGCATACAGAATACCTTCTTGGTGTGAGAAGCTATTTCCACTTGTCTAATCCATATTAGAGTTTACGCTCTTGGTCAGGAACACCTTGTCTAGTGCATTAATTGTATCAGTGAATACTTAAAAAAAATCTCAGCTTTTCAATACAGCTTTAGGGCCAGGTGGCTTCTACAGCCTATGCTGACTTGCAGTAGTTGTTGGATGAGTTCATCTGGACATATGGTTATGCTCATTAAAGGGAATGTATTGGGGACAGAGAACAAATTAAAAATTAGCGATGATCAGTGAGTTCCTAATATTGCCCCTGACTGTCATCTGTAGGCATTGGAAAAGAGTGATAAGTTTTTGCTCTTCCAGTCCCACTCGTTAATGGCAAATTTCTTACCCTCTAACAGCGCAGAGCAGTGTGTTACCACTACTCGTAGCAGTGGAAACTATTGCTGTGCCTTTGAGGTGAACTGCAGATGGGTCCTGGTTTCAGGTTTCTTTCGGTGAGTGGACTGAGAAGGATTTGAGTGCTTTGTCCGTATTGCTCCCCTGCTTTGGAATGTCAGCTTTGTTGTCTAAGGCTGGAACCACTGCCCCACAGATAAATTCTTCTCCTTTGATTTAGTTTGCATTGAAGAGAATTCAGTAGTTTGCTAAGCGTTTAGCTGGCTTTGAAACCAAAAAGCTTAAAGAATGGGAATATACTTGCTCAGAGACTGCCTAAGGTTGTGTGATTCTCCAGTAGCTGTTCCCTTCCACACTTAGGCATGATTGTGGCCAGTTGCAGTATGTCAAGATTTTGTGTAGGCACTTAACCCGAGGGCCAGTATTTTTGGTGGATGTCGCTAGTATTGTGCCATCTTCTTTCAGCGTTAGAATGTGAAGGGATTGCCCTGTTTTCGAACCTTGATAAGGAAGACCTGTAACACTGACATAGGCATTAGGTCACTTGTTATCTCTTCAGGTTTTGTTAAGCATGAGATGTAGCAGTTCCCCTACGTGCGAGGGAGGTCTATGACTGTTCCCAGCAACTCCCAAGGTGCCTGATAACAGTCCGTGTAACAAATAGCGACAGAGAGAACGTCATATGGGGTAAAGATGTGACACGTAGCTTGTGTTTATATGTCAAAAGGGACAGGCCTTAAAGATTGTTTTGCTTTGGATTGGGCCTGGCTGAATTTCAATCAAGGCACTTTTAATTAAAATTATGTCACTCTTGTAAAATTTTCTGGCCCAGTCCTGCAAACGACTTCATTAGCCACACAATCAGATATCAGTGGAAATACAAATAAATATAAAACTGGTAATACTGAAGGGTTTGTGAGAATATTGGTAATATAATAGGAGTTTATGTATTCACTGGGGAGGGGGGGAATAATCATATTAACTCTGCAAAGCAGTACGATTTTAGAAATGAATAGGAAGTATGAACAGGTATTTCTTCATTAATGTGATACATGATAAAATACATGTCTTCTAAAAACAAATCATCAAATGAGCTGAATGGTCTATCTCATTCAGATAACGTTTCCATATCGTTATGGTCTTAGTGCTTTTTGTTGTTCTGTTCTTGACAAGGCTAACCTATGAATTCAGGAAATATAAAGGAGTAGCTTGCTAAAAATGTGCTGAAATATGAAAAAATACTACTGTTGAGCCTGTTAAAATAGAACCCCTTTTGGTGATCTCAACAGGGCCATTGTTTTTAAATATTTCCCCCTAATGCTGTTTTTCTCTTTGCAGTCAGTGTTTTATAGCAGTTATTTAAAAAAAAATTATAAACTCAAGTCAAAATGCTGATGCAGTACTACTTGTAGCCTGATGCAGTGCCTATGCAGGGAGATTAGACTGGGGTATTCAGTTAACCCTACAGCTCTAATTTAAAGCGGGGCATACAGCAGGAGGTGTACTTTGTGCATGACTTCTTATCTAATGCAAAACCCATGTACCTATTCATTAGTGGAAGTGGAAAGCAGAAGGTCCGTTTTATTAATACTGCTAATTAGTTAGTTAATATTTGTGAAGTGCAAAGTCGTGTGAATTACTATCCATGCTGTCAGTAATAATGCAAAGCCAGAAGCAGTGTCTCAGACTTAGACAGAGAGCAACGAGTAGCTGCTCCTAAATTATGAATAACCGGGAGAAAAATAATCCAAAGGCCCCTTTCTGTGCTTGAAGGGGGTGGATGTGTTGTGTGCCCAGGACCCTGATGATCAAGGGGTGCAGCTGGGGGTCCATAGTGTTGGGTACAGAGTCTCTTTTTTGGGTCTGTGAAGGCCTTTGGAGCTGCTCCGTACCTCTGGCTGATGGGGAGGGTTGTTCAGATGAGCTGTTCTGCCTGGCCCCCGTTGGTGAAAGCTGCTGTAGGTAGCAGGTAACTAATGACTGCAGAGAGCTGCAGCAGTGCTGCACACGGTGCATTTTGACTTTTGCAGGTTTTGTATTTTAAGGCAGACCTGGGAGAGAAGGGCCTTAGGAAGTTCTCTGAAAAGGTGCCTCCAAAACAACATGAAAGGCCTGCAAGAGTATCGATACAGTGCGGACCTCCTGTGGGGATAGCCCTGCTGATTCCCAACGCCTGGAAAGCAGCAGGATTCCTTCGTCTTTGCAGGTACTGAGAGATTTGCGTATTTTCAGCTGCTGTCTTTTCCCCAGGCCACCAGACGCTGTCCAGTTGAAGAACATACTTTTCAAGCGCAGTCTTTAGGCTGTGGGTTTTCCTCTGCAGTTCTGCCTTTCCTGTGACTTTTATTATTCATTGCTCTAACCCAAAGGAAGGAAAGAAAGGGAAGAAAACCAGCAATGTGTTAAACGAGAATAAAAAGTAAAAGCATTCACAGGAAGGGAACTACTGAAGAAAGTAAGAAAAGGAGAGTTGTATTTTTTCCCAGATGTCCTAAAAAAATAAAATAGCAAACACAAAGCTGTGTTGAGAGTTTGGTCTGTAAATTTCAAATGGAAAATCTCAGCTGCGTTTCAGGCTGCAGGAAGCAAGATTTTTACTGCTGGTGATAGCAAAACCCAGGTGGTGGCATCTCACCCAGCATGCCTCAGCAAATTCATGCCCATTTGAATTTGCTTACAAGAGCTCCTCTGGGAGTAGGTTATCACAATAGGTGTGAAATTTCCTATCCAGAGAAACTGAGACATCTCTAGCACAGTTCAGCCAAGAAGTGTAGGATATTCTCACGGCTTTGAGGAGATCGGCAGAAAAGAGAGGTGTGAAGAAGTACTCAGCTTCTCTATTTTATTTTGCACCGTCATTTCTGAATTCTGCAGTGTCACTGCCTAATGATTGATTCAATGTGCATCTTCCATGCCTTTTTTTTTTTTTGGATAAGGGTTCTTGGGTGAATGTGTTGGAGAAAGTAGAAGTTTATCATTCAAGCTACAGAAATTAACCCAGTTTTGTTTCAAGTTCTCTGTTCGTTTGCTGGCTTGTAATCTATCTGTAACGTTATGTGCATATGGCAAAAGACTTGTGCAGGAAAAAAAATAATTGCATGCAAGCACTATTTGATTTTAAGGCCAAAGGGACTTCTGTGATCATCTGATGTAATTTCTAGTGTCTCTGGGAGTCTTGGAAATTAGCAATGCACGGGAGCAATGGTTATTGCACTTGTGAGCCTTGTTAGTCATGTGTAGATGTAGCACCTCATATACCCAGGAACAGTCATGGTAATAACATCGCTACACTTTTTTCTAATTCTGTTAGCTTTTTGAAACACTTTTTTATCTGAAATACTAAAATACATACTGGATTCAACAGAAATAAGTTTCAAATCCGCTTCACTTTATTTTGTATTGGAACGCAATTGCTAACAGAGCTGCCTCAGTGTCATAAATCATTACTTCTCCAGCTGAAACTTGTTTCGCTTTTGCACCTTCTGTACTGATTCTGTAGTGATTCAGACTGTTGTTTCAAAGGTTTAAATCTACTAATACAGATTATCTTGTTATCTGTATCTTCAAAAACTGAGGCTTTGCTTTTGTCAGATTTTGCAGGAAGAGTGTCTCCAGTATTTCAAAAAGGTGGGATGATTTCTGTGGTGCTTGTTACCCCTGTATTTTTTTGCGATATGCATCTAAGTTCTGTTTTGTAGTTAACTTTAGCTGGAGTAATTTTTTAGGTGGATTGATTCTTCCCAGAGGCAACTGATACGTGGGCTTTTAGTATAGGAAATGATTTATTAGCATGTGACCTAAATACTTACTTGCTTACACTCACTAATTTTGCAAATGTCTCTTGTTTTTGAAGTTGTATGGAGCATCATAGACCAGGCTTCACATTTATACCTGAGTGCTCAACATCAATGTACCTCAAGGTTAGGAATGTATTTATCCTCCTAACGCCTACCAGGAGGAAAAGTTATGCCGTGACCGTCTGTCTAATGGCAAACCCTGAGATACAGAGCCATGAAACAGCATTCCCAGGGTAGGATGAGGAATCTGCTGAAGACCAGAGACTTGAATCCCAAACTGGGGCTTAGCCCCGACCATTGGCCTTCTCTGAGACCTTGTTGTCTTGGAATCTGTCCCCCCAAGGTGGCGTGTAGCCTTGCGTAGCCAATGCATTGGCTGCATTCCAGCTTAGTCCCATAGGCTTCACGAGACTCATATTGCTCTGGAGTAGTGGGAGGGAGGAAGAAGGTGATGTCCCTGAGGAGGAATATAGTTAGCCAGTGGTTTAAGTGCTTTTCCTACAACATCAAGGCCAAGCAAAGCAGTGTTAAATGTTTAATTAGCTTGGAATCAGCAGTGACTTTTTTTTTTAATTCCCTTTGAAAATCCTGTTACTTTGGGTGGGGGAAAAGGTAATTTTTTTTTTTTTCAACTGATCCAGGCTTGACATCTTGTAATGTAGAGGGGGAAGGTAAAGCAACTTGTGATCCTTCTGCTAATTGTCAAGGTCCTCTAGCTTTTTGGAAACCTACTTAACTGGGGGCTGCTCAGCGGCATTAAAATGCTATTTGACAATCATGATTTGTATATTACACTGCTTCATTTGCGTACTAGTAGTAGAAAACATATCATTATACCAAAGTATAATTTGGAGGTTTTCCATATTCATGACATTGTATGAGGTTGGAAAACAAATGCCACCTCAATAGAGTACAATTACTGATCACATTGAGTGACTGATCTTTAATTGGTTTTAAATTAGAATCTCCTCTATTTCACTCCCCTGCAGAGTACCACTGAAGCTTCATGTAAAAAAGTCATATTTTGTAAGAAACCAGAAAAACACCATTTCTGTTATTAGCTTAAAGGGACTTTGAGTCCAATTATTGCAGACCAACATAAAGCTCTAATACAAGATCACTGCCAATTAAAAAAGGTCTCTGGTACTTTATGATCTCTAAAATGTTATTTTTGGTTATAGTGAAGAAAAGTCAAGTTTTTCTAGTAACATTTAAAAATATTTTTCTTATGAACTCCTATTCCAATGATACTTTAAATCCTTCATAATTAAACCTCCTTTGCAGTTAAGAATACTGTTGCTATTTCTGTTTAAACCTACCTTTCTGAAGGATGAACAGTAGTGAAAATTTGTTCAAGTTGCTACATAGCATACAAATAACCTTGAGGATGAGCCACAGAGTTATTTTTACCAATTTTGGAGACTATTCAGATATACAAATTTCTGGTGTGCAATTATTTAACTGCTTTTTAGTGTGTAATAGCTATCAAAAATACAATTCAGCAGGCCAAGTCCCCTTGATTCGCAGTACATTTAGATCTCATTACTTCTCTGAAGGAATCCATTTGGAGAAGGGGGGAGAAAGTGGAAGAAACTTTAAACTTTTAAATCTTCCTCAACCAGAGTCTGGCTACTTTTTGAATTCTACTTTTGTTGGTATTTAATATGGAACTTACAGGGCTGACTTATTTTTGTTGTGCCTTAGTAAAGGAAACTGAACATTCTGAAACTGGGGAGATTTTGCCTGATAAATGCAACGGGTGCTACTGGGCCAGGCTATAACCCTCTTGGAGCAAAGGCAAACTGTGCTTTAATTTAGTGCTGATCTGTTTTCGCTTCACAGATGGATAGTTACATGTGGGAAGGGCTGTAAGGTTCCTCTTCAAAGGCCCAACCTAGTGCTATTTTTGAAATAGGGAAAACTGGAGCCTTTTAGACTTTTTACAGGCCAAAATAGCTTTTGCTTTTAAAACAGTGTTTCTTGGATCCAGGTTCCCTCAGAGAGCTGCAGATGGAGGAGGAGAGAGCAAAAGCTGCGTAGTCCCACGAACAAGGCAGGGTGTGGAGTGGCTTTCCTGTAGTGTCTGTAGAGTTGCTATTCACAAGTGTCTCTGACAATTTTCTAATGCAAATGTAAAAGAGTCAGCCAGGGGGTAACGCTCTGCTTGACGTGCTGGTCACAAGCAGAAGACAGTAGCTACTGGGAGAAAATGGCTCTAGACAGTAGCTAGAGCAGCAATGACCGTAAGGGGATGACTGGAGTGCGGATTTGGAGGAAGGGTGAGAAGGTGAGCAGCAGAGGCAGTGCCCCTGGCTTTCAAGAAAGCAGACTTGAGCTTTTTTAGGAGATCGCGAAGTAAAATGAAGGGGAATGGTGCCCAGGAGAAATCTTAAAGAAAACTGGTTGAGAGCTGCTGTTCTGCAGGTTTGGCAAAGGAAGGAGTGTTGGGTTTGGCGAAGGAAGGAGCGTCATTATGTATTAAAATGCAAAAAGAGCATACAAGAAATGGAAACAATAATAGGCAGCAGGCACAAAAGGGGAAAATGGGAAAAGCCAGAGACCAGCTGGAGCTCTAAACAAAGGCCAAAAAAAGGCAGCAAGAAGGGATTTTGCAAGTATGCTGGTTGGGAGAGGAAACTATTTGGCTGTACGTGAAGGAGGGAGATGAACTGATTGTAGATGATGCTGAAAGGGCTGGGATAGCCCAAGCCTTTTTGTATCTCACTTTTCACAGTGAAAGCCTATTTCCAGACAGCTGTGTCCATCAATAACTTTGGGAAGGAGAGAGGCTGCCAGCAATGGGACGGAACCAGGTGAGGGACTATAGAAAGAGGCTGGATGTCTTCAAATCTGGGGGAATGGAATATGGCATGTTCCTAAGGCTGCTAGAAGAGCAGGTTGATGTGATTGCAAGGTTGCTGTCAACTATAAACTGAGGTGATTGGTGGATATTATGCCTTGTCTTTAAGGAAGGCAGCTGAGGTCCCTCTGAGGTGCCCAGAGGGGTGATGTGATAGCAGCCTGTGACTAGGTATTTTAGGGGTAGGTTCAAACATAATGGAGCCAGACTCTTTTTGGTGGTGCTGGAAGACACAGCGAGGAGCAAGGGCTAAAAACTACCTTGAAAGGATTGGGTTGGATATCGAAAAATCTTTTTCACGTAGGACAGGTCACCCTGAGCAACAGTGGACTCTCCATCTTTGGATGTTTGCACAGACAGGACCAACCTGACACCAAAAAAATCTTCCACCTTGTCCCCCCCATCTCAAAGACGCGAAGCTAAAACCTCTCACTTGAGAATGTTGTGTGTCTGTGAACACTCTCTTTTTAAAAAAACAAACAAAGAAACCATAAAGAGGTGGCTTACAAGCTCTGAAAGGATAGTCACCAGGTTCTTGTATACAAGTACTGAGAACAGTGTTAATACCCTGACTGGTGTAAGTAGTTTCTTAAATACCAGTTTGTTCCCAGCTATTTGAAGACTTCCAAGCTTGCTCTGAACCATCTATTTTTAAACAGTCCCGAGGTGAAAAATCTGATAAGGACGTTCTGCAAAATTTTAGTGCCGTGCTGTGAAAGCCTTTGATCAAGTCTAATTTGTTAATCTTCATAATTCCTCCAGCTCCTTCCAGCAATATTCTTCGTACATAGGAAGAGCTAATCAATCCTAAAGGCAGTTTTCAGAGTACCTTTTAAAAAATGATAACCATTCCCTCACACGCTTTACCTCCAGTCCAAGCTACGTTTTTTAGCTAAGTGAATCAGGATTCCACTAGCAGACTAAGAAAACTTTCTCTTTTTGTGTGCAGTTTCATGTAATTAACTCATGGTACACCTGCAAGTTTTATCCCTAAATAGCTATGTAGTGGCTTAAGAGTGGATCTCCTCCCTGCTGTTCTCCTGAATGTAGATGATTCCATTTGTCTCTTGGGAATGGAAGGTGATTAAAGGTGAAGACAGCAGAAGTGGTAGTGGCAGCGTAACTGCCTTGTAAATGGATGGCTCTTATCATGTCCAGGTACTTGGTGGTGTCGTATGCAAGATGACAAATGCAGATGTAGCAGCTATAGTGTACCCTCCCTTGAGGGTACACCTCCCTCCAGGTCTTGTGCAAAGGTGCGCAAGAAAATTGGACCATTAGCTCCAACACAGACCAGCTATTGCTGGTTGAGGCTTTTCTTTATTTCTAGCTGAAATAAATTTTCAGCTTTTCTTTATTTCTGCCTTTGAAGGGTGATGGAGAGTGGCCCAGCAATGACTTCTGCCAGCTCCCTCAGCACTCATATCAGGACCCATGAACTCGTGGATATTCAGTTTACTTATCTCTAATGGCTGAGGTGATACAAGTAGTGCAGAGCAAGAATTTGCTAGCTGAACTTGTTGTGAAAGCTGGAATTAAGGCCAGGCAACTCTTGTGGTCCACAGGGCGTCACCTTGAAAATCCATGAAATATGAGAGAAATGGAGCTCTGGGGAAAATGCAGTAGTTGAAGAGTTGGAGCCTAGCCAGGAGTCCCACAGCTGGAAGGTGGCAAGAAAAACAGGAATAAGGGACTCAAAAGGGAGCTGCATCTGGCTTTGCAGCAATTATATGTGCTTGGGTTTTATTCATCCCTTTTGTCATTATGCACAGGAGATAGTGCCAGAAATTAATTTGTTTCACTGTGGATTGTGTGTAAACCTATTTTTGATGTAGCTCTGAGGCATGTTAGCGTATTTCATCTATAGCTCCAGTGTAAGCATAGAGGAAAAAAGGGAGTTAAAAGACCCCCAAAAGCCAGACTAAATGCCACACAATCCAACTCACACTTGAGAGGGCACTGTGTTTTCAGTATAATACATTTCCTTCCAGTTTAGTTGATGAACTCATCCTGGAGAGTATGGGGATCTATAATCGTAATTTTCATACATTACCTAAAATAGCATATTTTCAGCTTGTCTGTTAGTTTACTTAAGTACCAGATTATTTTTCTTTTCTGTAGGGAAACACCTGCAGTAGCAGTGTAGTAGAAAGTGTTAAATTATCACCACAACTAACTTGTCCCACATGACAGAATCACAGAATAATTTTGGTTGGGAGGGACCTTTGGAGGTTGTCTGGTCCAACATCCCACTCAAAGCATGGCTGGCTTCAAAGTTTTCTCCAACTTCTAAATCAGGTTGCACAGTGCATGTCCAGTTGAGTTTTGAGCATCTCCAAGGCTGGCAATTTCACAATGTCTTGGGGTTCCAGGGTTTGACAATCCTCACTGTGAATTTTTTTTCAGATGTGGTGGTTGATGGCACTAAGATTTTGCCTGAACCTTCCTCTTTTGACAGTTAAATCCAGGTTTTGGCCTCTTGTCACGTGTGTCATGGCAGCCCTTGACCATCTCGGTGACCCTCCACTGGTCTGACTCTAGTGCATCAAGGTCTTTCCCACACTTGGGAGCCCAAATCTGGACATAGTAATCCACTAGTGGAAAATGGAGGGGAGCAATCCCCTTCTGGTGCAAGACGTTCATCTTGATAGTGAAGGTCCACGGTGTTAATGATGTTGGGGTTCAAGGTTATTTTTCCAGAAATTTGCATCCCAACTTGTAGCCCAAATACTGTGCATCTATATACAGAGAGCTCTCTATTTGTATATGTTGATATGTACAGGCTGGAAGAAGGTATGTGTTGGTGCGTGCGAAAGAGGTGCATGGTTTGTATTTTTTTAATAAAACTTGGGTTTTGAATTCCTTTCACAATTAAGGATTGTTTTAGTCTTGACTATTGGCTCCAGCTTACATATTAAAGGGCACTCTTGCTCTTCATATTTAGCAGGTACTTTAGAGATTTGCTTTGTAGCTTTGGAAAGTAATTAAGAGCCTCATGAATGGTCCCTGTTCAGTACCGTGGTGAAAACTGAAATATGTTGGAAAAGCTATTTCCTTTAAGCTTTCACTTGGATCTGCTTCTAAATCTCCGGTATCTCTAGTTTGAGTCAGATTGATTAGCCACTCTCATGTCTAACTAATGCATCATCTTGTTAATGAGCAGAGCTAATCATTGTTATCTAAGTGAGCAAAACGCACATTATCCATTACTCTGGTTGTGGTTATGAATTATGACAGACAGCTGTCATGCGAATGAACACATTTCTCCTGGCAAACACACAAATTCACCCTTTTATTTTTCCCCTGATTCGAGCAAACTGAAGCCTTCAGCAGAGGAGTGCTAGGTAAAGTACTCAGTAAATGGCTGTTACCTTCAGAGAGATGGAGAGAGATGGCACGAATTACAAACTGCTGTTTCAAACTGAGGGAAACCCTACAGGGAATAGGGAAAGGGAGATCTGTTCCACCACTTGATGTCAGTATATGCTCACTCTTAAAACTAGACAGAATTTTTTTTTCTTGCCAGGGAGGCTTCTGGGTAAAGGCCATTTGCCCAGCTTCCAGAGTGTTCCTTGCTGTCAAGGTTTTATTGATGGTGCCAATTGACTGAAGAAGTAGGACAGCACCGGTGAGGACAATTCTCAAATTTCTTTGCAAGTGATGCATACTTACCCTTGCAGAAGAGACTGCTCTTGCATAACGGAGTAATGGTTTTCTAGACTTAGGACTTTTTTTTGGAGGACTTTACAGATGGGCGCTCATTACTTTTCAAGGCACTTAATTACATTCTTAAATTGGCTAAGAGAAATCCATCTTCACAGAGGTCTGGAGTGATCTCAGCCATTCATAATTTCTTTGATGCTCTCTCTGTG
Source organism: Chionis minor (assembly GCA_013398295.1). NCBI lineage: Eukaryota > Metazoa > Chordata > Aves > Charadriiformes > Chionidae > Chionis > Chionis minor. The sequence goes on along the minus strand of VZSF01002557.1, from coordinate 59,242 downwards.
TTAAGAAAACTGCCTCCCCATTGAACTCTATTTCTGCAGTAGCCTGCTTTTTGAGGCCTCTTCTCCCACTCCTTTCCCTGCATGGAATTGTGGTGGAGGTATCAGAAAACTCGACTTTTGCCAAATTTGACTCCTCTCACTGCCCTCTGCTTTCCTTTTGAGCAATTGCGATGCAGAAGGAGGCAGTGAGGTGACTTTGGGGCTTCTCTGGATTTACACCAGCAGAGGAGGCAGCTGTATCAAATATCTTGTGTCTAACGCAGGCATCCTTAGGCAAAATTCCCGCTTTGCTTTCTACAAGACTGACTCCATCACTACATTTACTAATTGTCCTACGAGTACTTCTCTTCTCTAAATGCTTCCTTTATTGTTAATGTGAGCAATTTCTTTGATAATATAGTCCATCAAAAAGTGAAATTGAGATTTAAATAGAAATCTATTTAGTTTTAAATAGTTTAATTTTTCTGAAACTGAAAAGGCTGTTCTGGAATATCATTAAGTACTTGGTTGTATCTGGAAGATGATTTTCAATTTCCTGAGTCTGTATGTTCACAAACTTTTATTTGCATGTTGAAATAATTAGATTGTCTTAGAATAATTAGTACATTTGACTTAGCATAGACACTTAATAGTCTTTTAAATCTGCTTTAAACCATTTGCATTAATTGTAATCAATCACTCATTTAAATTGGACACAGTTTTGGATAGAAAACAGGGTAATTCCTGGGGTTTTGAAAGCTGCTGGAAGGAAAAAGCTACTCATGCTGCTGAAACTGAACTTAATTGCGCAGCTAGTCATAGGACTGTGTTACTGGCTTCTCTGTAACTTTAGAAAAACAAGATCATTGTTGGCGCTGCAGCCAGTTGGATGACTCGTAGAGACTGGAAAAATCCAAAGCTTGACAATGTGCCTGCTTGTGCAGGATGTATTATTTAAATGTTGAAAATTTAAAGTAGATATCTATAAGAAAGCCCAACAAAGTAAAAATACAATTAGGTTATAATCTAGCTCATCTAGCCAAAAACTTCTGAGTAAAACTTACAATGTGTTTGAATGAAATAGACACTGCAGCAGAGGACTGGCTGGGAAAATGTATTTTAGTTCTGCAAGTCTGTTTGCAAAACAGTAGCAAATCCCAAGTTGCACTGTAAAGGTAAACCCATGAAAGTGCCCATGGGATTGAAATCTAGGTTTTTTTTTAAAAAAAATAACATTTTGGATACACCAGCACCTGGTGATTTGTTCAGAGGCTGCTAAAATAAAACACAATTTGAGTGTCTGTATGGGGACCTCTGCAGCTGTGGTGGAGAAAGTGAGATCTGCGTTACCCCAAATCCTGCAAAATACCACGAAATGTCACATGCCACCAGCCTGGATCTGCCTGTGTTTGTGGGCTGGCCCAAAAGGAGGGCGAATGTTCCTTCCTCATCTCTGGTAATGTTGCTTCCTTTCTTCCCGCATCTGTTACGCAGAATATCGCTTTGATATAAAAGCACAAAACATTAGGTAGTCATGATGCCTTTTTTCTGCTACTCAGCTATATGCCGGCTGGTTCTTTCCTTGATGGGTATTATGGGATATTTAGTGGAAGACAATGGCACTCTGGGATTTAGAGTCAAGCTAAATTATTAGTAGCTTAGTATCTCATTATTCCTCTTCCTTCTGTGAGTCAGCACCATTTTCAAAGCACCATCTGGCACCATGGCATCAACACCCCCTGCACGCTACAGTTGTTAATAACAATGTGCTGATGCACACGTAGTGGCAATCATTTTAGCCTTGGGTGATTGGAGAAACAGTGCCATAGCAGTCAAGGCAAAGATGAGGAGGCCGTCACCATCGGTTGCTCCTGCAGGTGATGTCTCTGCTGGAGTTTCATTTAGTAGCTATTGCTACTAGATGGTGTCCAGGTAGGTGGGCCTTGGGCAGTCTGCTTGTGCTACATTTGGATCCAGTTGCAAGCCAGGAGGAAAATCTCTTTTGGGAGCTGTAGCCAAGTGACATGGAAGAGTGCTACCAGCCTGCAGTCCCTTCTTCTGCATGTGGTCTGCTACCCACTGACCCTTTCAGGTCCCTGGCACCTCGTTTCCCTCCCAGAATGGCCCTCCAGTCACCACTACAGCCTCTTCTGCAGACCTTGGTTCAAATGCTGGTGGAACAGGATGCAAGATAAAAACAAGACCTGTTCTTGAATCAGGCCTGTGCTTTGAAATAGCCCCGTGAAGCTATTGTAGGAAATACTTTATGCTTTTGTGGTGGAAGCAGGAGAGTATATGTTTGGCAGTCTTTACTACCAAGGTTAGACATGCACTGAACAAGTGATCCCTGATAGTTTATTATCACAGTGAGAATCCTTACAGCTTAACAGAAGCAAGGCAAGAACAGCAGAAATGTCACAAAAGACCTGCTCCTTTAAGTGAACAAACCCCTCACACTTAAAACTTTAAAGGTAAAAACTATCCAATGAACGTATACGTTATGTACTCTCTACCTTGGTAGGGGGCCTTGTACTTAATATTCTGCTGGTTAATGTTAAAGAAGAGTTACACATGTATTAATTTTAACAATAGAGTTGCAGCACAGCTTAAAAACTTCTCAGGTTATTTGGTGGTGTATCTTGACTTCACAAATGTAATCTTATGACAGTTGATGTCATAAGCAATTAAAGCTATGTCATTCAGCAATTAAAGTAATGTTAATGTATTATGATATCCATTGTTACTACTCTGTGCAGCCTTTCCTGTACTAAAGTAAACTTTTATGTACCTGCTTCAATTTTTGTGTATAAGAACCAAAGGCTCTTTTGTCTGTTAGGGAAATTAACACATTTGATGAAACTCTTAAAGGGTAGAAATGGCTTCTATATGAGCACAAGTGTTCCTGTAAAATGCCTTCATGTGACTACCAAATATCTTCATGTAGTCAATACTAGCCCTTTGCAGGTTGGATGTAGAGGATACCTGAGGAGATGAGGTAAACCCTGTCCTCATCAGTAAGGGCTGATCAATTTTGAGTGGGAGGCATTGAAGGAGGGTTTGCCCTTTAAGCATGTGGTTTTGTAGTTCATAGTATAAACTTTACTCTTTGTAAGATACAAACTTTCACTTATAGTGCAGAAAATGGTTCCTAGGGTATGAGCCCGTTCATCAGGCTTATAGTTTATGGATAAAGCAATAAGAAAGAGTCATTTTTCAGAATGTATGTCTTCAGAGAGCTATCACACTGTCATCAGCTTTCACTGGAAAACAATTAGGAGGCTTCAACAATGATTAACATGCAAGACGTTTTTCTTTGGGACTTCACTTACAAGAATGACAGAAATTTCAATGCATGATCTTTCCCTAGTATATTCTTTACCATTCATCAAAAGCAGGAGTGGGAGAGGTAGATCATACAAGGTACAAATCAAGCAGGGAGAAGCATCTACATAAGTGAGAAAATACGCAAGTACTTAACCTTAGTGGGTGTTACCACTCCTTTGCAACTTTGGGGACCTTCTCTTGAGATTCAGTACTCTCTTCTCTCTGGTTTCTCCTGCTGTCGTCTTTGTAACTCTCCAGTTGCTCATCTCTCCAGAGGACTGTTGAAGAGGGGAGATTTAGATTAGATCTCAGGAAGAAATTTTTCCCTCTGAGGGTAGTGAGGCACTGGAACAGGTTGCCTGGGGAAGCTGTGGCTGCCCCATCCCTGGAGGGGTTCAAGGCCAGGTTGGATGGGGCTTGGAGCAACCTGGTCTAGTGGGAGGTGTCCCTGCCCAGGGCAGGGGGGTGGAACTGGATGATCTTTAATGTCCCTTCCAACCCAAACCAATCCGTGATTGTCTATGAAGGCTGATTTGTCTCTGCAGACATGCTTTTGAGTCCTCGTGCTATTCTAGCAGCTCCTATTGATGCTGAACTGTAAGATGGTAAGAGAGCACTTGTGATCTGATAGCGTGGGCTCTTATACCATCTAAACTTTTCTGAAATAAATGCTATTGAATAAGACTAGTGGTCTGTGTACCATTTGTAGGTCCTAATATTACATGTAGTTACCGAAGAATGGTAACAAAAAAAGAGCAAATATATTGCCAATTGTCAGCAGCCTTAAGCTATGTATAGGGAGACTTGCATCATCTCCCGAAGTTTTTCATGACTCCACAAATTGAAAAAGTTCCCAAGCCACTGGCAAAGAGCATGTCTGTTTTGGAGACTGTCCCAGTTGCAGAGAGTCCACCTCACCCCATGGCATCTCCTTCTAATTGGCAATTGCCCTGCTATTTAAAAGCTTGTCTTTATGTCTAGAGTTGATTTGTTGAGCTGCCCTGAATCTTGTATACTTTTGAATGCTGGATTAAAGGATTGTCAGTTTTTTGTAGATAGCAAGAGGTGGTGATCAAGCCACCACTTAACCTTTCATTTGATAAACTAAATGGATTGATCTCCTCAAATCTTTTACTCTTAAGGCGTGTTTTCCAGCCTTTTACTCATCTGTGTGCTTTGGCAGGTTGCTAAGATTTGATGCGATGCTTTGGAGACGAGACCCTGTTGATTGAGTTTGGAGGAAGAGGGTCCTGCTTGTTGTTGTAGGGCTTTTCAAGCCTTTCATGCCTCCACTTGTGCACGAAACAATTTTTTCTTGTTGTGCATTGAGGTTGTTCTGGCAGACCGTAAAATGTTTGATTTTAAATGATTGCCAGTCTTGACGTAAATCAATATGAGGGAGATGGAAATGTATTTCAGGATGTTTCTTTGTTGGTCAATAAAATGTTATACCCTGTGTCATCAAAAAAATGCTGAAATCAGCTTTGAAGAAGCAGAAAAATGCAACAGTAGCAGATGCAATTATAGTGATTTGCTGCTCTAAATCACCTCCTGTATACAGGGGTAAAATGGAAGTTAAAATAATAGAAAAGAGGTGTTTGTGTTCCTCAAAATCTGGGGTTTAGGTTTGATGTAAAAGAGGTAATGCATGCTAACAAGAAGATTATGTGACCTTTTAATAATGAAGAAATGGGAAGGACATCAGATGCTCCATCACTGAGATCAGTGACATTTCATGTTAATTGAATTAAAGCAAAAATATTTGTCCTAGACATTGCTGATTGAAGTTTCCTTCTTGAGGGGTTGGTCCCCATCATGACACAGGGAATGAAACCAAGCCAAATGGGTTTTTTATTATTATGTTTGGATGGAAATGGTGATCCAATTGCTTGAAAAGCATTCTTTTCCCATCTAATTATTTCCCTGTGAATACACAAATACAGATTATGAAGCTTGTAACCAGTGCAGCTTCTGGGAGGGGATGACCTGGGCCACCATATGATTGCAAAACTACGAGGAAAATTAGTTTACTTTCATTTTGGTTATCTGCTACGACAGCATTAGGTAGTTAAAGTAGAAGCAGCAGGTCAACTTCATCCCTCTGTCGGTGGAGGATGAGCATGCACACAGCTGGCATAAATCTTTCCAGTCTGCTTTGACAGAAATAGTACAAGTTCACCTTGTGGGACTTTTTTTTTTGGTGTGTCTACCTGTATGGGAATCAGAGGATTTATCAGATTTCAATGAACAAGGCTAGTGCAGCATTTTGGAAAGACAAGCTGTGCACTGTAAAGCCTGCAACGTTCGTGGACGCCACCTAAACTAAGGTAAGTGAGGCTACTGCTGCAGCATCTCTGGCAGTGGCAGAGCTTAAGGCAGGCTTTAAACACAGCATGGGATGACATTCCCTAATTCTGTTCATTCATTGTTTGGAAAAATGTGAAATGCACCTTAGTTTTCACGAGACTCTTGTGAACTTGTAAAAAATTTTTTTTCTTTTTAAGCTGGAACTAGATCTGTGTTCCTAAGCTGCTGCCCATGCAGCAGTGCGTTTAAAAGGGGAGAATTTAAGTTCTTCTGACTACCTTAGCTCCCAAATTTTTCATCTTTATGGCCACTCAATCCTTCAGAAAAGTCAGTGGAGTGTAACGGAACTGAATTCACCTCCTTGTGCAAATAATACAATAAATGCTATAGAATCTTGGGAACTGGTGCATAAAGTTTGTGTATACAAAACAACACACTTGAACCAGTGAGATTACATAGGTTACAACAATTAAAATAGAATCGTCATTTTAAAAAAAGGCAAACAAGAAACCCAGCAACACTTTATAAATTATATTCCCCAATATGGAGATTGTCTGACTGTGGAGGTGTGTACCTACCAGCTGACAAGTTCCTTAATGTTGTTATAAGCTGTTGGCATTCTCTTATTAAGACAAAACTGCCTATTTTCTGTACTCTGCTATCCAGCTGCACGCGTTGGCTGGCACAGGAGCCTCACGTGCTGAGTCCTGAAACCCTACCGCATTCCCAGGACAAGGTTGTTTCTGGACCACTGGTTGCTGTTTGTGGAAGGAGTGGAGCGATGCTGGAAATGGCGTAGTCCTCAATGTGGGCTGGGGGGAGAGGAAGCTGGAGTTGCTGATGGGTATCAGCAGGGCTGATTACTTGCAAGCCAAAAAGGATTGTATATGTGCTGTGGAAATGGTGAGTGTTAAGAAAGGGTTTAGAGGAATATAAAGGAATGTGTGCTCTATTTCAGTAAGGAAACTATCGTCAGCTAAAATACATAACAAAAATGAGTATTCAGCTTTTTTGTTTGAACTCAAAATGTTACAAATCACTGCGAAGAAGCTGTCATATGGTATTAGATTGACTATAACACTTCTGCTTTTTGCATGTCCCTTCAGTTGCCTGCTGAAAAACATATATCTTTGTTTCTGCTCAATTCTCAAATGTCCTACAACTTTCCACATTTTTTCAAAGCCACATAATACAATTCTGCAGCTGGGATATGTGTTGGAAGCGCCTTGGTGACTTCAGGGAAACTGCTTGAATAAAGTGAGAATTTCAAAGATCTGTTCCTTTTGTCATAGAAAACAAAATGAAGGGAGTAAGTCAGGTGTCAGAGACCGCCATCTTCTAAAATTTGTGGTGCTTATTGTGAAAAGCAATTTTCTAATGCATACAGAAATCCACTGGGCAGGGTTTCATTGTCAGTGTAAGGTCAGCCCGTAGGATTTGTTTTGAGCTGTTCTCATTTTAGATATTCAGGTATCTGATATGTACATGGTCATGAACAAATAAATCCTTGAAGAGCAGTGCTGCTGCCTGAATTTGGAGCGAACGAGGTGAGGAATGAGCAACCTAATCTTGGATCATTTTCAGTATCAATAACCCTTTGATGGTAGGTTTGATACACAACATGATTTGGACTGGTTCTGCAAAGAAGGGGTGCTGGGAGGTCAGGCAGGAAAGGCAGCAGCAGCTGTCAGCTGTGTGGTCCAACAGGAACTGCTCATGCGTCCTCAAGTGTGGCCAGAGACCAAGCACAGACTTGTCCAACATCAGTGGAAACCTTAAAGAACTTTGTCGCATCCTTTATGGAAAGGTTTGAAGTAGATTCTTTTTTTTCGTTTTTGTTTTTCCTGCAGTGCCCTCACGGCATGACAATATCGACAGGTCATTAGGAACAAAGTACTGGATTTTGAAGAAAAGTTACTGTATTTTAGCCTCTTACATCCTTCCTGGGCTTCCAAAATAGTTTCTTTTCTCCTTTTAGTGTTTCCTGTCAAATTTCTGCCATGATCTCCCCCTTCTACTCCCCCTGCTGTGTTATTTGAGGATCAGATATCCCAATTAGTGTCACTGCTATTCCTTTATGGAGGACTCTGCAGTATCAGATTAATAAATTTCCTCCATTTATAAGTTAAATTGGCAATTATTGGGGTCCGCACCAATTCTCGCAGAGCACTGACAAGAGAACGCCCTGTGGTACCCACTGCTGTGGCCTATAACAAATGAATTCTGCCAAATCTTTGCAAGTGAAATGTTTTGTATTTTAATTGAGCTGCTAATCTAAATTACAGCTGCCTGTGAAAATACAGCAACTTTTGTATTTTAATAGTTATGTAAAAGTATGTTGTTGGATTTTATTAATTGGATGTGATATCTTAACCTTCATATCTTATCAAGATTTAGTATACATAATGAGATTTCCAAATGTGCATACTCTTATTTTGTGTATGTTTCAAGATGATGATATCTTGTTTGAGACTTTGCATTTCCAAAGGTTAGTGTTTGTAAAAATTCACACTTATGAGATTGATGGTGATAAAAGGACAGATGTTAGATCCTCATTATGCCATGAATAGAAAAGAGATAGTTTGAACTGAATTCTGTCTGGATATACCATGTTTTTGAAATATGAGCTGTGAATTTTAAGTGTGGAAGTACAGCCACTGATCAGATATAGGGAGTAAGCAAAGGGCGATACATATATAGCTTTGAATTGGAAATGTAATTGTAGCAGTGTATCTACTGTTTATATTCTACCAAGGATTTGGAGGAAAAAGTCACTCAAGATGTTGACTTCTTTTTTGATTATAAATGCAAGACAGTGATTTTTGGTTTGGGGAAGCTTACATGGCATATGGTATCAAGGGTACACAGACGTTAATACATTTACAAGATTGGAGTTGCGTGGTTCTGGGAAAAGGCTCAGAGGTGATAGGACCAATATGTTTGAACTACATCAAGGATGTTAGGAAATCAGTGCTGATTACTTGGTTGAGGCTGTTGGGCAGAACAGAAGTAAGGCTGAAGTTGATTGAACAGACTGCAGGAACATTTGGGAAGGTGTGATTGTACGCAGAGTACTGATTATAATCTCTAAAGAATTCTTGTGAAAAGCAGTATAAAGTACAGGGTGATGTAAAGCAAGAAAAATAATTAGTTTGATCATTTTATGCTTCAGTGTATGTGATAATAGGAGGCTACAAAGCCCACTGGAGAGGTGTATGATAACATTTGATTCTAAACACATTCCTTGTGCCTGAATACTATTACAAGTCCTTTCCATTCCTGAAGAGATTCCTCAGTCTGTTCAGGGTAGATGAGAGTCGAATCTAACGCTCTCCAGCTGGTTCAGCTTGATCTGCAATGAATCCCACTACTTGATGTCTCCAAATATAATGACTGTCCCTGGATATTTGAATGCGTTCTCTGTCAATGATAACGTTCTTACTGAATGCAACTGCCGAGTGCCAAAGCAAAGACGAGCCCTTTATTTCCTCCAGAAAATACTGTATTTTAATGTGTAAAGTAATTAAATAAAAATTTGCTTTTAATTTGATATTATGGCTGATAGATATCTAGAAGCTATATATGTTAGTATATGGTATGTATAAATATTTATTCTGCTTGCAATGGGAGTTACTGCGGATGCTACATAAATGATCCAGAGCAAGCCTGAACCAAGTGTGATATGTTATACTCTTACACATTTGAAGCGGATCCAGAAGAGCTATGACTCTCGTCTATCTACTTTGCCTTTACTGGTCTTAATTTTTCTAAAGTAGCAGCAAAAAGTAAGGGTTTTCATTGCAGCAAATCTCACTTTTCTTCAGCACTGTATAGGTGTTGTGTATATAGGTGTTGTATATAGTGTTTCACTGTATAGGTGCTGACTTTTTTATACCGTCTATTCATCACTCAAAGGCACCTCTTTAATCAGAGAGCTCATTATTTCAAAATGTTGAATTGGAGCCACATGACCTGACCTGGAGGGAGCTGTGTTCTCTGGCTCGCAGGGGCAGCAGAGCTGGTAAGATGACTTATTCAGAGGATTTTTGGTGGCTAGAAAGGGAAAAATGCTAAATGAAAACAACAAATGTTTTGAAGCACTATATGTCAGACAATTAAAAGCCAATGCAAATGCTCAAGGTCTATCAGTATTAAATGAAGCAGTGCATATTGCCACTCTGGTAAAACAATGCATCGTGAAGTTATAAACAAAATGATTCGAATGATTCTTCATTGCTATTATTAATAGTAACTTCCTTCTCTAGATGATGAGGACATGGGAGCCTCTTACCTGGCAGGAGCATTCTTAGTCGTAGAGCCAATATCATTCCAAGGCTGTGCGCACAGCTCATTTTTTTTTACATGGCAAGTGACATCTTGGGTTCTTGTTTCCAGACGAGGGTGTGATTGGTTTGGGAGGCAAGACGTAATACTCCCAATTATTTCTGTAATGACTTTTCCAACTGTTCTGTTTATCATGTAGGCCTAGCCTTTATAATTCTCTTAAGTCTTGACACTCTTCTTTCGTCTCATAAAGTGTGCTATGCTTGAAGATCTGTGGATGGCTTAAAAAAAACCCAAAAAAATGAGTGGAGTGCTTTGCTATTTAAGCTCTCAGAAGTGGGCCTTTTCAAGGACTGTTACTTTAGATTGTGTGATCACTCTGCCATTCGATTCACCTTGTTCTTTTCCACAGTCATCTCTGCATTTCTTCATCTGAATATATAAGCAGTGAGGTTGTTGACACTGTCATTGAACATCCTCTTCTGGTCTGGCATAAAAGCTCTCAAAGGATAAGGACTTCAGCTCTCCTGAGTTACTGTTCCAATCCTCACCTGTAAGCTGCTATGGATAAACATCGTATCTCAGTGCCAATTCTTACCTTTATATTTAATGTTGAATATAAAGCAGTAGAGGCTGATGACATTTTAAGTGGCATAATTTCTTAAGGGCGGGAGGGCATTCTTGACTGTGTAAATATTTTATAAGTGCTAAATACTGAGCAGGGCTGGGCAGCTAGAGCTCAGTACCGAAATGAATAGTAGTAGTAGTTTAATTTTGTAAAAAAAAAAAAAAACCCAACCGACCAAACAAAAAAAACCCAAAAAACAACCAAACAACAAAAACCCAAAAAACCCCAACAAACCCAAAAAAACCCACCCTGAACCACACCCACCCCAAACAAAAAACAAACCAAACAAAACCACTAAAGTGGTGTCACTGAAAATGCTTTGCACCTTAAACATGGAATGTTGGTGTCTAGAGAGGCTGATAGACGTGGCAGCCCTCATTCAAAGCTTTGGCTACTCTGTCCTCCTGGCTTGTTGTATTTTACGTAGTGCTGCTCTCACTGAAGATAGTTGATCTTCACAGGGAGTATGAAAAAGGTTTATTGAATGAAAACTATCTATTAAAAGGCCCTCAAGAGACAAATCTATCAAAAAATGGATTTGTAATAACACAGCAAAATGCATTAATGCTGCTGCACAAAAATTTTGAGTACTGGTGGGGTATAGTCCAAAATTCATCATGTCATCCTGGCCCGTGCTGCAGCCTCGTTAACTTTTGTGTCGATATAAACTGCAGGGGCCTAAGGGAAGTTCTCATACATGTGTCTGTTTTGGCATTGTGCCTTTGAGGACTTGTGCTAACACTTCAGGATGTGGACCTGCTACTCCACTGCTATATTTATGCAATGCTCAGCAAGAATGTGAATCCTCTGCACCTTAAGGACATGTGGACGGGCAATTGGCTTGCAGAAGAGAACAAGGGGAAAATGGCATGTGATATTCCCCTCCTTAAATAATGAAGTTTTTTTCTTCCGGTTTCAGCTGTGAATTTCAAGTAGAATCTATTAACTGAAGTTCACAGGTACAACTCAGCTTGAGCAGTTGCTATTTAATTCTCACTGCAAAAGCAAGTTCCCTTTTGGTAGTTCTGCTTGGAGCTGTAATATAATTGTAATAATTTAAAGAGCTGCCAGGTGGTATACCAGGGTATTTCTCTGAGTATTCATAGCCATGGATTTGTCTATCGGTCCACAAATATTATTTGTCCTAAGCAGTAAGATTTCTAGATGAAGCAAAAATGAGACACAAGATTTCACTTTTATGATGAGTAAAATATTGCTCAGAGAATGTAAAGGCATTTTAATAAAGGCAGCCTGAGAGAGAAGAGGGATGGCAGGAACACAACATCCAGTGTAAGCAGATCGTCTTTGTGCATATACTGCTTTTATGGGAAGTGCAAGGCCAGGCTTAGCGGTAGGCTCCAGATGCTTTCCCATGCTCTGGAGATTCAAAGGTGCAGTAAATCCAACTTAGCTGAGCAACTGAGCAAGGTTTACAATTGCTTTGCGTCACTAGAGTGGAGCAAAGCGACCAGACCTTATGCATGAATGAGCCCTATAAACGTCAGAGAAATGAAGGGCATGGAATAATGGTGTGTCCCCAAATCCTTTGTACAATTCACACATATCCAAGGCTGCACGTGTGTGTGAGCGTAGCTGCATGTCCAAATGGACACATAAGCATGAAAAAGCGTGTGCTGAATACATGGTTACGTGTTTGTGCCAGAATAAATATTTTGTGGGCGTTTTCTGCTTTTGGTTATTTCACCATGTTACTGGAGCGACTGCAACCATTTTTCAAAACACTGGAAAACTGCAATGGTTTTCTGACAGTGGTAGAAGGGACTGTATGTGAAATAATCTCACACAGTGTGTGAAATAATCTCATCACTCCTTTCGTCCCCATTATTCATAACAGTTTTTTCTCTCCTGCTGCTTCTTTATGCGCTTTTGCATTATTTTAAAAATTGTGACTCTCCATGTGTTGAGCGTAGAGTTGTTTCCTGTGATGTAACTCAAATTTTATGGCTATTAGTTACTGTATCAAACTGGCTAAGGACTATTAGGCAATATCACAGACTGTAACAGTAGTAAATCTTTAACTCTACTTATAATATGCAGAAAAATATAACCCATAAACTTTTTAAATGTTTGAAGTAAAGGAAGAGCTGATGTTGCTGACAGTTTTATAATGTTTACGTAAATGTTTCCTTACTTGTGGCGGAATAAAACCAATGAGTTAGAGACTTTAAATGGAGCATATTAAGACTGCCTATTAAGGGAAATGTCCTGAAACTGTTGTAGCTGAGAATAAGGAATGTTAGATCATGGGAGCCCAATGAATAAGGCTGGGGGTTTTTCCACTCAAATTTTGTATTAGACTGTACTCTAGGATTTGTGACAGACCTCTTAGTTGGCTAAACCTTTGAGGCAGATGTATTTAGGCCTTACTTTTAGCTGTTGACAGAATACTTAAAAGGCTCTTTAACTAAAAAAGACATGTTTCGTTAGATCACTCATTAGAATAAATAGCTTTTTTGAAATAGAAGAATATATAAAAGAGAATAATACAAAGGATTAATACCCAACTGTCCTGCTACGTGTAATATCCTTGCTGGTCACTCCTTCCTTCCAGACTTTGGTCCAGTTGCTTCAGTGGCTTTTGGGATCACAGCAAACTCTACTCCCTCACCAGCTTTTCCTGCAGCCACTCAATCCTACCTCTCTTGCCTCCCCGCTCCTCTTTACAATTTCTCTGCTCAGCTCCCCTCCTTCCTCGGAATTTTTCTTGGAGGGGAAAAAAAAAAGGGTCACAATCAAAAAGGCTTCCTCCCACCTCCCCTGCTCTTGGGTAAAGACTGGTGCAAAAAGCTCTCTTCAGATGGCTTGAGATGTTCATCCTGTGTGGCACAGCACTTGCCTTTGGGGCCCAAGGAGTCCCCCAATCTTACAGCGTGCCAGCCAACCCTTGCGCTCCCTGGAAGACACTAGTGTTCCTCTTGGGCAGCATCTTCTTCCTCCGGCCTCCGCGGCTGAGCTGAGCACTGGCCCCGTTGCTGGCCGTGAGTAGCCCTGCCACTGCTGCCTGGCACCTGAGGGACCTGCAAGAGTCTGGCTTGCGGGTTTGCTGAATGCCTGCATGGAGAAGACCTTGCTGTTATCTAACAGGTTTGTGTTAAGTGGGATTTAAGGCTTTGATGGAGTCTAAATACATGGATTTATTCATAACACCCAGAAAGCGAAGAGATTAAAAAAAAAAACCCCACGCCCAAAAAACTAGAACGTGCTTGCTCTTCCCATTGGAAGGCTTTTCTCCCTGCCTTGATTCAGCCAGGTATTATTCCCTGGATAAGGCGGCTGTAAGGACTTTGGCCTTTGTCTGTGCGTCTCTTACTCTTGGTGAATATCTCCATTTTATAACCAGTCTGCACTTTTTGAGTCCTCAAGGGTCTTGGCAGGTTGAATCTTTTATCTCTGTTGTCCCTTTAAGTAGAGAATGGCTATGTCTTACCAGAATAGAAGTTGTTTCCCCTCTATACAGATTTACATGTCTTTACTATAGCAGGACTGGTTGCAAAAAACCTTTCTGCTTCAATGTGATTTCAGGGTCTCTCTTCCTGCTCTGCTGGCTCTACAGCATCCTTTAGCAGAGGCTGGGCTTGAAGTTCACTGTTAATGTGTATGTTACAACTTCAGATGACACCAGCATCTAAACTGTTTCGTTGGACATACATATCACTGTTTCCTGAATGAGACCGGCCATGTTCCTGCTCAGCACAGCTGGCTACCATGGCTGGCTTGGGATGTTTGATTCTGAGTCATTTCTTCTGTACCATAGGATTTGGATTTGACAACCATGGTCAGGTGCATCATCAACTCAGCGCTGATAAGATGAACTGTAGCAATTTACCACTGTAATATACTGGGATTGCTTAATTTAAAATAAACCTATTCTCTGGGTAAGTGAAGCTGAATATTTTGCATTTGCTGCAGACTAGGGACATACCAATTTGCAAATATTGCAGAACAGCTTCTGTAAACCAGTGATACACAGAAATGCAATAACTTGCCCAGATTCATGAAACTGCTCTCTACAGTTTCAGAAAGAGGTTTCTTTCTATCAGTGCAGGCTTTTCCTGAAACTAAAGACACCTTTTTACAAGAGACTATTGATGCTGTTTCCTAAATTATTTCTTAACTTGGCTTGCTGTCTGGAAATAGTTTAGGGGGAAAAAAGAAGTTATGAATCATTTGCCAGGGAACATGTGACCAGGCCAAGTTTGGTATTTTCTTGTTTGCTGTTCCATAGTGCAGCATGCAAACTGCCAGCCAAGTTTATTAGTATTGTACTGATATGTAAATAAGAGCATCTGTAATGTGCTTAGTTATAATAGCTGCAAATTGGGTAGCGCTTTGGTTTCCTGGTTACTAATCTATCTGTATTTAATTGGGTACATTTCAAACTATTAGTAGGTGTCATTTTTCCAGCTAGTCCACAGAAGTATGTTTATGATGGAAAGTGCTTCTGATTTTGTAGTTAATTCAGCAGAAATAGACAAGCTAATCCATTTTAAAATCTTAGTAGCCGCACTGATTTCTTCTTCTGGATTGAAACAAGCATATCTCAAATCCCTTAATTTTTCTGTTGGTTATATGAAGTATCATTGTACTAAATTGCGCTGTGAAAGACGTGCAAAAAGCTCATGATCGTTGTCAGAGTCCACACCTAAAACTGCTTTTTAAAATTGCTTCCTGTCAAAGAATGATTTATTATTTTAATTTTCACTACAGCAGTTAATGTGGTAGAAAAAAGTCTTCTGAATGACTTTTTTCATCTGACCTAACCTCATTACAGCTTCAAGGTATTTACCTCGCCAAAGCTATAACCAGTATTCACACCTCTTACCTGCCCCAGAACTCTCCAGAGATCTCTAACCCGTGCCATTGCAACCTCCTGCTTTCACTGATCTTTTGTACAATTTTGAAAGTCTAAAACCTCCTCTAGGAGGAAGGTGTCAGTTTAAACTATGGTTAATTCAGCTTGAAAGAGAGAGAAATGGGAAAACTGTAACAAAAATAAACTATAACGCTGCTGCTTTTCATCCTGGCTAGTCCTAAAATGAATTCAGAATCTAGTGAAGTCCACAGCAGGAATGCAATGACTGGATGCTACTAAATGCAGGCAGTTCAAATCTGTCTGATAACACTGAATTTTGGCTGAAAGTTCGGTGCAGTTTGTTTCATGTTATGATGTGTGTATGTTCCTCCTGTCAAGAGTGTGTTGAGTCCTTTCTCATCATAGACTGCCATGCTAACAGTGACTTCAGCTCACTGTGCTGATGACCCATCTTATCTCTTCCCTCCATCTGGCTTTGCTGTTGCCCCTTCAGTTGACCTGCAGGTGAGGCTTCACCTGCCTTGCTTGAGGGCAGGGCTCTTTCCTTGATTGCACCCTCATGGTGCCCTGTCACTGAAATTTTCCACTGCCAAGTGCCTCCATTGAGCCCATCACCTGCTCCCACTTGGCACTGGCCTCCCTTGTCTTTTCTTTGATGCTGAGCCCAATATTACTGCTAAGTTCCTACCTCCTTCCTGACCTAATCTCAGGAAAACGTCACTTTTTCTAATCATGATCGATCTTTCCTTCCCACTTCTTGCTGTCTTTCCCCAGCATCCAGTGCTGGTGTGCTGTGGCATGTCCTCACATCCCAGCAAAGTCCGGATGGAAATCTCCTGCCCAAGGTGGATTCCTCCATGGCAAATTTGGTCTGCAATGTTTTATATTGCCAGGTCTTTTTAGCTGAATGTGCCACCTTCACCATTATGGTAACAAGCCACCTTGGTTTCTTTAGAGCAGAAATTCATAGTCTTTTCTATTTCTGACATGCCCATGGAAGGTTGACAGAATTCTGATTGGGACTGTCCATCACTTCCCACCTACCTTTGCTTGATTTGAGCTGCGTTTTTACTTGATTTGTAAGCTTTTGGGGAAGAAAGTTCTCTATTTGCTCAGTTTTTGCGTGAGGGTATCACAATGGGATCCATAACGAGATACCTCAGTGGTAAGATAATACAAACATAATAGTAATACTAATTAACTGCAGGCTAATGAAAGTTCATTGTGTGTGCTTGCAGGTTGAAGAAACATTTAAAATATAACACTCTAACGTAACTTTAGCATGTAAAGAACAGTAGCCTGTAATCAGCAGTGAATGACTGAAGAAAATGGAATACCTTGGTAAGGCTATAGATTTTCAGTTTTGGAAATGTATCTTGATAATCGTTGCACCTCTCCAGAGAGTGATCCAAAGTAGTGGGTGTGGTAAGACCTATGAGTGTACTACCTTAATCAGCAGTAAATAGGTTTATACTTCATTTCAGTCATAGTAAAGTGGTCTTGTGAAGACCACTGGCTTCAAGCCAGTGTACACTTTACATACGTATATTGCTGAATCACGGTGTAATTCCCTGTTATTCTTTTAACTATAGTGCTGGGTTTTCTTCACTGGAGTCAAAGGTGTTTCCAATAGTTGCCTGTTTATTTTTTATTTGTAAGAATTTTTGACATTTATCAACTTTTTATCAAGGCATCCCATTACTAATACTTAAAACTACTGAAAACTGAAAAAAGACAATCCGTGCGTTTGATATTTCCCAGAGGTCATTCTCACTTGCTTAGTACAAAATTATGAAAGAAAGAATTTCAAAAAGATTTTTTTATACAATTGATCAAATCCTGTAGCAGTGCTGTATAGGAACATGAGAACTGACTTGTCGCTAAAGCATTAATCCACGTTTAATATACAGCTCAAATATTGTTGTCACATTTTGCAGCAGAAAATTCTTGAGGAATAATGTGAATGGAATCAAGAAATGTTAAATTGCACTAATTTGAAAATTGTACAGATGACATGTTAATTTACGAAGATAGTCTAGAGGAACATGACTGAGAAAAATTGCAGTCTATTTAAGGGTAGATTTGGAGGAGAATTGAGTAAGAAAACAGCATTTGGGTTTAGTGATAATACAATGAAGATGTCATAAGTTAGCAGGCAACCTTTCTGAAGCTCTTCAGATGTCTTCTGATCTTGGAAGCATCCTCCCAGATGGAGGGAGAGGAGGGGCAATGAATGCTGCTGGAAAATGTGCAGACTAATAGAAAACAAAATGTTTGGTGTGCTGGTGCTCCTCCAGGAGCTGGCTGTGCTGCTGGAGGAACTGGATTTCCCATCAGCTCACCTGGATCTTGGGCAGCCTCCGAGTCCCAGCACGTCCCAGCTCCCCATGTTTGTGGCTCATGCTGAGCCGGAGCTCTAGCTCCAGGGGTTTCTGGTTCCCGGTGATGCAAGCTGCTGATGTGATAGTGATTTCATTTAGGAGGGAACCAGAAAATAGTGGCTTTTGTTCCAAATCAGAGTGAAGCCAAGTCTCCAATTGCTCTTTGAAATACAATAGCTCTGGTCTGAAAATTGCAGATGAGTGGAACCCCCATTATTATTGTTTTTTTTCCCCTGTACCATTCAGATTCAGGGTTGTGGCAGCCCGGCAAATAACCCAAATCTTTAGCTGTTCTCCAGCATTGGCCTAGTTTCAAATTGGCACAAGGTCAGTTAAGGCAATTATAAGGTCTATGGCTGCCAACCCCTCTGGCCTGCCCCTTTTGTAGAGGCAAAGGGAAGAAGCAAAAAGCACCTGCTGTTTGGGGAGCCTCAAGAAGGAGGGGTGGAGTGCCTGCATTGGGGGGCTGGTGACACGAAATGGGAAAGCGGTGATTCCGGGGATTAGTAATTTGCCAGCGGAGGGTTTGGATTTTGTTATGTAAGAGTTCAGACCAGCAGCAAGGAAGTCTCATTGTTGAGGAGCTGCACAGGCTGTGCAGAGCTCAACAACACATAGCGCGATTTGTTTGGGGACGTTCATCAGCAGAGAAGGACTGAACATGCTTGTCTTCCTTCCTTTTTAGCCTCCAGTGTCCTTAACGGTGTCCATCCATCATGATCCTGCCAAAACTAACCCCAAAACATTTGATAGAATGACTTCAGAAATTCAGGTATCTGCAGGGCTACTCAGAGTAGTATCTGAAGAGCAGCTTTGGTAAGGTGTTTTAGAAATGTCGCCTTGCTGAGATTTTGCCAACACAAGCTACCATGGGGAAAAAAAACAAGACAAAAGCACTTTTCTCTACATCAAGTACCCCAAGAATTGGCAAGATGAAAGAAATACATGTTGCAGTGAAAACAGCAGCTGCAAAACTATTGCTTTGACTGAGTAGCAAGGTGTTAAAGTTTACGAGGAGCAGGAAGCATTTCCCCAGAAATGACAGTGCCCAGCTGTAATCATAGGAATGGCAAAAGAACTAAGATTTAGCACAGTGCTAACACCAAACCAATAGTGCTAGAAAAGGGGAAGGAAGCAGGTGATGAAGATAAAGGAGCTGGTATGCAGTCCCAGAAAGAGAAAGAGAGCCTGCTGCTCTGCATAATATAATAAATACAGTTTTGCCAGCAAAGGAGGCTGCAAATTAACCTAAGCTAGTGGAGAATAAAAATAGTCTTGGAAGTTAACAGGTCACCGCTCAATTAGAGGAAACAACTGTGTAACCATTAAAATCACAAGTTGGAGGGTTGTGAGCAAATGAGCAAAATGTGGTAATGGATGAAGGGTATTTGAGAGCAAATAATGGGGAAATTCTGGTGGTTCTCTGTTTGAATAAAAGTAATGACCTTAACCAACACAAAGCGCTCAACAGAAGGGAAATGCATGGCTCCATTAAAGGCTGTAAGTGTTAGATAAAAGTGACCTCTAATGGGGAATATAAAAAAAAACCCAATAGCCCTAAAGATAGTGTACACACAGGCTATAATGCGAGCATTTATTTTGATGTCAGAGGGCTAATGGCTGCAGTATTTAAAGAGGAAACTTTAGAAGTTTGATGAGAAAGAGAAAAGTCGAGTTGCCCCAGGTTATGCCCACGTGTATGATCTCAGCATTGCTGCTGCTCCGTTGTGTCTTGGGGTCTTTCCCGAAGCCACGCGATTCCGCAAGGCAGGGTGTCTTCAACAGTTGGGTCAGGCCTTGGATGGTCTGGCTAATTACTCTGCAATAGCCAGCTTAAATTACTGCAGCTGGTGCTCTGCTGGTGGGGAATATACAGTGGCACTTCAGTAAAGTGCAGTAGCTTTGCTGTCAGTAATTGAAATGATCCTGAAAGATAAAGCAGTAAAACAATTTTTAAAACACTGGTGATAAAGAAAAACAATTCTGCTGCAATTATGCCACTAAAAAAAAAAAAAAGGAAAAGGGATAAAATAAAAAAAAATATCTGCAAAGTGGCCTTGGGAATATTTATCTGGTAAATGGAGGATAAGCAAAATACTTAAAAAATATTCTCCAATTTTAAAGTTAGGGTTAATTGAAATTGAAGATGATTTCCTTATAGGGAAGAGAATAAAGATAAAACCAGAAATATGCAAAACTTGATAGAAATATCCACAGTCCTTTTGGAGTTCCTACATCTGCACTGAAATAGTGTTTGATGGTGTCATGCTTCTGTGGCAAAAATGAGGTTTCACGAACATTCAAACCACGACACAAGGCTTTTGAATGTTAGTGAAACTTAATTTTTTCTTTTTTTTATAACTCGGGCTTTGTCCTACCTGAACTCAGAGATACCACTCAGTCTGTTTAAAACAAAACAAAAATAACAACCAGAAAACCAACAAATCCCCCAAAATAGTAAAAACCAACCAAAACAGGCAAGTAGGGCAAGGGATGAGAAGAACATATTAGGTTTTCAGGTTTGTTTTTTTTTTTTTTTAGTTTTATTTTTTAATTGCAAGCCTGTTGTGTACATGGAGATGTTGACACCAGGAGGGGGGAATTTCTGGCAGACGGCCCTCTGTACTTCTAAGAAAAGACACATCCAATAAAAAATAATTGGAAGAGAAAATCCGGAGAATTAAATGCTAAATAGCACTGGAAATGTTAACACAAGAGGGGAAATTATTAGTAGATATATAGGTGAGACTAAAACCCCTCCCTTTATGGGCAGAAAAGGGCAATTATAGGTGAAGGGCATATACCCTCATATTAAGTATCTAATTGGGATTATTTATCATTGCTAATTAGAAGAAGGGTTGGGCATCTCAGCCATATGTTAAAATCATAAGCCCAGAGAGCAGGGGTTCTGCATAAGAGGATTCTGCAATATAGCCAATACCCAAATGGTTGGTGAGAAATTAGGAGTTTTAAAAGCAGTAGGACATAAAAAGCAGCAATTCTTGCTTTTTATGGGGCAATCCTTGGAGGGGAAAAAAAAAATAACATGCTGATGGTGAGGCAGGCCACATTGTTATGTCCCAAATCATTCAACACCAGCAGTATTTGCCCAAGCAGACTACTCGCTATAGGAGAATTAGCTTTAATGGTGGCAGAAGAAAAAACGGTTCCAGTTGAGTGGGGCCACTGGAGGGGCAGTGGGGAGAGGCTCTATTATATGTCACACCGCTGCAGCCAGATAAGTTTGTGTTCTCCACCTGCCTGACAGCACTTGCACCAAAAAAAGGTTGCAATACCCATTTTGGGTAAAATGGGCCAAGTTGGCCAAGACTTGTTGTAGAAATCATTGAAGCCAGCTCAGCTCATGTTGATGGTGGTGGGTTAGGACTTGTGCATGGCAAGGTTGAGTTTGTGGTTTGGTGGTTGATGTTATTTCCATGATAATTAGGAGTAACCACTTATAAATCTGATACTGATGCAGATCTTGTAGTTTTCTTTCATATCTTTGTTATATGGTGCAGGGGCAGGCAGAGATTTGCTGCTCATACAGGATACCAGATACAAGGAAAAATGGTTGTGAACCTTGCGGAGCGAGGGTTTGTTGATGGATAAGCAAAGGGAGGGTGGCAGCAACAGGCCAGATTCAAAATTGCTCATAAAAATTTAACTTTTTTGGACTTGTAAATGTACGAAATCCTTCTCTATTATCTTGGCAGGTCTTGACTGTGCTAACCTCCATTCCATTAATGCGCAAGATGTAAACACCCGCTCAGACATTCCCTGTCCTGTAGGCAGTTCAGCAGCTAAAATTAAGATTCAGAAATTGGCTGCTTGGTAGTAAACTGTTATTGTGGAGGTAAGCACCTTGGAAACCACGCAGCTGTCACTGCAAGGTGGTTATTTAAATATTTAGAAACAATATGACTATGGAAATCTGTAGTCTGAGCATGACTGAGCAACCTTTATGGCTTTTTAATGAGCCAGCCCAAACAAGACACGGTGGCAGGCTGAAACGGAGCAAACAAAATGACTTCTTTGAGGTGCTGATGACTTTGTGGCATCTCAACTTAGGTGGTTGTATCCCACCTCATGCCTGTGTCAGTAGTTTGTCATCCAAAGCAGACAAGTTTAAAAGTAATGCTGGCGGTTGCAGGTGGAAGTGTGGTAGTGGAAATTCAGCTGCATCGACTATCTGAAGTCCCCACCCATGATGTCTACTGCCCAGCATTTTCTGGAAGCAGCAAAGCTGATAGAAAACAAGAGGCAGGTACCAGAGAATTGCTTCATTAAATGCATTTCCATGTCCAGCTGGCTTCTGTGTGCTAGAGAACTAAAGCGAATTAAAGAGATATAAACATAAAATAATAAAAAAGTGAATAGCAGTTGAAGCTATATTGAATATATGAGAATAAAAAGCTTAGATAAGAATATATTTCTTGTCACCGCTTCTTGAACAAAACTTCCAAGCAGACTGTTGGCTCTGGGGGTTGGAAAGAGCTTGGGGAATATTTAGTCTTTAGGAGCAGGTCTGCATTGTGTGGGGAGGATGTGTTTCTTGGCTTTCATGCGTGCAGGACTGTGCTTGCCAGTGACTGTTGTAGTTGTGTCTGTAGCTTGCAGTGAATCCAGGGATATCAGCAGCTCACAGAGGGGTTGTGCTCTGTGAATTTGGTAGGTCTTGGGCAATGATCCCTGTCTGCTCAGAGACAGATTCAGCCTGCCAGTGCAGATAGCGAAGACTTGGTGTGTCCTTCCACTCTGTTCCTACGAGAAGAAATGTATCCACCCGACAAGCTGTTCCTACTCTCAACATGACAGTTTATTTATGGGTTGTTAATGCCCAGTGTCACGGTGGAAACTCGCTTCTGCTTTCACCTGCCACAAATCAGGACATAGTGCGCTTTCATCGGAGGGCCTGGAAAGCAGGGGGTTCAGTTCTGTCCTTACTACCTGCAGAAGGGCGCTGGCATCCAGGCCGAAGACAAGATGGTACTTGGACAAGACGGACAAGTACCGCCCTGCCAGCGGGGATGCAAGTCTGTGCTGCTTCCTACACGGCTCATGGGGAATATTTCTGCATGGGAATATTTTTTCATGATAGTCCAATGTTTTCAAGGTAGCGCTGTGTTCAAGGTCCACTACAAATAGTCTGAAAGTGGGATGGGTGTAGCTGGACTGGCTCATGGGGGGGAAAAAAAGAAATAACGTGTGTGGTTTGTGTTCCCCTACCTGGCAGCATTGCCCAGAGCCTCAAGGACAAAGATTAGAAATTTAATGCTGTAATGGGTGCTTGTAGAGCAGGAAGGTTACATCTGCTGCTTTTTTCTGTCTGTCCCATTGCTGTAGTGGTGCACTGCAGTGACAGTTTGCCAGTTCTCTGTTTGGGATGGATGTTTTGTGCTTGTGACACCTTGATCCCTCTAATTAACAAATGCTTGTAACTCAGTCTCATGAATCTTCCTTATTTTGGCAGGCATCTGCATTCAACCAAAATGATTTATTAGCAAAACTGAAAGGATGAACAGGGCCCATTTAGAAATTTGTAAGGCAGGAATAGATAAATTGAGCGTAATTGGCAGTGCATGTCTAAGTGTGCAAAATGTTAGAAAAAACAAAATGTCGCAAAATAGAGAAAATAGCCTCAGAGCCCAGGGAAGCAGGGGTCTCAGGATGGGGTCCCTTTTTCCAGAGGAATATTCAGGTAGCACATAGGTGGGGAGAGTTGCATGGCAGTAGATGAGTATGCGCATTCATCTCATGGCTGGCTAGAGAGTTTGGCAGTGCCTGCAGGATGTGGCAGAGAAATGCGTTAGAAGCTGGGTCTCACCATGGTTGAGCAGGGGTCACAACTGCCTCTTGTGTTCTCTTGGCCACCAAGACTGGTGGGTGGCCCTGATCCTTGTTGTTCTTTCTAGGGAAGAAGTCCTTCCAAATATACAATTTTCAGGAAGAAGTTCTTTCCTGTGAGGGTGGTGAGCCCCTGGCTGGGGTTGCCCAGAGAAGCTGTGGCTGCCCCATCCCTGGGGGGGTTCAAGGCCAGGTTGGATGGGGCTTGGAGCAACCTGGTCTAGTGGGAGGTGTCCCTGCCCAGGGCAGGGGCGTGGAATGAGATGATCTTTAAGGTCCCTTCCAACCCAAACCATGCTGTGATATATATGCTACCCTGTGGGGTGGGCAGCTCACTAGTTTTCCTGGCATGTGCTCTTCCCCTTTAGTCTGTTAAAGCATGATCTTGCCCCTAAAATTCACCTCTGCTGCGAACTCTTGCCAAAGACTTGAGCTTCTCCAGTGCAAGAGCAGTGATGCTTCCTGGGTGACTTCTGCTGTTTGGCAGTGCCTGGTACCTGTTGCAATATTGTTATGAGGAAAATGATCCAAAGAAAGGAGCTTTTATTACTGCTAGAGGTAATGAACATCAGCCTTTTGCTATCAAAAACTGGTAGGTGGTACTAGGACTATTACTGTCTCACCAGCGTGTCAAAGTGCAAGAAAGCAAGTGTAAGTACAGGAACTGGGGAGGTTGGGGCTTAGGGCACTAGACCTAGAAGAAATTGGACTTGTTTAGTGTACTGAAGAAGCAGCTAAGGGTGATTTAATAGCACCCTGCAGCTACTTGAAGAGCAGGTACAAAGATGATGGAGCCAGACTCTTCTTCAAAGTGCCAAAAAGCACAGCACAGGGCCCACGGGTTGTGTCTTGCAAGGTTCATGTTGGAGACTAGAAAAAGTTTTTGCCGCCTAGGACAATGGAGCAGCAGTGGACTCTCCATCCTCGGAGCTTTTCACAACTCAACCAGACAAAGCCCTGCTTGATCCGATCTAGTGTGGGGAATAGTCCTGCTCCAAGTGGGGGGTGGGACTGGCAGTCTTCTGAGACGGTGTTCCTGCTGGTTTATGGAGTCTGGACTATCTGAAGGTTAGGAATGTTTAAAAGAAGGAAGCATAATCAAAATTTGAAACAACTGACCACCTGAACATTGCTGTAAATGTCATGCAACTTATTGTTTACATGTTTCAAAATCAAAGCCTGCAGATAAGGTTAAACCCCCCCTACTTAAGTAAAGAAATGTCAGGAGCCGCTCTGCTGCTTACTGGTTTAGGACTAATAAAGCTGCCTGTTCATAAGAGTAATATCTGTGACCTTAGTGGCTTGCCATGGGGACATCTTTCCCTCTAGGTAAGATCTCTACAGGGGCATTGGTCTAAATGGAAGGCAACAACAGAAAGATGTCCATTTCACAGGCTTAATTTGTAATAGGTTTGTATTTCCTCATTTACATATAGAAGGTACATAAAAAGCTGTACGTAATTACTGCTTTGTGTATAGTATTTGAAGATTTTATATGTGTTGCTGAGGTGATAAATTACAAGGTCTTAACTTGAGCTGTAGAGTTCTAGGATTTAATTCCCTGTTGGAAGCTGTGTGTTATTTACTATGTTTGTAAGAAAGCAATTGACAAAAATTAAGCAAAAAGGAAAATGTAGGATTAGATAAAGATTATTCTTTATGAGGTTTGGGAGAAGATTCTTTTGCAGGTGATATAAAGAATAAAGATGTGGGGAATCAACCCTTTACAGTCTATTACCCGTATGGTGATATTGGCCTTTGTTATGTATTCAACAGTAACTTTTTGCTATGGAGAAAGCGGTGTGAACAAATGAATCTGTCACATAATCGCTTCTAATATTAGATGGAACGTAATTGAATTTCTCTACCAAAAATTACTGCAGGGGGAATATAATGATGTACTATATAATTGATATGGTATAAATATGAATTTCCTTCCTTCAGAAATGTGTGATGCAAAGACATGATTCCATTGTCTAAATAGGCAGCTCGGTTGCTGGGGGGTGCTGTGCCCGGCCTCCTGTACGGAGAGCACAGGTCTCCTGAGAGGTTTCTGTAGGTCCCACCAGCAATTCTCTTGTCCTATCTGCCAGGTTGTGCCAATCTCTCTGTTAGCCTGGAATGTAGGAAATGGCATTAAGTACCATAAGTGTCAACTGATCAAAGAAATGGGTGATGGGATTTTAAGGGATGATGTGAAAATCACAACTGATGGCGTTTTGAAATGAGCCGCCTTCAAATAACATAATTTTTTAAAATGATGAGTTGGAGGCGTTGGGATGGAGGCAGAAGTTCCAGCTGATATAATTTTCAAGTGTTTCAGCATTTAAATAGATCTGGGCATGAACCACTATGCAAGTTTTTAAATCATATTTTGCATTTGATTACTTGCTCTTGCTGGTTTATGTAGAGTTCATCTCAAGATTCTGGGGTTGACTGTTTTTTATTTGACATTCAGGATGCAAAACATGGGGGTTTCAGAGCTTTTGCAATCAAAGCTACGTTTCAGCCTTGTAATGTAATGAAGCTGTTTTCTTTCACCAGAAATACACCCATGGTAAATTGTTTCTATATATATGGCTGCAAAATATTAAATATTAAAAAGGTAAATAGTCTTCCTTTTCTCTGAGTATATTTAGAAACATTCATTATACAGACGAAAAATATACATCCATTAAACTGGAGCTCTTTGGGGTTTGAAATATCTAAACCCTTGTAGTATTTTAATGTTTACAGTTCGTTTCTTTGCTTTACAGAGTAAATAAATGAGAACTTTCTTTGTTCTTATACAAACATTAATAAAATAAAAATCTTCACTTCAGCGTGAAGCTTGCTTGAACAAAAAGGTGATATTGGGCCTTGGAATAATATTTTTGCAGCAATTACATGAAAAATGAACTTCATCTGTGTTATTGCACAAAACCCAGAAGGAGGTCCTTGGCCAGTAGAAAACAGTGCTCAATTTGGTTTACATCAGATAATTTTTTTTTTCCTGTGTGTATATTGTAGCTCAGGGGGAAGGATGGGGGATAATCTGAGTCGGGGGGAGAATCGCTTTCTTCAGTGCTGTAATCCAGAGGTTTTTGTAGCTCTGCAAGGCTGGCCAGGTTCACTGGGAGGACGAGATACTGGTGTGTGTTTCCCATTCAGAGGATTAACTCACTGGATGATGCCAAAGCTTTGGTCAAAGGCTGCACGGATGAACAATTTGATCTTGTGTTTGTGGATCATTTCTTTCTTCTGGTCAGTAATGGGATGTTTGTTTAGAGGGGAAAATTGAATATTTAATATGGGCATAAGGAAGGAGCTTCATCTTTAGAAACAATGATTATTGATTTTTTTCTGGTAATTCATATGTAAATACATTTGCTGTTCAAGGACATTGGATGAATGCTGTGAAACAATCAGCCCTTTTCCACAAACTTTTTATGAGATGCTAAATATACACAGATCTCTGTACGGTTTTATTTGAAGATATAATGCCGGCCCTTTTTTTAATTATCTCACGCTCCATGTTCCCCTACCTTAGTGGCTGTGCTGTTATTTTTGTATAGAAGTAAGGCATAGGTGATGTCGAAAAGACAATGTAGCCATAGAAAATAGTGATATTTTGGCTGAGTGCTGCTTCAGCTTTGACAGCCAGATGGAAACAGATTTGATTTGTAAGCCAAGGACAAATGCTACGGTTGAATACTTACTGGCTGGAGCCGAAGGCTGGATGCTCTCTGTTCTCCCGGGAGATGTGGCAGCTTTTACTCACAGCTCGGTGCTCACTGATGAGAGGATGGAAATGTACCACCACCTTCTGATATTTCAGTCACTCGATTTGTCTCTGGCATCTCTAGAGTTACTTAATTTGTTATTGCGTCTCCTGAATATGTATAAAAGGAGATAATCGAGGGATTAAGTCATTGATGCAGGGGGTTGCAATATGACCAGAGTCTAACTCCTGTGAAATTAGTGGGGTGTCTCCTGTGAATTGCGATAGTCGCTGAACTGTGCCTACGGAGAACAGGGGGAGGGAAACCTTACATGAGCAGATAGAGAAATCTCACTTTGTCACCGAGCTCTTCCTCCTCCGTACGCGCTGTTGGAGTCCCTCTGTAGAAGATTGCGCTGAGGGATAAAAGCATAACCTGCTCCAAGCATCTCTGCCTTGTGATGCTGGAGGGGGCTGATTTTGCATGCTGCCGACAGTCCGGCCCCTCTCACACACACACTTTAAGTGCAGAGGTACTTTAAGTACATTAGTGATCCAAAGAACTTGTTCTCTACTGTATGCTGGATTTAACCTAAATGATTGTTTATTCTTCCTACTTATCAGTGTGTAGGAGGGTAGGATAAAGTTCCATAAAAATCAAGAAGCAGCATTTCTAATTTTCTTTTTTTTTTTTCTGGTCCTGGGTGTGTGACTGATTGAAATTTGAGATTTGAAAAGTGTCTTTCTTGGTCAGTGAACTTCAAACACAGATTAAGTTTTCAGTGAGAACTGATGCAGTTTAGTGCATTTTGAAGAAAGAGGTTTTTCAGGTAACAAAGTTATATCAAGCAAGCACATAACGCTGCATTTCCTTTGACTCTCTTCTACCAAAAGGGAACGTAGGCCAAGTTTTGTTCCCATTGGAGCCAACAGGAACTCAAGCTATGCTGATTTTTGGAATGAGCAATATTTGACAGGCTGAAACAAATGTGCATTAAAAAAAAATCTCATAGAACATAATTTTGTGCAAGTCTGGAATTTTAATAATTACATTTTCATCATTGAAATCTCAGCTTACAAACGTAAATGCGTGCACATTCAGAGTTCGGTCTTGCTATGAGTTTTGCCAGTAGGAACTTGCCACTGGCTTTCTGGTGCTGCTAAAGGCCTACTTGAATATTCAATATCTATTAAGCAAGGTAATTGAATTAATGCACTTGAAATGGATCTTATGTAAAATATAAATGAAAGACACGTTTATATTAGTTTAAAGAATATTAACATTAAAGTATTGCCTTGTAAAGCAGTTTAATTCAGTGGTCTGGAGACAATTGTTAACTGAATTAGTGTAACTCCTGAGAAAACACAAGAAGAATTGAGTTACTCCAGATATATGCTTGTCTGAGACCAGGATCTGTCTGAAGGCAGATAAAATGTTGTTCCACAATACTGTAATTTAGTAACATTGCAGAAATATTAAAGCACAAAAGTGAATACCGTGTAATTCAGCAATTCAGGATACAAGAGGGGTGAAATAGGTTGGTTCTAGAAATCAGAGTTGAGAATTTCCTGGGTTTTGTGCAGAGGAATCATCAGCCATACATTTCCAGCAACGTATACTACGTATATTTGTAATATGGTTTCTAGTCCTCTTCATCAGGTCTCTTATGATCACAAAATGTTGAATACATATAGGTCAGCATCCCAATATAACTTCACCAGTCTGTACTTGAATGTTTTGATTGACATTCTCTTTTAGTATATTTTATCTTTAATTGCAAGAGCTTGTAAGAAAGGTGCCAGGGGCTGAAGGGTCGTCTCTTATCTTCAGAGCACCTGCACCCACGCAGCTGCGTTCTAAAACCACACAGTTGCCAGCAGACACAAAAAACCGCAGTGTTATTAGGAAGGAGTTGCTGCTGGGTGAGGGCATTGCACCCTTTGCACCTAGACCCTGACCTCTTCATCAAGGCTACCAAGAGAAGGGTCAGCCGTGGCATGACGTGACTGTGGTGGCTGCAATGTGTGTCACTCACGTCACGCCATTTGTGCACGTCCTGGTTTTTGGAGAGGCATTAAAAAACTTCTTTTATTTTCAGCTCACAGGGCCAAACCTGTTCTCAGAAGTGGGTGCAGCTAGGCTGGGAAGCCGTGCAGTTTTCCAGGCCCCTTCCTCCTCTTTCACCCAACAGTTGTCATCTAAGATGGATCAGGAGGGAAAAGTAATTTTTAAACCTGTCTCATGTTTTGGTTTGAACCCTGTAACTACTGTCATGGCTAAACTGGGGTAAATGCCTCTTGCTGTGAGCTTCAGCTAAATGTAAACAATCATGACAATCTCTTATTTCTTTTGTCTCTGGTATTTCAAAACCCTTGTAAAATGTACAGACTGTATTTAAGCCTTTATATAAACATTTCAATGGTAGCTAAGATATCAAAGCATATTTCTAGGTGAAGTGTGTATTGTTAGCAAAACCAGTCATGCCAATGGATGACTTGTTCCCAGAGGAGCTGGACTTGTAAAAGGCTCTTGCAAGATTTAGTAGAAGTTTGGTGTAAGGCAGTCCTTATGCGGTGCTGATCAAATCGCTGCTGAATGGGGAAAAAAAAAAAAATCTATCTGATGGTCTGTCTTCGTTTCAGACTGAAATAATAAAACATTCTGGAAACTGGAAAAACAGAGCAGCTAAAAGCCCCAGCAGATCTGAATCCCTCTGGAAGCCAGCCTTCCTCTTCTGTCTGTAAGTGCTGAGTGCCAGCAAGAAGGGAGATGTTGGAAGTAGTCTTGTATTTCATAGTTGCCGATTTTGAGTGTGTCCCGTCCCCTCCCTTCCCCCCCCCCCCCCCCCGCCTCCTCTCCCCCCNTCTGCCAGCTTAGGGGACAATAATTATGAAAGTACAGTACAGACATTGGAGGGGAACTAGGGTCTTAAATAAAAATGAAAAATACGAGGGAAATGCTTTTATGTGATCTGGATGAAAAGAAAGGTGGAACTTGTGAGCTTTTGCGACTCATATAAGAGTGAAAACTCAGTCTTGCAATGTAAGGAGAACTGAGTATTTGATAAAAGGCTGAGAGAGGGACTGTGGAGATAAAAAATTAACCCTCAGCAGACGAGTGAGGGCTTACCAAGAAGTTATTACTCAGCAATGGAACTGATAGCGGGCTGTGATTTGAATTTGTGAATGTGGCACCAAATCTAAATAACTCCAGGAGCAGCCTTAATGGAGGATGCTAGGTGAAACTCAAAAGTTTTTAAAACTTAGAAGGTAATTTCAAAGGTAAATGGATTAAAAAAAACCCCATTCTGCCAACATAATAGTGAGCATTAGTAACAAAACCAAAGACAAGAGTTTGGACAAAGGAGATGAGAGCCCCATTAGCTTGGTGGAATTCTTCACAGCAGCAGGAGACAGTGGTGCAGCAGAAGATAAATAGACTATTTTGTGTCTGAAAGCTAATGCTTTTGGAGTTGGGTGCTAGAGCACAAATCACAGTATTGCCAGAAAGAGGGATATTATCACTATGAAAAAAGCTAGAAGCGGTAGAAAGTAAATAAATGAGATTCAAGGCTTTCGGCAATGAGCTTATCTCCACTTCACGAGTATTTCTATAAAAAACTTCAGAATTTGGAAAAGGTACAATATTTAATTGTAACTGCATGGGGGAATGGGGAACCAACCCAAGATTTGGTTAGAGAAGTGCCAAAGCCCTTGGTTTAATCCAAAATCCCATTCACTGGGGAAGCAGGGAGTGAATGCAGGGGTGGCGCAGCTTGCAGCATGCTGCAGAACACAGAGATGCTCCCTCAAAAAAAGAGAAAATGAAGGTAGTGAGACTTTAGCAGGTTAACTGCTTCTGGCACACCTGTGGTAGTCCTGCCTCATTTTTGTGTAGCGTAGCAAGACAGATAATACAAGTATCAAATAATCGAAGAATGGTTTGGGTTAGAAGGGACCTTAAAGATCATCTAATTCCAACCCTCTGCCATGGGCAGGGACACCTCCCACTAGACCATGTTTCTCCAAGCCCTGTCCAACCTGGCCTTGAACAACCCAAACTATCTCAGTCTGGTCTCATAGCAGAGGGGCTCCAGCCCTCAGATCATCTTCTTGGTCCTCCTCTGGACCTGCTCCAACAGGTCCATGTCCTTATGTTGGGAGCTCCAGAGCTGGACACAGTATTCCAGGGGGGGTCTCCCCCGAGCAGAGCAGAGGGGCAGAATCCCTTCCCTCCCCCTGCTGCCCACGCTGTGGGGATGCAGCCCAGGATACGGCTGGTCTCCTGGGCTGCGAGTGAACATTGCCAAGTCACTTGGACATAGAGCCATTGACCGCAACTGTCTGAGTGCAGCCATCCAGCCAAATCTTTATCCACTGAGTGGTCCATCGGTCAAATCCCTGTTTCCAATTTAAAGACAAGGATGTCATGCAGGACAGACTGCCTTAGAGAGGGTGAATTAGGGGAAAAATGTTTGTGTATTGCAATATCAGAAAGTTGTTTGTACTTCTCCCCTTAGTTGCAATTGGTACTGCATATACATTTTTGGTAGAAAAAATACTTGAGCTTAACACAGATAACTGAATCTTTTTTTACCATGTATTTTTCCTAGCTTGATAGTTATTAGGTCTTCATGTATGAGATCAGTCTCTTGTGCTGTTTGGTGTTTTTAAGTATCTCTGGTATTCGAGGGGGGATTCTGACAAACAACAGATATCCTAACTTCTCATTCTCGTTGTTAATGAAGTGGATTTTTGATATCTCAATATCTAGACATTGCAATCACTGCAACGTTCTTACCCACACCTTCATCTTCAAAGTCTATCTTAAAATGAAGAAAGGGGGATGAAGATAGACCTTATGAAATAAAGCCAATATGAGAATGTCTTTGGAGTGTTTTTGAAGGTTAAGGGTCAGTTTTCCTCTGTCAAAAAATCACTAGCTAAAAGGGGAACAAGAGGGCTATAAAATCTCTGTGTAGGCAAGAGCGGGAGCATTTTTTTGTATAGCAAATATATACACGCTTTTTCAGTAACAGCCTTTGGATTGAAGTTATCATGCCATAAAGTCTTTCAATTTTAAATTTCATATTTTAGAATTGGTGAGAAACCTAATGCAGACTATATGATCTTCTATTGTATTAACACTTCTTGTTAAAGTCCTGATGGGAAATTTTGAAAACTAAAATTAAAAGTAACTACATCGTAATCTGAAATCGGCTGGCAGAACAAGAGGTAATAATAGCGCATCGTACCTTTCAGGCTTGCTCTGTGTCAGTACCAGGCCTGAAATAATGAATGTAGGAAAAAGTTGTCATGTTCTCTCAGATGACTGAATGCAGTTTAATGTTTGCAAACTGAGAATGAAACAGCTGCCGAAGTGCAGCGTGATTTCCCCGACTCCACATTTCAGAGGATAAAAAGTGGAAGTGAACCTGGGTGGGTGTATCTGGCGTTTATTCCACTCCCTCGAGTGTGTGGCATGCGTGTTCCTGTGCTACACACGCAGCGTGCACAGCTGGGGAGCGAACGGGAGAGCAGGAGTGCCTCAGCAAGTAGTGCAAGTGATGGGATGTTGCTGAGGAAAGATTTGGTTCATCTCATGTGCACTCCATGAATTTGACTCCTACCAGGACCACGTAACGCAACCTTGACTTGCTTTGCGAAGTCTTTCACAACTAATGTGCTGCCAGGAGTCTAGAAGGAAAAGGGTTTATCCCAAACCCGCTCCTATCTCGCTGGCCTGGGCTTCTTTATGTTCAGAAAGCTGCAGTCAGAGGTGATGCGCAGGAGTGAGAAAGCGAAGCAGGAGGAAGGCAGATAATTCAGTGATAAATAACAGTTCAGGTAAATTTCTGCAACTTAATGCTGAGGGCACGTAAAAGAGCATAATCAGAATGGGCCATTTGTAGTGACTTTTTTTTTTAAATACCTTCAGTATTTATATGCAAGTTAAAAGAATTTGATTTTCTTTTCTGTCCTGGTTTGCTTATCGCAACACAGGCTGCAGCACGTGCCTTGTTCTCTCTGAGGGATTTTTATGGCCCTAATTGCGATGCTGAAAGTACAGAAGCGTTACTGTTTGAGGAGGAAGAGGTGTCTCCAGTGCGACTCTATCCCAGTGTAAGAGTGCTGTGTAAGGGAGAGCGAATCGCCCACGTTAATTTAGGTTCCTTCTCTCATTCTCTCCTAGACTATAGAAAGAACTGGATGAATGCTTTAGACTAGGACCGTAAGCATGTGATGGTTGTAGTTGGATGATGTGAAGTCCGCACAGGCAAACTAAAGCTTACACTGTACCCAAAATTGTTCTGCACCAGCAAGCAAAACCAGAAGATGGTCGCTTGACCAATATTGGGAGAGAAGGGGCATGGAAAAATGTGTGGAGGGGGAGAGAAATGGTAACAGTAATCGTCACATGACAGACGTTCCTGTTTTGTCTCTGCTGTATCACCCAAGCTGATGTTTTTTGGGGAGAGGCCGTTGTGGCTTCTCCTGGCTGGGAGCATGGGCTGGGTTCCCAGCGTGGTGGTGAAAAACTGCTGGACAGGGGAAAGGGCTCTTGGTCTGATGAACCAATTCGGAAACAGATTTAATCTTTCTGAGATTTATGTTGCTTTTCTCTGCTGCTGCGGTGAGGGTTTGTTGGGATTTGCAGCCATCCCTGAAGCTTTTAAGTAAATCTTAAGACTGCTGTTGCTGAGGGGGCAGTTCCCTGCAGACTCATCCAAACCAGACAAGGATCTTTGGTATTTAAAGCGCAGGCCTAAGAGATGATGAACGCAGGAATCTGCACCTTGTGTCTGGCAGAGCTATCGACCAGGAGAGGTAGTTCATTTTCTTGAGATAACAATTATTATTGAGAGGTTTGGAGCCTCTTCCTCCTTTGGCAAGCCTTAAAAAACTGTTACTGAACTACATGGGTAAATTATTTTTTCTTTGGGTAATAAAATATTGCGTGATAGATTAGGAAAACTCACTAAATTTGCAAAAGGTAAAAAGAAATTACATAAATGACATACTTTACTTTTTTGAGTTATATCATCCAGTAATGAACATCCAAATTCATATGCCATAAGCAGCAATGATACATGAGGAAGGACAGCTTTGTAGGCCTCCCCTCTATGTATTACATTTGTAAAACTAATTTGTTGTCATTTCCCCCGTATATTTTTTTACAACCCACAAGAATGTAAGAAGCTGAAGGAGCAACAGTGACGAAAGTAAAATCAGGACGTATAATGATGAGAAAAGATTAATTTTATCATTAGCTGAATCTTTTAGGGCAATTTTGCTGTCACCAAAGTAACATTAATAAGCAAGTCTACAGTAAGACACAGCAGAGCTGTGATTAAAGAGGGGCAGTGTTTAATAGGCTTTGAAATGCATCTGCACGGTGCTGGCTCATTCAGGGAACACACATCTAAGGGCCTTGCCTGCTAAGGGACAAGGAGAGAGAGAGGTTTCTAAAAGCACAAAACTTACAGTCGAATACGGAACTGGCATGTAGTGACAAGATGAAATTACGGCCTATTCTGCCAGGAGTCCTCCCTCAGATGTCAGGACTGTAATTTAAAGAGAATAAAAAAAAAAAAACCTGTGTACAATTTCCCATCTCCTCCCCTTTATTTTTCACATGTATTACGAGGAGAGGGGGGGAAAAATGCCATAATTAAATAGCAAAAGAGCTTCTCATTCCAACCCTGTCAGAAAGCGGGGGTGCTAGAAATCTATTGCTGGTTTTTATATTAAAGGGAGCTAGGTACATTTATACCGGCTCATAGATAAGCATGAATATCTTTGGTGCTTTGCTTTGTGCTTTGAAGATTTAGCTGGCAGTATTGATGGAAGTCGCAGAATAGCGTATGAAAAACCCTAACCTTTAATAAAGACATGGATCTCTACGATATGAATTACCACACACAGATCTGCAGGGAAATGTTTTATTCTCACATGTTTGTTATTCTCCAATTTAAAAATCAGTTCCTTACTTACATAAGGTCAAGTCTTGGAGATCACATGTAAATTTGGATTAAAAAAATAACTGGAGCTGGCCTTTCTTTAATGACTCTAGTGGTCTTTGGATGAGCTTTTTTATTACTCTTTTTTTATTTATTTAGGAAAACTTGTAGATACCACATCAGTTTACCAGTGTAAGTTCTAAATAAAATCTGGGGAGACCGTTAGTAGTATCATTAGTGTGACGCACAAATGTCAGTACTCTCTTTTCTTGATGGGCTCAATTGTGCAGACTTTTGAGAATGTTAGTAGAATGCTTGATAAATATGATTTAGTTTTTAATTTGCAATGAATTTGCAAATTTTGATGAGTTTTACATGGCTTAAAGTTTTGAAGTGAATATTTTAAAAGCACTATAATTATTCATTAAATCAGTAGTTACCTCTTTACATTCCCAATTTGAAATAACTAGCTCAGAATGCAGAAATCCAAATGACAGCTGACAATGAATTGCTCCTAAATTCTCTGTAATAGCGTGTTACCTTTGAGTTTGTTTTATAATTGGTACAGATTCATGTTCAAAGGTATAGTTTGACTTTCTGCTAATCCTTCTGATTTAATCAGTATAATAGTCATTCAGCAAAGGAAGTTAATCAATCAGAAATAATTAGTAGTGACAGTAGAAAGTAGATGGTACATCAGATTTTTGGGGACACGGCCTGAAAGACTCAGTGGAATCTTATCTAGTGCAAACAGCTAAGACTATCAAGTACCGTGATAACCTTAATAACTTTGTGTTCTAGTAAATCTTTAAAGACTTTATAACAAACAGTAGGTGCGCGCTGAAGTCCCTATCTTATTGGCAAGCGGCAAGAGATGTCCTGCCTTTTGGGAAGATGTTTATGCCAACTCTTGGTGATTTTTCTGTTCTTAATCAGGGGGAGAAGGAAGCATGGGTAGAAAGGAGGTTTCTAAGCTAAGAGAAACGCAGCCTCCTGTTTACATGTACTTATTTTAAAGGGAGTTTGTTAGGAGGGTGGCCAAAGCTGAGTGCTGTAACCCTCACACAAGAACAATATACACCTGACTTACGGGATCTGGCTTTGCTATCCATGGACAACCTGCCTTGGCTTTTATTTCATGTCTTTCTGCTCCTGAATTTACAAATTCATCCCATTTGGTAATGGACTTCGGAAGTCCCACTAGCTCGCTGCCTAGACTCCCGCTGCAATCCCAGGAAAGTGGTAGGTGCCCCTATCAAATACTTGGTTCTTCCCTAGCAAGCTGATGAAGAAAGGGCTTCCATGGTGCTGCAGGTCTCATGAAAATCTCTGCACGAGGAGCTGAGGAGCTACTGAGAGCTCAGAGTTGAAAGCTCTTAAAAGGCATAGCAAAAAGCCAGTCCACATTGATACTAACCTTTCTCTCTCAAAGCATGTAATCCAGGTAAAAAGTCAACTAGTTGTAACTAGGTGTGAACACTTTGTATTTGTGTCTTACTCATATGTTTTTTTAACTAGTCACGGGACCTTGAAAGATGGGATGGCAATGGCACAGGAGAGCCATAGTCAATTTATACATGTTGAGGTGGCACAATGGTTTTCTGTGAGAAACAGGCTTGAAATTCTGCTCCAGAGGGAGGTGAGGGGAGCAGGCCATGTTTCTTGTTGTTGTTGTATCTGGCATTTAGGATTTCTGGTTGGTAGCTTATGCTGTCTAGGACCTTAGAGCTCTGGAGGGAGACTGTATGCACGCTGCGGTCAAACACATGGCAAAAAGTTGTTTCTCGCCTCTGAGGGCCTGGAGTCTAGAGCGAGGAAAGAAAGACCCTGCCTTATGATTACGGAGGTGATAGAGCTATTTGGGGAAGCCAGGTCACCAAACCCACTGTGTTTTGTACATGCAAAATCTTCAAGCAGGGGAAGAAAAGAGGGGAAATAGTAGAAGGGCCTGGCTGTCTCACAGGATGAGCTACAAGAGCAGAAAGAAAAATGAGATGATTCATCTTGCAGCTGTGAGAGGTCCGTATGATCTCCTGAGCTGGTACGAGTTCTGGTGAGTCTGCTAAAATGCAAGTCCTCTCACTCCTTATCCTTCAGCTGCAGGAAGGAAGAAGCAATAGTATTCTGCGTTTCATCCTCCTTTCCCACTCCTCTCTCCCAAGGAGGGCTGCACATTGCTTCCCAAGTTGCCAGCCTCTGAAAAGGCTGTATTTAACAAGTTTGTTTGTCTGCACAGCGTCTCCAAGAGGGAATCTTAACCACAGTGATGCACTGGCTATTTTTTCTATCTTCTGTAGCTTCTTCCATTTGTTTTTCAGTCAATGCAGATAATTATTGTTCCCTGTAGAAATGTCTTTTAATACAATTGCAAGTCTCCTGAAATTACAAGGAAAACTACAGTATAATGAAGCATATAAACCCAGTGCTGATGCTCAAATAACTTTTGGCCTTCAGCAAAGGAGACTCATGTGTCTTGATACCGATGACCTAATAGCACATTTTAGCATGGGAGTTCTGAAATTTTCAAGATTTTCCCAGCAGGTTTCATATTACACAACATTTCAATTAACTATGGAATATCACTAGAAAGGGAGGGAAGGATTTGTCTGACAAATGATGATAATTTAAGTAATGATTTAGGTGCTGCGCACTTGAATGCTAATTCTGTTATGGCTTGGAGTGTGAGACGTGATTAATTCAGAGTTTTCATGTGACTAAAAGGATCCAGATATCAGCCCACAGCTGTTCCCTGTTTAGAAAGTAGCTCCTATTTTTCAAGAGGTGATAGAATAGCAGTTTCAAAGGCATTTGTTCTCTGTAGTCCTGGGCTTCTGCGAGCAAAGGCGGATCCCCCAAACAAGGATTTTATCTTCCAGCAGTGTGTCAAGAGTAGCATGTGTCCCCGCTCCCAGGTGTGTGGGGACATGAAATAATTAGCTGTGATGGGAGAGGCTGGCTGAGAGAGCTGATTTCTGTACTCGCAGCTGTCTTCAGAGCACTGTCACCCATGCAGGGGTTTCCAGCGTAGCACAAGGAAGCGCGTGCCCGAGTGACAAGTTCTGCTTCCAAACAAGCTGTGCCAAAACATCCCTGTCCTGGCTGGGGCTGCTCTTGGGTGGGAGACCTTCCCAGAGGATGGTGACTCATTTGGGGAAGGGAAAGCCGTGCATGGGATTGAAGTGAGACATGAAGAAATGTCAGTATTCATTTTCCCTCCCTCCGATTTGTGTCCTTTTTGGAGGCAGTAGGTAGTGCCCTAATTAGAGCAGGCCCAATAAACCCAGTCCTGCTGGAATTTGAAGTGGGCCCATGTGTCACCTGGCCCCAAAAAATGTTTCAATGAAAGCAAATTGTGACTATAAAGCGATAGACAGAGTTGTCCAGATTATGTCTGAGATGGGACTGGAACTCCTTACATTATTCAGAGTCCTTGGAGATGCCTTAATTTTGCATTTCCTGATGTACGTGTGCATGGATAGAGCTCAGCTGTGAAGTGGCTTTACACTGTCGTGTTCCTACTCCTGCATAATATTCTGTAATTTCATAAATGATGTTAACTTTAATGATTTAACAAGAAATATAATTATGGTTTCTACAGCAACCATGACTTTAAATATCCTGAATTATGTACATGTCTAATCTCAAACATAATGAAATACTAATGCAGCTCGTTGCAAGTAAATTACATTCAAAGTTAAAACTTTTAAGAGAAAACTGCTTTTGAATGCTCAGGATGGAAAAATATGCATGAGAAAGCCCTCCTTAGTATCCGAATTTCTGCTGGTTCACGCTCAGATAGTTAAAAATAAAGGAGATTTACTTCAAACTTCCCAAGCCAATTCATTTCTTGGCTGAAAATAAGCATGCGAATGTAATTTGTAAGCAGTGTTGAATATCAGCATCGGATCTAAGTTTATGAGCACCCCTCCTGATGCAGAATTGTTGTGTTGCTCCCAGGAAAAGTTGACACAACTTGTTATTTGGGAAGGGAGCGCTGCCAAGCAAAATGATGATTGCTCTTTGCTTTGGTCCTCTGAGGTCATGCTTTGGAGTCAGTTGTGTCTGAGGACGTCGTGGCCTGCGAGTGGGTCACCTTGGCATTCAACAAAAAAACTACGCAAGAAACTTCTGCCTGTAAAAACGAGTACGTTTTTGTGAGGCCAATTCTGGCTCTTACAGAAGTTTGCTGTAACGTACACTAGCCTGCGAAAGGAAGGGAGTGCGAAAAAGGGTGACAACACTGCTACGAGCAGGGAAGCAGTTCAGAGTGAAGGAGTGCAACACTTGGGCTGATAAAACAGATGCTCCTAAAGCAGTCAGGAAAATTGCCAATGGGCTGGAAACACCAAAGTGATGGGAGCAGGGGGCCTCCCTAACCACCTAAATACCGAAAGGAGCAGTCCGCTCTCCAGATAGCAGAAGCTGTGAATTTTCAATCTTTCTTTTGCTTTAAAATGCTTTGAATCCATATTAGAGCGTGGGCTTGTGAGGAATTTTTTGTTCTCTTTCAATCACAGCTCTGTCATCTTAGGTACAGAAGGTGAGGCCAATTTTTTTCTTTTTTTTTACTTAAATCTGAAGTGATTTTTTTTATCCTGAAGTGGAGATTTTTTTCTTTTGGATTTGCATTGGTGTAACTGAGAGCAGATTTGATTTGATGTCTCCAAATGAGTAATTCTGTGCTTCATATCCTGGTAGAAGATCTGTGGTAATATGGAGGAGGTTTAAATGAGGAGTTTTAATAAGGACTTAAATTATAAATCCTTGCAAATCACTCTGATAATCATTGATGTATTTTATTAATGAGTATAAAAAAGCATGGTTCTTTTACTTAGAGTTCCTGTACTTCTGTTTTGAGCCTAAGAAGTTGAGGATGCTATTTTGTTTCTGAGCTGTTCTAGCTGTAGGCAAGCAATTTAGTAAAAAGTATATTGGAGAGCTGGTGAACTTTTAAACAAACAAAAAAGCACACCAGAAGTTAAAACAAAAGACGAACTAACAAGATGCAGGCAGAGATAGTGATTTTTGTCTAGTAGTAGGATTTAAAATATTCAGTGTCTCCAATCTCTTGCCCCGTCATACTCTGACTGAACTGTGATAAGTATAAATATTATTGAAAGAAACATACATTAATTTCTCTTGAAAAATCTTTTCCTTCTTTTTTTTTCTAATGTGAGCAAAGCTGCCAAGTTGCCGTAAACAAGGCCACCTCTTGTGGCAAATTATCTACCTCAGGGTGCAGAGAGACAGTGAATAAGCTAATCTCTTTTTCTCTTTACAGGATACTTTTGTTGAAAAGTAGAATTTATGTTTAATACTTTCACTGTTGATTTCTCTCCTTAGGATTATATAACCACCAGATGTCTCTAAAACCATATTCTCTCATAAACATTTTATAGTCTTCGAAGATGTTGAAAATCTGGGATTTATAGGACTATTACATCCGTCTACCCAGGGATCAAAAACTCTATTACAATTACCCCAAGTGCAAAGTCAGAAAATTTATTTAGCTGAGTAGATAAGTTTGAGAATTTTCAAAAGTCCTCATTTAATCTATATACAGTAAAATCTAATATATTAACCTCCTTTTGAGACATAAAATTAAAATCCCTGTAGGATACAATACTTTTATCAAAAATGTAAGTAAAGAAAGATTTATTAAGTGGGATAGCAACCCCATGAATCTGAATACGCCATATGGTGTTTTATTTCCTTGTGCTTATTTGAAGTTCGTTCGGTTTCATACAAATAGACTTTTTAGATTCAAATAAAGAAGTCCCCAATGCAGTAGAATTTTGGATGAACTGGAGGAAAACATCAGCCTTGTGTTCTGAAGGATCCCTATTGCAAATATGCTGTCCTTTTATCTTCCTCTATTAAATCCTGAGGCTGGTAGTTTAGGTAGATGAGATGACAGCCAGGATGTGACCTTGTAAGTATTTGGAAGAGGTATGAACAAGCTGAGTATGCTGCTAGGTTAAAAACCTGTACCAGCTCGTAGCTAAAAGCACATCCGCTTGAAAGAAGTGAACTTGACCCTTACAAATTAAAAATAATGAGGAGGAAGAGGAAGGTGAAGCTCAAGGGTCTCCAGTATAGGATATTACCTGTAGCTGGGAAGCAGAGCAGGTCTTTCCCGGAGACGGGGAATGCCTATACCTCGTGCTTCTGAAAGGGAACTTAAAACTGTCTTTGCATTTGTACTTTTACTCCAGCCATGCCTGGGAGCGTTCAGAGCTGTCATCTAAGATTAATTTACATCACTAAATCACAGAATGTTAAGGGTTGGAAGGGACCTCTAGTGATCATCTGGTCCAACCCCCCTGCCAGAGCAGGTCCACCTAAAGCAGGTTGCACAGGATGGTGTCCAGGTGGGTTTGGGATGTCTCCAGAGTCAGAGGCTCCACCACCTCTTTGGGGAGCCTCTTCCAGTGCTTGGGCAGCCTCAAAGGAAAGAAGTTCCTACTCATGTTGAGATGGAACTTCCTATATTTGAATTTATACCCATTGCCCCTTGTCCTATCACTGGGTACCACTGAAAAAAGACTGGCCCCCTCCTCCGGGCACCCTCCCTTTAAGTATTTGTAAACATTGATGAGACCGCCCCCCCCCCAGTCTTCTCTTCTCCAGACTAAAAAGATCCAACTCCAACATGTAGTACTTCAGCAGTTGGCGTAGCTGTTGGCTTGGAAGATCCATAAGAAGTTACCCAATGGGGCAGAGCCTCCAGGGGAAGCGCAGACACTGAGGCAGCATGTGGGCTGCGTCGCTGAAGGTGCAAAGGCACCTGGTGCCTCTGGGATGCGGCAGCGCTCCCTCTGCTTCTTGTATTTCCCTGGTGGCTGCGTTGGTTCAGCTCTGACTGCCCTCATCCAGGTTTAACCATCCTCGGAAGGGAAACTTCAAAGTGAGTTTCAAGCATGGCCGCCCAAAAAAAAAGCCCTGAATTGTCAGAGCCACAGCTGTGGTTTGGGGTTTCAAAGCTTTTGGGAGCTTTTCTTACTGGAGCTGGAGCTACAAGTTCATTTAATGCAGGCTACTAAACAGCTCTTAGGTGATAATAACTTTCATTGCCAGCTTAAGCCGAAGTGGTTTCTGCCATTGCATAATGTTTTATCTGCCTTGTATCTGTATAAATGGTGGGTAACAGCTCTGTACCTGAAATGTAATTCCTGAAAGAGAGCCTCGGGGAGAGGAAGCTCACTTGGAGGTAGTCAGAGCTCTTGAGAGGCACTTCTGCTAACCAAAAGCAAGTGATTTTCCAGGTTCAGACTTTAGTTTGGGTTGTTTTTTTTTTTAATAGGATCCAGTCTTAGTAATTATGTTTACCATCTGAGCGTTATTACTGACATTTATTTAGAGCAATATAAATATACAAAGATGTTTATCTAAGGAGCCCTAACTTGGTGTTTTTGCAG
Organism: Chionis minor; assembly: GCA_013398295.1. Lineage (NCBI taxonomy): Eukaryota > Metazoa > Chordata > Aves > Charadriiformes > Chionidae > Chionis > Chionis minor. The sequence continues at coordinate 16,579 of VZSF01002557.1, read as the reverse complement.
TTAAAAGAGATAAGCAAGTCCTTATGTTTACAGCAGAAGGAATGAGACCTAAATTCATAAGGGTTTGCTGCTCTTGCCTTCTACTACAATCCCCTCGCTTGAGCACCTCCAGTGTCCCCATTGCATCCTGAGTTCCCCCCTCATGTCTCCAGTTGACTTCTACAGAAGAGGAGGGAAGTGTTGTGGCTGGGTTTGAGGGATGGGTGTGCTTGGATGGCTGGCAGCACGTGTATATCACTTAGCAGCGGCGTGTAATTACTGAACTTAGTCTGCAGCCTTTCTGTTACGTGGAGACTTACTTTTCCACTTGCCGAAGGGCTGCAGACTGAGAGGCCTGCTTTTATCCCGCTAGGAGCGTTCAAAAACTTGTAGGAACTTAAAAACTTCTGAAACCTCCATGTCTTCTCAAATTTGTTTGTAATTGCCCAATGCGCTCAGGGATTCTTGGAGGAAAAGCAATTTTAGGTTGCAAGGAGTAAAACTCAGTAAGAAGGCTGGTCTGTCTCATTCTGTGCTTCGCTTCCCTTCCTCCCCCACCTCCTCAGTTCAGTAGGAGTACTCTAATAAGCTGCAAAAAGCTATTTCCTTTCACTTTAGACCAAAAGCTATTTTTCTGGTGACCATGTGGCTTTCCTTCGCTGACTGAATGGCCCTAATGCAAAAGGCCAGCTAAGTAAAACGTGTAGGCCCAGATCCATTCCTGTGTCAAACATGTATTTGTAACTTCAGGCTGGCTTAGAGCTTATGAAGATGCTGAAGCATTTGCAAGATCCAGGGGGTGTTCTGATTAAATCGAGAAAAGGAACATAGAAGTTTTTCTATTCAAACTTTTTAAAAAATATGAACTTTTTTTAATAATCTTTTTTATGCTAGGAGCTGATTTAAAAAAAAAAAGTGTTTATTACTGTTAGCTTCACTTTGCAACAACACTGGTAATGTAGTGACATGCCTAGCACATGCAATCAAAGTTATGCATGGGGAATGAGGTTTGTTTCAACCAAATTCAACCCTCTGAAGGTTAGGAAGCTCATTTAATCCAGCTCCCCGGTCTCTCCCATTGTCATATCACATTGAAAAAAAACCAGTAGGTAGGAAGAATTGTTTTCTTGAGTGCTTAAGAAATGTAGATGCTCTTCATACGTTTAGAACACATGCAGAGATTATATCCTTCCTTTCCCTTTCCTGTGTTGCAGGCATAGCCCTGTAAATGGCAACGGCAGGAAACGTTCACCATATCAAAGTGAGCCTTTCAAGACCCTTTTGCCTGATTAGGCTGTTTATTACCTTGTTCTGTAGAGAACACAATAGATTAATTAACACAGTGAACTGTATTTATGTGGTCCCCTGTATGGCATCAGGCGGAACAAGGTTAAGAGCTGCACGTGCAAATTTTGCAGCAGTCGGAGTGATTTATCATATTATTATTCATCTCATGTAAGAATCATTAATGAGTTAATGTAGTGTGTGAATCTGAGGCAGGGGTTTTAAAGAATGCGTGCGCTAATCAATAGTTTGCAAGAGCTTGAAAAACAGGTTATTGAAATCAGTCATAATTAGCCATAGATAAAACCCTAATAAATCACTGGTAATGCAGTAGTTCTCTTCAAATTGAAAAAAATGGAAAGACTAGAAGAGGGTCAGAGCAGTGAGCTATGAAATTATTCAGGAAATGAAATGATGGCAAGAAGAACTGATAGTGATACAAAGATACCTGTATGGGAACATTTAAGTGAAGAAAATCCCCATTTCCTTGAGGGATGAAAAGAAATTGAGAGAAGAAATGATTATATATTCCCAGGAAGCAGTAACCTCCCTCCATAACTGAGGCTGTGTGTTACCACCATTTGAGGCAGCTGAAATGTGTGCTATCGTATCTCCTTTCTGCATTATGAATATTTTAAATAGAAATAGTTAATTTCAATCAGAAAGCTTCATCTTTCAGGTAAGATGAAATGCCATGATCGTGCCGGCCTCAAAAAGGATTTTGAAGAAGAGCCCTGAATTATTTTAGTAGCAGCTTTACTTCCTGTCCTATGCAGTGGACAGCCCTTCCAGAGCATCTCACCACGGCTGTCTCAAGCACTTCTACCTTCTTGCTCTTCCTGGCTCCCCAGCTCTGATCCTGAGCTGGAAAAGCAGCGACAGGAGCAGCAGAGCCACCCGACCAGCTCATGCTGCGTCAGTTCCTGCAGCCCAGTGGCTTTGTGGTTTGTGTCTGGGTAGAGGCTCTTACTACAAAGTGCGTGCAAGGGGGTGGAAGACGACTCATGGGACGGTTTTGATGTGATGTTTGATCTACAGTCTGCAATTGCGCTCTGTGGTGGGGCTGTGGTGGGGTTCTTCATGTCCACGGTCTCTATGGACTCTGCCTGGTGTGTGCAAATTAATAATGCTGCCAGATGCCAACTAGAGAGAAAGCTTGTTATTCCATTACAGTGCATTATTTGACGGAAGGTGGTGGGGGGCAAAGTATATGATCATAACTTACTGTGTATCTGGAAAGGAACAGAATGAAACTTCAGCCCTGGCATTGCAGTTCCTGACATAAATAATATAACTAGCTTTTTACATGGAAGCCTACATACTGCAAGTGTTTTGCTAACACCGACATAAAATATTCACAGCCGTTCCCACAAATCCCCTGCTTTTTAAGTTAATGCTCTAAATTAATGTAAGTAATATTTGCAGGCATTGGGGATACCTAGAAAGCTTAAAAGTCAAATTCTGTCTTTGTCAGGGAAATCAAACTAGGTATGTCACATTTAAATCCCCAGTCTACTGCATAAGCAGCGGGAGCAGCAAAAGTTGTGTGATAAGATATTGGTTTGGATCAAGTGGGGAAAACTGCTCTCTCCGAGGTATTGTGTTAACACTATATGGAGTACTTTGTAGATTGTGTTGGGAGCACAGGCTCCAGTTTTGGTCATCTAACATCAAAACAAGCAAATAAAAAAAGGTAAGCTGGTAAAAAAAAAAAAAGAAAAATTATGGAGTAGAATAGCCAAGATAACAGATAGAATTTCTAGCTAGGGAAAGACCAGAAAATGGAGTTTTTTGCCTGGAGTGTAATTAGGAAGTGAAATTGTTTAAGTACTTAAAGTAGCTAAGGACGTTTATAATATTAAATCTTATGGTATACTTGAGGATTTTAGGAGAAAATGAGTTGGAGAACACAGGACAGGTGCCGTCTGTCTGGCAGGCGCTAAGTGTGCTTTATTGCTGTCACAGACATTTTGGGACAGTGACTTGTCTGTGTTTAACTGGTCAGATTTCTTCCTCTTCTTTTTTTAATTTTTCCTCCTATATACAAGGACTCTTGTATGCAAGTGAATTTATCTTTTACGGCGCATAAATATTTTAAGACCAAAGGGACAACAAGGACGTGAGAAGGTTACAGCATAGCAGCAACCGTGGGCTTGCAGGTGGAGACCAGGCATGCTTCCGCACCGTTGTCGGCAAACAGGGTTTTTAGCTGCTCCCCATCTAACTGTGCTGTGCGTGGCACCGGCAAAATACGGTACCTGCTTGATCGGAGCCGGGACCTGGCTGTGTTTAGGAGCCTTGGCTCCCAGAGAAGAAGTGTTTTCGAGAGCAAAGCGCATTGACCTATTCTTAGTTTGGGAATAGAGCGTTTAACTTGTCACTGCCCAGCCTGAAGCCCAAACAGATGAGTTTTACCTACTTTTTTTTTAATTTCCTGTCGCAATGCCCTGCTTAATGACTAGTGTGACAGGCCTGTCTGTAGAGGCGTAACTCACTTGGGCTGCTAGTTTAATTTACAGTATCTTTATCCATCACCACACAGGTTTCCTCCTTCTCCAGCTGCGTGACAAACTGACCGTTGCCAATCCGGTTTCAGGTTGACACTGAAACAAGGGTCTAATTGCACATGCTGGATTGAGATCACCTTTGCAGCGTCTCACAATTCAGTGAAAGCTGTACACCGCACAGGAGGGCAGAAATTAGGACTGTGCTTAGTAACTGCATGGGTGTGAAAATTCTGCAGCCATGCGTGGAAATCAGTTTGCCAAACTAATTTTCCAATGTTGAAAACCTTGTAATAAGAAACTCTACGCAAGTAGCATTCAAATTGTTTTCCCATCGCAGTGCAAAAGGCTCTTAACGACATCCTCATGTCATTTTCATGCACCTGCCAAACAATTTCTTCTCATAGTCTTGCACTACGGTGAAACCATCATTCTCTGATGGTTTGCATTGAACTAATCTTGCTGTTGTACTTGCACCCATGGGCAACGTTATGATGCTGTAATGTTTTATTTCTACATACAGTAAAATTGCAAGAAGGGAGTTATATGAAGTGATTTTCTTCTCTGTGAAATAGGGGCTAGTCACAAGATTTTAGTTGTTCACGGATGAAGAGGCTTAGTTTTGCAAGATGTCTGATGCCCTTCGTTTCCATGGAAAGGGCTCAAATGTGAAAACATGCACTTTTCTAATATACTGCATTTAAGTTGTCTTTAGAGCTGTCCCATTTAAGCCCCCTCTTGAGCCAGAGGCAGACAAAGAAAAAATATTTCTTTTATTTTTCAGTGTCTCCTACCTTCTAACCTAATGCGAAGCATTGGAAAAAGCGTATTTCTATTTTGGTCTGGTTTCAGGACATGCAATTTTCCATCAAATAACACTTTTGTTTGTTACAGTGATGACCGAGGCTAAATATTCTCTCACAGGGTGCAGCTCCGGAGTAGTCCAGTGCTTTGGTGAAACTTACATTAAAATAATTCTCTGGAGAGTTGTTTTTCAAGGCTTGTACCAAACAGAGCTGTTGTGGCGAGATGCATTATGGAGTTCTTCCTTTCATTTCATCAGGCTTTGGATAATAATGCCTTCTGTTGCTAAACTGCTTCTTCCATATCTGTCACCACTACGAAACCATTTTAAGTAGTAGATCATTGAAATATATGGGGCTAAAATAAGAGATTGTGGACGATATAGTGTAAAAGGTCAGCATTTTCTCTGGAAGAGCAAAGGTGATACACAGGCCTTGTCAGAGAGAAAATTTGCATGTTAGAAAGCAGTGTAATTCCAAAAACTATTTGGTTTATTATATTTATTCTAAAATTAGGCGATTTCACATTTGCTGCTCTGGTGATCCAGATTTTTCAGTGTTATAATGTTTCTTTTTTCTTCTGTGTTACGATTCCTGTTCACTGAATCAAATCTGCATGGCTTTTTGAAGCTAAACTTTTACGGGATCGGTAATGATCTTGTTGCCATAATATTATCCTTTTACTTAGGCTTGAAGGCCAGTTTATGACTGAAAGGGAATATCTGCAACTAGTAGGTCCCTGAATCTAATTTGCATGTAAATTAAACATTTCAGAATACGACTGTGATTTGTGAATACACACAAAGTATGCTGTTTTGATTCCTGGAAAATAAAAATGCATAACATTAATAAGAAGAATATGATTTTTATAGTGGCTTTTTTATCTTACCAATTTCTGTTCATTTGAGTCTTTTTTTCAAAAGCTGCTGTGGCAATGGCTGATTATTTCTGCTGTAATATGGATCAGGATGTGACTAAACCGTACCTATTTCCATTCGCATTAATAGAGGACTCTCAGGTTAAATGCTGGCTAAAGTCTAACACTGTAGGAGTTGTTAGTCTCTAGTGTTATTTTATTATAGTTGGATGGTGAAGGTATGAGAGCAAATGGAAGGGAGGAAGTTTTAATGTATGGATTTGTCCTTTGGCTTGTTTTGGCTCTTTCTGCTAGATCAGATTATATTAAACCCTATCCCCTCATTCTTTGCCTGAGATGGACGTCGCAAAATATGAAGTAAGGCTAGCTGAGAGAAGCTAAAAAAAATATCAATCAAATATTAAGAAACAAAAGGTAAGGGAATAAGTGGAACAGGGAAAAAAACAATGTGTCTACTTGCTTGTAGCTTGTATTTAGAAAGTGTTTATGGATCCTCTAAGATTCACTGAACCTGCTGAAATTTGGGCTGGCCTTTTGAAAGAGTTACGCGTATTTACTGCTGAGTTATTGTTGAGTTTGTTACACTTACTCAGATTGCTTGGTGGTTGGAAATGTTTAGACTCACCAGCACAGTCGAAAGGGAGTAAAGCGCCAGAAAAAGCTGGGAAAAATAGATTTATTTTATTTTTTAATGAGAATGTTTTCTTTCATGATGACAGACTTTCCCTCTGCTGGAGCTGTTTCCCCCTCATGCTACTAATGAAGATGTGATGCTGCGAGCTATCCACAGGACACTTGTGTCTTGAAGGCAAACATCAGCCTGTGCTATGTGCAAGCTAGCAAATACCAGAAAGAATTGGGAGAAAAGAGGTTTTGGGGGGTGTGTGAGGGAAGAAGTTTCCAAACAGCATGTTTGCAGCAGCAAGGGCTCAGCCTTACTGTGCTTATGCTACCCTTGAGTTGGCTGAGAACCCGATGATCCCTCTGGTTGCCCAGGGAACTGAAGCTCCTTGTTGTTTCCAAGGTGAGAGGCCAGTTTGGTCTTCCCGATAGGATCGGTCAGTGAACTCTGAGCTGCTTATGTGGGAGAAGGAAAAAAACTCCTCACTCTTCTTAGCTTTCCTGGCACCCTCCTGGCATAGTTCCAGTCGCTTCCGGTGGCAGCCGAGCAGAGGTGCTGTTTGGAGCTTATTGATCTTTGCAAATGCAATTAGTGCATGGGGAAAACTTGACTTTTGCAGAACTGTGGCTTCTTTGCTCACGGTGGTGGTTTTACTTCAACATAGAAACACTCTGGAGTGAAGCTGCTGTGCATGTGCTGAGTGGCCAACTTGTGTAACAAAGAAAAATAACAAAGTGCCTTTGGTGGAGGTCATTATGAGGAAATCCATATGTCAATGGCTATCCTTTATTTCTGGACACTCTGTGTGGGAGAAGAGGCAAATCCACCCAAGTTCGCTCAGCTGTATGAATGAAGAAGGATTTTGTATACAAGAAGAAGGAAACAGGAGAGATTTGGTATGTGGTTTAAGCCCAGATCGCTTTCTGCTGCCCTCCCTGCAGTTCTCTATCAACTTATTTCCCACTTGCCTTCGATGTACCCAAAGGACAGACTTTGGGCTGCTTGTGCAGATTGATCCAGCTGCCCGATACAACAAACTGGCCAGTGTGGCAGGCTGCTGGCTAGCAGGGATAGCACATGGGATTTTGACTGATACGTCATGAATATTTTGAAGGACCTGGCTTCATTGGGGAAACAGGACACGTTTGGGCAGTTGGCTGGTGGTGATGCAGTGTTGGGACCCCATGGGGGTCATCAAGCTGTTGTATAAACCAGGTGCAGGTGCCAGATGTGAGCCCTAAACATGCTGCTTCTCTGTACTGTGGTGGGAATATTCTCATCCCAGGTGAAGCCCATCAGCATCTGCTGGGTTTATGTTTAGCCCTTGAATGCCAGGCATGTACTATGAGTGATGAGTCCTACAGGCGGCGTTTCCTCCAGGTATGGAAACTGTGACACTGAGTTTCTGGATGTGTTATCTTCTCTCCCATCCTTGTTTAAATTGTTTCTGCTGATCAGTGTTTACCGTTCCTCAGCCTGGGTATGTATCCATTTCTGTTTTTTGCGGCAAGGAGGTGATGTTTACCAAGGTTGCTAAGTGTTGGGGCACTTTTCCTATCGATTATTGCTAACTAAATGAAAACAGCTCCAAGGCCACTATTCCCAGTACCAAACTGATCTGTAACAAAGCCTGGCACAGTTTGCGGCTGCCTGCTTCTAGGTGGTAATTGCAACTTAATCTGTTTCAGCACAGCATCCATGGAATGTCTGCCCTGGCTGAATAGCTCGGCCTCCTCTGATGGATGTCTGCTCTGTTGCTTCATGCAGATAGAAGTTCAAATCACTGCAAAGTGCTGCAGTGGGGAGCATAAACACCAGGTATTTCTGCGAAGCTGGGCTGGAAGGTAAAAAAGCCCTTTGCCCAGGAACCAAATGGGGAGGAGCTTGTTCTTGTTTATACTTCTGGTCTACTCAGCCTCTTATGGGAAGTCCTGGTTCCAAAATTCAGGTGCATTATATGGAAAAGTGCTTGTTAGTGCTCTTGTTGGCAATTGCAGGGGTGCCTTCTGCAGTAATGCCAATAGAGGCCTGAAAAAATATGGCAGTTGGTCCCTGTTAGCATGCAGCTAAGGTAATGGGGCGTTTGAGCAAGGTGCCAGAGGGAGGAGCAGAGGGGCAAGAACTTGTCTGAGGGCTAATGACGGTCCGTCCTGGAGGATGGAGGGAGCTGGACATAATATAAAGCCTGTTTAATGATAAAGAGCGTGAACTGCGGTGGTAGTGCTCATCTGGCTTGTAGTTTTGCAAGTGCTGAGTCTATAGATAAAGTAGCTAACAGTGGAAGCAGGGTAATACGATACAGAATATATGTAACGTCATAACTGATAGGAGAAATCATGATACAGTCTATAAAGTAGCTCGTTAAGTATATGTAAAGCAGCATCAGAGCTGTGGTTTGATGGTAGTCACTGCCTGGCAGTACTACACTTGCTGCCACTGTATTGCCTCTTGCAATACACTGCGTGGTTGGGCAGAGCAGTTTCTTAGTTTCCTTGAGAATCCTCGTGCACTTTAAGCCACTGCTATACAGCCACAAGTTATTTAAAATAAATGTTGTATGTGTCAGTACTCTGCTCTGTTGTTCCTTTTTTTCTTTCTAGGAAAAAATAAAAAGCCAGCTGCCTGTTAGAGTTAGCTGCCTGCTGTGTGTTAGAGTTGGGCCCATTTTAATCAGCCTGCGAAAATTCATGAAGTTAATGAGCTCAAATATACTTTGATTTAAGAAAAAAAAAAGGCAACAACAAAACAAACCCAAAAAAACATCCCACCCCCTCTCAGCTATCAGCTGTTATTTACAGTTCTGATTTGACAAGGGCAAAGCAAGTCCCCTCTGCTGGCAATTGGTGTAATAGCTTCCAGACCAGAAGAAATTTCCATATCAGAAGTATATACATACTTAAGAGTTCTCTGAAGAAATTTCTGGTGACTCCTAAAGTTTGTCTCTGCTACCAACTGCAGAGGTGCAGAGACACATGCACTGGTGTTCTTAAGCTCTGCCAAAGCACAGGGGATATTATAATGCAAAGCCTTGCTGTTAAAAGGAAGGTGATATTGAAGTTAGGAGTGCAATGAAATATCTGGAGAGATGGAAAGCTCTACTTGAAAGGATGCTATTATAGTCCTTTCTGAACGTTATCAGTACAGAAGGGCTGTTTTAATATACAGTGCTGGTTTCAGAGAGCATCAGATTCCTGACACTGTCATTAGTCACATCGCTCTTTCATTCGGAGCGGCAATATTTCATTTTCTCACTGCACGCTGGTAGACTTTTTTATTTCGAAGAATTTCATAGCTCAATATCAACAATCGAAACTGTGCTGATCAAACATCAGGATCTCAAAGGACTTTAGAAAATTAACAAATAAAACCTCAGAAGCAGCATGTTGTGTGTGTGTGTGAGAGAGAGAGAGAGGAAGAGGAATAGGTGCACATACAAGTGGAGAGCTGTCTTTGCAGAAGTCGCTGGGAAATCTCCACCACAGTCCCTGTTTTCTCCAAGGCTCCTTTTGCTTAACGCTGCGGTGTCTCTGCCCTTTTCCTGGGGCCAGGCTGTCCTTTGCAGTAATTGCTACAGCAGCTACACATCCCAGTTGTAAATGTGACCTGAAAGGAAAACTAGTCCTTTAATGATAAGAAAGAGAAATTTGGGGAAGCACAATGTCATCCTGCGTGCTGAAACTTTGATAGGCCTTTTGGGTGATTAATGCTCACATCTCCTGAATTTCTTATTCCCGCTTACGTATGTCTTGTCAGCACTCGGGAGAAGGGACAGGTAATTCTCTGCCAGCCACGCTTCCTGGAGATAACACCTTATTTCCAAGTGAGGACAGATACATGGTAGAAAAACTGCCTTGAGCCCTGTCTATGTGGAGCTTTCATTTTCACTAAAATCAAAGCTCTGCTGGTATAAAATTATTCCTGTTAGCGACGGACATTGACCCAGGAATGAACCGCGGCCCAATTTTCAGCAGCCCGGAGAATATCGTTGCATTCTGGACAACTGAAAGGGCCATCGCTATTTCAAATGTATATTTACCAACATCAAACTGAAAGAATAAAATGCGGATGTCTGTCATTGCTAAGAATGTATATTTGGTTAACTGATCTAACGTAGACAACTGTGGTTTTTCCGTGGTGATTGCATAGTATGTGGTGCCGCTCAGATTTAATTGAGTTGTAAAAGCTTGTGCTTTGGGTGATGAAATGCTCTTTCTTCTCTTCCTAACTTCCGCGGCAGCCCCGCACACGCAGTTCAGGACACTGAATATCTGAAACCTGAGCTCAGGCGAGGAGGAACCTGCAGTAGGGTTGCAGGGCAGATCTCTCTGCAGATAGGAAACCCTTGCTGCGGTGCAGGATTATAGAGATGTTGGGGTTCGTTAATTGGAAAGAAACGCATTAGTAAAGTGAGAAAGAAGTTTGGTCTTTGCATCGGTGCTTCGGAGAGGGGATGCAGGGTAGGCAAGGGCCAGGGACACCCCCCAAAAAGAGTTCTGTCAGAACTCAAAATGCCCAGGATGCATTTTGACAACTCCGATGGACATGTGGGCATGGAACAGCCTGAATTTACAGGGGCGATCCTGGACCGCACAGCTGGTGTCAGCCACCGCTTGATGCACTGTGAGCTGTTTCTCCATCATTGCCTTTGACTTTCCTGGAAGTAAAAATTTTATCATGCCATAAATGAGATAACCGAGGGGAACCTGCTACTAGCAATTTGCATGCCAGTTTGTAACTAATTACCAGAATATCATTACTGAGGCTAAAAGCATGAGATGATAATATGAAAAATATACACATAGAACCTGTTAGGCTAAAGGGCAGTAGCTATTTTTGGATGAGCAGCTTTGGCTTTTAACAGGGAAGAAAACCCCCCACAGATTTATTGTTAATGGCAGCATAAATGCAGACTAATGCCATTTTCGAGTTCAATTAAAAAGGGGAATCTTGAAATTTAAAGTTGAGTCAGTTTTGCCTGTGGCAGTGATTGGTGAGTGATATCCCTGTCTTTATCTACACCTACAAGCTTTTCCTTGTTATTTTCTCTCCCCTTATTGAAGAGCGGGGAGTGAGGGAGCAGCTGGCTGGGTGTCTGGCAGCTGGCCAAGGTCAATCCACTTCATAGGCAAGCTCAGAAGAAGAGGAAACACTCTGCATGTGGTTCATCCAGGCTTGTTTCTTTTTCAACAGGAGGAAGTTTGTGGCTGTTGGAAGGGAGAAGTATCTTCAGACGCTTGGGAGCTTGAGGTCTGCATCTATGGGAAAAACTAAATCCTAACAGACGAAATGTGGGATGACCACAGGTATGTTCCTGCTCGTGCTGCTTCTAATGATTACTTTTGCATGTTCGAGCCATCGCCTCGCAGCTCCTGATCTTCCCTGTGCCAGCATGGGAGCAGTCGGTCCCTGCTGCAAAGATGAGGGCTGCATCCTGCTCCTACCTGCAGGGACTGCAGATGGGCGCTCAGTTCTAACTGTCCTCTCTCTGCCACCACAGGCCACCTGGCAGGGCTGGCAGCTCACTCCTTGACACTGGCAGAGGCGCTCTACCTCATCCTGCAGCCCTGGAACCCTTCCCACTTTCTTCCCATCTTTGTATCTTGCCCTCCCCAAACCCCCAGAGCAGTTTGCATTGGATATCCCTGCAAAAAGCTTGCTGAAAGCTGAAGATGGACTACCATCCCCATCATCTCTGTCTGGAAGGTTTTTTTCTGTGCTGCTACATGGCTTTTTTGCTTCTCTTTACATCGTGCACTGAGGGGCACTTTTGGCTTTAGCTCTCCTATCCATATAGGCCATTTTCTATTATTTTGGGTCCTGGTGTTTTGCATCCATGTTACAGCTAGTGCTTATGTGGGCCATTTGTATCACGGAAAAGGTGGTTGCACACATACATTTGGGGACTTTTTATCAGTTTTCAAAAGAATAAAGTACTTTAATGGGTAAATGAATCAAAATTCTTGGAAAAAATCTGCTTCTTGAGCTAATATTCTGAAGTCTGTTTAGATAAGAGACATGATTCAGCTGGTATTTAGCAGTTTCAATGAAACAAGTGAAAATGTCTTCAATATAAAACTGCTGGATCTCGATCCCACATTAACAGCGTAAGCGCAGTGCTCCATATCAGTAAAGTTACTGTTAATGTCACTGAATGAGTAAAATATTCTATCAGTGACATACAGGTAATAAGGTAGAGTAACACAATCAGAAGAGAAATCACACTGTATAAGGAGTTCAGCTTTATTAGAGTTGCACGGACAGATCAATACACATCAGTTTTGCTTTGTTGTATTGTAAAAGTGAAATGGTGTCTGTGCTACAAGTATATGATTCCAATTACATCATTTTGTAAAAATAAAAAGTACAGGGCTTTGGACAGCAACCCTTTTGTAAAAAATAAAAGTACAGGACTTTGGCTAGCAATCAGATGTCCTCCAGAAGATCCTCTTAAAATCCAGAAAATAACAGGCTCATGTTACAGAACTTCTTACAGAACTGTTTCTGCTGTTATCTGTGTCCTTCGTTAATCTTTATCTGTGTTTTCTTCTAAACAGAGGTGGCCTGTAATGCTCAGCCTTGAATGTTACTAAGGGCTGTGCTTACAGCCTTTGCTTTTTTTTAGTTATTCAATCCAGTAATCAATCACAGGTTATTTAAAGCTATCTGTGGCAAGCATGCATGGAGCAAAGTGCCGCAAAGCGGACGTTTTGTTTTTATCAGGAGTTGGGTATTTTGCAGAGAAGTCTGAAAAAGACAAAGGTTACCCATTCACTGAAAATTTTATGTCCTCAGCGTTGTCGCTAGAGAATGCAGGTCCTAAGGAAATAGATGGCTTTTGTTGAAGCATTATTTCTGTATTACTTTTCACCTTCCAAGTGCCCAACAGCATTGTCTTCATGACCATTTCTAGGATAAGATGTACTGGGATAAAGGGAGAAAGTTGGGTGGAAGGGAGGGGGAAGGAGCTTGACTGATCTGAGCTGCAAACTGTTTCCCAAAAAGGATGAACATAAGCTGAGTGAAGCGTTAAAAAATTGTGCTGGCTTGCTGGCAAAATCTTGTGCTTGGACAGTGTGGATGTGCATTTTGTGTCTCCTTCCCTCTCCCCTTTCCTAGATTTTTAAGTGCTAAAAGCAGGAAGGATTCATTCCTGTTCTCCCCTTTTCTTACTGCTTTTCCTGTTTTTGAAATTGCTTCTGTAGCAAAATGTATTAAAACAGTGTTTCATGCGGTTATAGAGTGAAGTGACTTTATACCTTCCTCTTTCCTACTTGTTTGTGGATATCTTGGAGTCAATTATCTGACAATACCTGAAATAGCTCTTGGATCCGATCTTTCAAAGTGTGGTGGGTCAGATGGGGAGGGAAGCTTGAAAGTTCGGCTGTGGCACACAGAGCAGTGTCGTAGATGCGAGGAGAGAGTCATCAACTATTGGAACTTCGTAAAAACTAATGCCTTTGCAACATACTCCGAAATAAACAACGTAGTTTCATGTGCAATTCATTCTGGTGGTTTTTTTTACATTTGGTTTTGATGAAAACATTTTTGTTCTCAAGGACATATTCATATAGGTAACCTGGGGTGAGGAATCTGGCTGTATCATCACTTGAAAAGGGTGGAATTCATGCGTTTATAATAATGCGTAAGAAGCATAAGACATATCCAAACTATCTTCAGAAGCAGAACCCATTGCTTTGTGGAAGTACAAGCCAAGCAAAATCATATTGCATAGCTGTGCTTTTTGCAATCAGAGTTCTCCCAAGCTGTTTGAAATGGCACGCTGGGTGAGATTCAGGGGCATTTGGTATAAATGGCTCTTAAAAACCCCTTTCTTGGCAGGAACAACACGTATTGCCTGGGAGTCCTTTATTCAGTTGAGCTATTATTGACCATAGGACTTCCGAGTTACCTTCTCCTTGCCTGGATCTTGCAAATATGCCTTTTAATTCAAAGAGAAAATATAGAAAATAATTTTATTATTCAAAGTCAGAGCTCTTCCTGAGCTGTTAGCGTTACAGGAGCTTGGATTGCCATTAGGCGTAACCCACCGGTGAGTGAAGGCCACCTTTTTTTTTCCTGCGGTTTTAATTGCGTTCTCTTTCAAAACCTGGCTGTTCCTTTCCAAATGTGTATATTTGCATACTACTGTGCAGGCAAAGCCAAAGACATTTCGGAGGAGAAATGGAGGCAGACTTCTTAACTCCATCAATTTAGGATGCTTCTTAAAGTGCAGGCTGAAAATATGCGTAGGGAGAGTCGGCAAACTGTGCACGTTCCTGCTTGTTGTTCTTTAAAATTACTTATTTACAACCAAGCTTTTTAAGGGAAAAACACATCCTTCCCCCTCTTGATTTTTATCATGATAATGAGCTCTTTCTTTTTAATACATGATCAACAGTGGTTAATACTGTCCGAAATGATGTAGAGACCAAATGAATCCATCTGTGCACAATTAAGTTTATAACCTCTATGTAGTATTTGGAAAGGCTTTTCTTAAGCCCAGTTCAGTTTTTGTCCCAGTTGGTCCCTAGGAAGCAAGGAACTGAAGGTATTTTATGTTAGATGCAGGAGTGTATTATTAATTACTATTGTTAATATGTATATATGCCTGAATTTCAAATTAAGTAGTTTGACTAGTCTTTTCAGAGGCAACTCTATTGATTAGTCTTTATTTTTCTCTTCCCTGGTAGAAACGAAATCTTTTTCTATAATGAGGGTGACCCTCTAACAGATTAATCTAAGTTTTAGCATTATATCCTTTACAAAGTTGCTACTAATCTTTGAAATTAAGACATCATTGATGAGTAGAGTGGAGAAATACTGTCCCTTATTTTTTTAACTCCAGGCAGGTATCTATGACTAAGTCTAAAAAAGGGCAATGCTTTTTACTGTGAAGGTTCTTTGTAATGTAAATGCATATAAACACAAGAATTTGATTTTATGTTTTCATATCAAAGCCTGGATCTTGAGAGGAACAGCAAAAAGTGCAGAAAAATGCAAAACGTGCAGAATACACACATTTTTGTGTCTGTTACTTTCTGATGTCATTGAAACAGTGAGATAAGAAAAATACTTTATGTAAACCTAGCCAGATCACTAATTTATTGTTCATAAATGACTCTGAAGTGTTTTCTTGTTTTGAAGAAAACAGATTTAAAAGAGTTATATGAGTTTTCAAGACGTCATCTGGTTTTGCTGGTATCAGACTAGCTGACCTCAGCTAAGTCTTAGCCCCTGATGTTCACAATTTTGTGAAGGAAGGAGGCTGAAGGATGATTAGGCAACTCTGGGTTGTTTGTGTTCATATGTATTTACCATTTTTTCAAGTTTGCCATTCCCAAACCAGAGTTCATGATCTCTCTGCCCAAGCTCTTTCTATATTATATCCTTGTCTGTGGCGTTTTGTTACCACTGATGTCTTCACGATCAAGGCAAATGAAAAATCTCTTAATCTCCAGTGTTTGCTTTTGTAATGTCTAGGTCATGCGGGAAATTAAACAGTGCCAGGCCTTACAATCATCTGTACTGTTAAAATGTTGGCAGGGACCATCCCTTAGTTTTGATCTCTGGAGTTAGCACAGCCCAGAGAGTGGTCCCAGCCAGTGGACTTGGGTGTGTCCATGTTGTTTGGGATATTAAGAATTCTGCTCTTTGGACACAAGCTGCACAGTGACAAGTGGCAAAAGTGGGCTTTTTCATTTGCCAGTACAGGCTGTGATGTGCACTCCAAATTGTTGCAACATGCTGTATAAAATTTCTAAATTTACATTCTCTCTTTTCAGTCAAACTTCTTAACTGGGATCCAAACATTTCCTGTCCCAACTATTCCATCTCTATTTTTCCATGTTACTAACCAGGCTAAGCTATGCTCTGGCCAAAACACTGGCATCAACGTTTTGGTAGTTGCCTTTCATTTTGATCACAGCTTTTTCCGTTTGCCCGTGTCCTTTCCTATCCGTTGTGCCAGTGCTGGTGTTCTCCACTCCTCCTTTAGTCTTTTCCCCATATCTCTCTTTCCTACCTCACCAGGAGCTACCTTCTGAACATGGACACCTTTCTGCAAGCTTGTGATCAACTACTCTGCTTCATTCAAATCCCTCCTGAAAATGTCTCTCTTCACCAAAGCGGTAAGCGGGAAGGAAGAGGGGACAAAAGAAGGCAAAAGTTGGCCAGGAGCAGGAAATGGACCACAAAGTCTTTCCTGAATAGCACCCATGTTCATCCATCCTTCTTTCCTCAGTTCCTTGTTCCTTTATGAACGATACTTGCTGCCATGTACGATTCGCACTGAAGCAGATTTGGGAGAAGATGATTGCATGTTACACACAACTACAGTCCCCTTGGTAATGCGTTAATGGGCTGTTCCGGGAGGCAGAACAGTCCCAAGGCTCCCCTGAACAGAGAGGGATGCAAAGGTTACTTTTTCTCCATAATTGCAGCCCTCTCTCACATGACCACGTAACAGAGGATTACCTGGAAATGAAAAGGTATGGCACCTGGTCTGCTAGCA